>JARFJB010001975.1:837500-1115000 GCA_036346205.1 Vesta saturnalis
CATAATATAAATGCGTAAAGATCTTACCGTCCTGCACTGTCTCCAAACTACATGCTGTACTCGTATAACTGTAAAAACGTGACGATAACGGCATCCCAGAATACGCCAGTTAATAATATAGATTGTCCCAGATTCATGTTTCATGCTCATTCTCAATGATGATGAGAAATTCATCTCTTTATTTTTTATACAATTGAAAGGAAAACAATTCGTTTAAAGTGACACTTGGCACGCTACTTACTTCTCATTTATTATGATTGTTAAAAAATGTTAATTTGAACTACTTTAAAAGGGGAATAGTTCAGTAGTTTGTTTACTCTTTCCAAATAACTTAAAGGTCAGTTACTATTAAAGTAGACTATGTAAAACAGATGTTAGGAGAGTAAGTAGTTCAATATAAAGTACTTATAATTATTAGAAAAATATTAACCATGTTACGTTACGTAACATAATATACATACCTGAAGCAAACTGTAATGATACTTATAAGTTCAAATCATTTTAATAAATAAATGATTTTATTGCATTTTTATTAAAATTTGAGAACGTACTTCCTACAGTGCATCAAAATTGGTTTTAATTAAAAAATTCTTTAGCATAAAATAACTGTGAATGGTCCATTAAAAATATTTAGTACGTATACATATCTATGTTGGCTCTGATTAACAGTTTGTTCACTTTGAGCTTGCCGTTAAAATACAATTTGTTTGTGCTTGCGGTTAAAATAAAACTTTACTGAAATATTTTACTAAGGTAACACAATAACCACAGTGTAGATAATAGTTATTTAATGTATACGTGTCTTATAAGACATAAAATACGCAAAAAATTAAACACGAATGCGAAAAGCGTTTCATTGTTGATAATTTGACGTTGTCAAATGTGGCAGTTGAGAAAAATTCAATTGATTTTAAAAAATCGGATGCAAATTACTTTCGTATGCTAGGGCCTTGTTGCGTTAGCAAAGGGTAAATAGGGCAAAGGATCTAAGGAGAACATCTTGTTATAGAATACTATAGAATGGGTTGTAGGGCTTCCCAGTTAGAGAACCGCTATTTTTATTTTATCAAGGTGGACCCTCGCTAATTAAATGTTGGCGGAACCAGGACAAACTTACCGCGGGTACCCAATTACCAAAAGGTTCGAATTAGAGGGAGGAGGAAGAAGAAGTTCGAGTTACCAAAGTTGTGAAAAATGTTCTTTCATTTCAATATAATAAGTAACATGTGTATGTGCATAAGTTGTGTTACTTAAAGAAGTCAGTAATTTTAGTTTGTTTCACGCTTCCATGTCTTGCGTTATCTACAACTTCCATCAGGGTAAATGGTGCATCAAACACCTCGAGTCCAACTTCCGTCTGCAAAGAAGATTAAAAATACGTTGTCCATATGTACAATGATTGAGTTTATTGTGCATAATTATGCACAGATGTTTTTCTGAAAAGTATGCACAGGCTTCGTTCAGCGTTACCAGTTGTGGATCCTGATCATCATCGTCGTCTTCGCATGTCTGTGGAGTGTCTTGTGAGGCCAAGATCTCACCATCAGATAGGGCTTCCCATACTTGCAATGATCAACCCGAACGGAATTTTCAAACGGGGCACTCCCTTTGTAGGGTGAGAATCCTAAGGTGTAGGGGCAATCTGAGCTACTTCATTTGGTTGTCCATCGATAGTAAATTTACATTTCCGAAAACAATTGAGAATGGTAGATGGGCTCACGCCCCCATCAACATAACTGTGAGAACCAGAAATGGAAGGCGTATCATTTTTTATTACCCTTTTACATTCATATTTATGGAATATTTGCTTTATAAGGATAATGGTAAAACGTTTCCTAAAAAATGAGGTATCCGTTTCCTAAGAACAAGTGGCTATTCCTAAAAACAGGTAGCCTTTTCCTAGAAGCGCGGTGCTCGTTTGTTAAAAACCGGGTACATGATTCCTACAATCAGATACCTGCGGATTCAGAGTTCAATAGTACACATTTTCTTTACTAATTACGTGAACTTGAAAAGAGGTGTCTGTTTACTTGGAACGAATTGCTGTTTAGGTTTTTGATTACGTATTACCATTTAATTGAGGATGTGAAAGTGCATTAGCAAGTCTTCCTAAATTCTCTGTTTCTGTTCGATTACTACTGCATAGAATAGCTATTCTCTTTTACTTACCTATACGAACTAATCTTCTTCGACTTTAGTCATAAACCTAACTTCACAAATTGTTTGATGATAATAATAATGTGATCCACAACATGTGTAATTTTAGCTTCCTTCAATCCCTCGGTGCATGAAATTCTTTCACGTCCTTCATAATCTTCCCGCGGTCAGTAGTCTAGATATCAATGGGCTCAATTTCAAGATAAATGCATCAAGGCGCCATCAAGGGTAATTTTCCCACTCTCTACAAGATGTTTCCACTGTCTTCAAAATTTTCTCACATCAGTTGTCTGAAGTGAGCTTTTATCAGCCCATTGTCCACAAACTTCTCCCACGGTCATCATAATCTTACCAACGACCAGCTATCCAGAGTAATCTGCTAGGTAACGCAGTGGTAGTATCACAGGTAACGTTCTCATGCTCCACAAATTGTTCCCACGGTCTTAAAAATTTTCTCATGTCAGGTCTCCAAAGTTATCCAGTATGGTACACATGCAAAATGCCACCCACCAAAGGAGCATGAAGTTTCCATGGATTTCAAAATTCTCCACTTCTACGGATCGAAAAGCTGTGTTGGCAAACATAAAAGGATTTGTCCCGGGCCAATTAGCAAAAATTGACAAAAAATACTCCCCATGGTCTTCAAAATTTTCTCACGGTCTTCAACGTTTTCTCACGCGCAAGTGACCCACTACCTAGTATCTTTTACATGAATTGAGTAGAATGATCCCAATCGTAGAATACAGTGTTTCGGTTTTATGATGAATACAATAGTAAATGATCCCAACTTTTCACAAAATATTGTGTTTTCCAATTAGTGTACATTTTTATCCAATGCTACCGTTAAAAAAAACTATTGTATTTGGTCTAGACACAATCAATACTGGGTGCACGGTTTCCACACCCAACATCCTAGAACAATCTATGGGCCGGTATTTTTTGGGATCAAGTCATTGGGACACTTTACATTGATGCAAATTTGAATTTCAAGTGATATTAAATCTGAAAATATGAAAATTTTTTCAACTATTGGACAATTATGTCTACATGAAAGTTTACGTTTACAATCTATCTTTTATAAAAACAGATCAGCCAGTCTGGAAGAAACTCGACAACGCATAACCGAAGAGACGACTGAAAGTAATCCAAAATGCTGTAAGAAGTTTCCTGATTGTTTACGTCATTACCAATTGGTGAACGGAGAACAATTTGAACATTTATTCATGCTCACCCAGCTGGATCTTTCCGAAAATGTAATCAGCTCCATGAAAAACGAAATCAAGCTTAAATATAAAATTTCAAGTACATACGTTTATGGTTCTGGGGTTATCGTGAATACTAACGCACAACCACATACACACTGCCACTTACGGACACATGCGTGCACGCACCTACGCACCCACGTAAACTCACACACACTCACGCTCACACTCACAATCACAATCACACTCACTCACACTCACACACACGCACGAACCCACAACACATACACACAATCACACACACACCCACACACACACCCACACACACACTCACACTCACACACACACACCGACACATACACCCACACACGCCCACACACACCTACACAAACCCGCACACGCACACGCACACACACACGCGCACGCGCACGCACACGCACACGCACACGCACACACACACGCACACGCACACGCACACGCACACGCACACGCACACGCACACGCACACACACATACACGCACCGCACACGCACACGCACACGCACACGCACACGCACACGTACACGAACAAGTACACGCACACGAAAACCCACACCCACACTCACACACCCACTCCCACAGTCACAACGCACACGCACAAAATGTGAATTTCATAACCTTGCTTGGAAGGTAAAAAACAAGTGCTATTTCTAAAAATGGGTAAAATAAAAATGTGCCCTATGATGTGTGCAAATTTAAAAAATAAGCGGATTACAAATAACGGGTAAATCTCAGCGTTAAAAAATACGTATTTTTGAAATTTCAATGCAATGTCTACTTCTCGAGATTCAGGGACTTTTTGTTCAGTAAGAGTAACATTAACGATAAATATGTAAGATAGTATTAGCAATAAGGTTACGCACAACATAATTATTTGTTGTAAAACTGAATAAAGGTGTTTAATTTCAACAAACTAACTTGAGCAATCTACATACTAGGTCATTATACTCACCCATTTAGTTCAACCACAAATAGAGCGGAGTTACATACGTTTGTCAACATAAAAATTCCCGGAAATAATTTCTCGATATAATAATGACAGCATTGATTCTGAGGGATACACGTAACTAAAAATAAAACCATTCATTGGCTTTAAAAAACATCAAAAAATAATAACGAGATAATATTGCATAAGGATTCGTTGAAAACGTATTTACAACCTCATCATAAATGGTCCAAAAACGGATATGGACCTTGTAGATAGACGGGGAAAGTCTCTGAGTTAGGTAGAGCTTCATGCTTTTTAATTGAAGCGTTTATAACATTTTAACGGTACATTTCAAAATGATTAATTATGCGCAAGATAGGAGCGGTGTTGGCTAGTTGTTGAGCAAAAACGCATACGCGTACAAATATCGCAGAGTGGTCAACAAGACCTTTTTGGATAAATTTATCACTACAGAGAAAAGACAGTGGACAAAAACTGGTTGTGCAGCTCACCAGAAGGCAAGTGCATTTTTCTCAGAGGACAACCTTATGGCGCCAGTGATTCGTGCGGAATACTTTTGAATGGCTACTTGGGAAAATGTCAAACCATTACTGAATAATACTATGCACGTCTAAACAAATGAGATAAAGATATTAAAGCAAACAGACCTGGTTTATTAACAAAAAGGGTGCTTTATCATCAGGATAATGCACCTTCTATCATGACTAAATTGGCCGAATTAAAATACGAGATATTGAACCATCCTTCCTTCTGATTATCGCCTTTTCTAAATTTAACAAAATTTGTATCTGAAAACCGTTACAAGACAAAGAGAGAGGTTATAGCAGCAGTGAACACCTATATTGAAGAGCTTCCAAAACAACATTATAAAAAAAGAAAAAAATTACCGGAACAACGCTGGACAAAATGTATTACTGCGTTATTCTGTATTAGAACAAGCCATGGAAATCTAAGGAAAGTGTGGTAAGACACTATGGAATCTAATTTTAACAAATACTAACTAGATCCTTAATAAAATTAAATATTATTAAACTGTCTTGAAGATAACAAATCAGAGCGCCCTCTAACGGTCGAAGTCAAACATGTCATAAACAAGAGGCATATTTATGAAATTATGATGTAAGCGTAAAGTAGTGAAAAACTTTAATTTCGAATTATTAAAAGCTTGCACAAACAGACACTTGACAATTCAATTAAAGATCTAGTGAAATCTAACAAATACGTTTTTGATAATAATTGTAATTGTCATTTTACAGTGAAAGCACAATGTAGTACATTAATATGATTTTTAATTTTAATTTCAACTGCATATATTAAATTATTATAGTGCAGCGGTTACTTGACATAATTCGTAAAGCGTTTACTTATTGAGATATATAAACAACATCAATAGGCAAGAAGTTCTCCGTTTAAATACGTTTTGGCATCTCATAATTTAAAAAATCACAATGATACGTCTTAATTTTAATTTTAGCTTTTGGTATGTTTCGGTTTTTTATACCTTGAAGTAAATGCTTTACCATCACATTGTCATCATTTTACTAAAGTGATGACAATGTTAAACTTGATACTAGGTTGTCAAGAATGCCATCATAGCAAAAAATTTCCTGACCAAATATTCCTGTGGTATTGATAAATACCTCATAATTTTATTATAACTTTCTCTAGCACATTGCTTTTGGGTAAGGCCCTCCGCCTTCTGCGTCGCGCTTTCGGTAAAATTTAATTATCATCGTTATTCGTTTATATTTAACAAATTAAAGTGTTCTAACATAAAATATCAACATTTACACGTTTGAAAGCCAAAGGTTTTCACTTATTTTCCAAAAACTGTGTAAACGGAATTGACAAACTAAATAAAATTTATAATAGGTTTATTCCAAAATTTGAATCAAAACAATTCACTTGCTGCTGAATGTTACAGCAGAAAGCATGGTTTTTACCTAATTTTTTATATTTAGTGCCATCAGATTTTGATGGTAAGTTATTTTCTAATTCATTATATTTAAAACTAAACCATTTGGTTTTTTTAGATGGCAACTTTTTGCACACTTTTACACTTTTATAATGCATACTTTTATATGGCACTATTATTACTTACTTTGATATGGTATTTTTATAATACTTACTTTTAATGGCACTTATATTTCACTATTTCACTATTTTATTATTTTTCTAATTTTAATGGAAATTTTACTTGGATTACATTTTACAACGCAATTTCTACATACTTAAACTTCAAAGAAATGCAATAAATTTATGGACACAATATATTAAGGATAAATTAGCAAGACAATGACCTCACCAAGTTCACCATTCTGTTTCATGTGTTACCAGCAGTAATACAGTTTATGTACCGAACAGTTCAAAGGTAATGATTTTTTTTATACTTTAAGAATAGTATTAAGACTTTGATTTTTTTAATCTTTTCAATTAGATATTAAATAAACTTAAGTATATCTTGCTATTTTATTTTTATTTTGATAAATTGTTTATTATTATTCATTAACTAGGTTTGGTTGTTCCTATAATAAAAGACAACATGGCGCTCGAGATTTCATTTCATTATATTTTCATAATTTTTTATATTGCATTTTTTAATTAATTAAGTGCAGTGAAAATAATTAAGCAGATGGGAAGCAAGCAGCATTTCAGGTATGTTAACAAATCAGTATATTAGAACCTTCTCTTTTCTTAACCTACCGATTGAGCCAAGGGCAGTGGCGATTGTTATTTGATAATATTTTCTAATTAAATTTATTTGATCAATTGCTAATAGTTTATTACATTTGCGTTTTGTTTATTACATCATCACAGTATTATTGTTAGTATACGGACGTTTTTTATAATGTTATAACTTGACAAAAGATTCTATCATCACCCTTATCACAGGTGTGATAGGTATGACCCAACTGTCTACATTTAAAGCATGTTGTTGAAGACTTAGCGGTATTAATTTTTGTAGTAGTAAAAGTGGAATTTAAATTTTTTGGTTTAATACCTGAAAAATGGATCTTAGGTTTAATATTTTGTTTCACTGCAGAAGAAGGCTTGTATTCCGATTGTCTTTGTGAATCTGAATAAGAATTAAATTTGAATTTAGAATTCTGAGCTTTTACTTGTAATTTCTTACACAACTCGACCAAATGAAAAATATCACTAACATTAATAAGGGCTAATTGAGTAGCAAACCTAGGTTGTAAAGTTTTCCTAATAATCTTTAATTGTTCACCTTCTGAAGGAGGAATGTCTAATTGAGAAAATAAATTAACCATTTCAGAAATAAAAAGGGTTGAAATTTCATCAAAAGCCTGTTTGCGATTTTTAATATCATCTAACAAAACTTCATGTCCTTCCGGTAAAAAGTCACTCTTTAATTTAGTAATAAGATGATCCCAAGTCTGTATAAACGGTTTAATCGCCCTATACCAAACTAAAGCTTTCCCTGCAAATAAATCAACACCAGATAAAAGCATCTCCGTCCTAGAAATATTTCGATCAACCATTAGCTCCTCACATCTTTGAATAAATGTAAAAACTTCTTTCTCCCTACCATTAAATTTTAAATTTAATTTATAAACAGGAACAGAACTTTTAGAAATTTGTAAGTTATCAATTAATTTGGAAAAATCTTCTGTAGGAATATTAACTGAAGTATTAACAGGGTCGTTTTGTGACATAGAAATATTAGAAGTATCTAAATTTGAAAGATCATTATTTAATTCAATATTTTCATTTATGGATTCAATTAATTCTAACGATTCGTTACATAAAGTCAACAATTGATCATGTAAATATAAAAAATTCACTATCAAAAGTGGTATAATTTAAGCGTTTCAAAATATGAATTGAACGTGTGTGTAGCCTAAGGTATTCTGATTTCGAGGGCTTATGTTGAAAAGTTTAATCGAAGACTGAATATGATTTAGCTTTTCCTTCAATAATTCCAATTCTACTGTTTGGTTTATTTCATACTTCATGTATGAATCAAATAAATTTGGATTGATCTTTTCTGAATTTAATTTTCGTCTTAAAAGTTTACGCTTCTCATCCACTGTTAACCTTTCTGCTCCATTTACATTTCGAAAGTTTAATTCTACTAATAACTCATCACTATATAAAACATCCACTAAATAATTAAAATTTGACATGGTAAAAAATATTGTATAACACAAACAATAAATTTCACTAAGTATAAACACAATAAAATATCAAGCAAGCGTATAACGTAATAATAAATGGTTACACTCCTTAAATCTCGGTCAACTCTTAATAATAAAAACAAAAGTGAAAATAACCAGCAAATGAAATAACAGCAAATCAAGTCCCTTGTTCTGGCCCCAATGTAATATTATAAAAATCTCAAATACAAAGTAATTAAAATAACAAAGTAATAAATTTCAGAGTCCCTGCTCGGGCGGCAAGTTATAACATTATAAAAAACGTCCATATACTAACAATAATACTGTGATGATGTAATAAACAAAACGCAAATGTAATAAACTATTAGCAATTGATCAAATAAATTTAATTAGAAAATATTATCAAATAACAATCGCCACTGCCGTTGGCTCAATCGGTAGATTAAGAAAACAGAAGGTTCTAATATACTGATTTGTTAACATACCTGAAATGCTGCTTGCTTCCCATCTGCTTAATTATTTTCACTGCACATAATTATTAAAAAAATGCAATATAAAGAATTATGAAAATATAACGAAATGAAATCTCGAGCGCCATGTTGTCTTTTATTATAGGAACAACAAAACCTAGTTAATGAATAATAATAAACAATTTATCAAAATGAAAATAAAATAACAAGATATACTTGAGTTTATTCAATATCTAATTGAAAAGATTAAAAAAATCAGAAGTCTTAATACTATTCTTAAAGTATAAAAAAAATCATTACCTTTGAACGGTTCTAAGTAAAAATTTCCATTAAAATTAGAAAAATAATAGAATAGTAAAATATTTGTGAGTTGATCGGCTATTTCCACAGTTTATGCTTTTTGAGCGCGACGTTGAAGCGGACTCTGCTTCATCAGGCTTAGTCCTGAGAAGGACTTTTGAGTCGATTCATTTGTATACTAATTTCTCAAGCATGACTATCTCATTCAACTGACCTTCACTTACAGTCTGACACTTTACCGCTGACCACTGGTAATCCAATATATTTTAGAACTATAATATTAAACATTTTTGTTGCGCAGAAGTTTATTCGCATGTTGCGTAACTCTTGCGCAGGTGTTTGCTAAGCTCTTCGCGCATTATTGATCCATATGGGTTTCATTTCACACTGCTTATTGATTTTCTCTAGTGCGATGAATTGGTTCTTGAGTTTCCGACGAGTTGTATTCTCGTCCTTTGCCACTATCTGTATGTTATCCCATGGATCGTGGTCTTCGTTCCAGACATGTTCAGCGATTCTTGACTTTCTGTTTGCCTTGCGACGTTGTTCTGTGTTCCTGAGTTCACTTTGAGTGTCTATGTCTTCCTGATTTGCCGCATTCGCATGGTATGTATACACAGTTCTTGGAATTCTGATCTTCATTATGGTTTGGTTTTGTTAGATCCACGTTTGGCGATTGAAGCAGTGCTATCTGTATTTGTGCTATCTGATTTGTCTGAGGTACCTTTAAGGTATTATCGCGTATATTTAGGTTCTCTTTCAGTACCCTTCTGTTAAGGTTAGGTGTTAGATCGGTAGATTTTAGTTCAGCATATTTCTTTGTCAGGTCCTGTTTGAGATATTTTTTCTAGTCACATTCTACTACTGTTTTTATGTTGTATGTTACTGGATCTTCATGTCGAAATTTTCCGTAAATGTCAGAATTGATTTATTCGTCAATTATATTATGTCCGGCATTAGATTATGTCTGATCAGCTTGCAATTCAAGTTGCCATATAGCAATCGTCCGAGATTCATACGTGAATATCCTTTCATAGTTGCTACGATCTAAAGTCCATGATTGTCACTGTCATGGTCATTGTAGAACTTGATTATTACCGAGTGATACATCTAATCATCAGATTTGGTTACGAATGCGTCGTCATATTAGATATACCGTCTTTGATCGATATTCAGAGCATTTGTCGAGCCGCATTTCGCTTTCCATGACAATCTGTCAGGACCTCATACGCGTTGATTCGATTGCCGAATTATTTGTTCGAATCTGTACTTAGAGATGTTAAGTGTTCTTCGATGAATGACTACGTCGGGTTCTAATTCCTATCTCGAACTTGTCCATCTTTTGTACCAATTAACAGTCAATCGAAAGACGTACTTCACTTATACTCATCTATAACGACAGTTGAACGTCCAACGAAATATAGGTTCTCCGGACAAAGGAACCTGAACTTCGCGATACACTGAGGTATATTCCGAATAGTAGGTTCCTAAAACCACAGAGAGGACAGTATCAAGAAATCATGAAGATCCTAATGAGCTCGAAGAAATACAAATGTCACCAGGTTAGCCACAGTCTGCTCAGGTATTCACTTAGGGAATAAACCGTAACCTCTAACTAGATCAAGAAGCGAGTCATTTCGTTGATATGACCATCAGAAACTTTTCCAACGATCAAAGTTCTCCCGGCAGACAAAGGTAAACGCGACTTGTGATGGATTAATGGACACTTACAACAGTAAGGTCCATAGAACTACTAGACGGGGACAGAGTGACAAAGCAAATACCGTAAAGACCCCACACCATCAATCGAAAGACGAATATACCTGAACGCTGGCAAACATAAGGGGAGTTCTCAGATTACCAGAGAACTAGACAATTACCCCAACTAAGCAAACCTCCTGCATGCTATAGGCCTACCAAAGATCCACAAGGAAGGAATTCCTCTGAGACCAATTGTGAGCTCGAGAAATTCACCTTGTCACCCATTAGCCCACTATCTGCTAGGTATCATCACACCTTATCGGGAAAACTCGAATCTATGGTCAAGAATACGGCAGCATATCGTGGAAACCATCAGAAACTTCCAACCAAACCACGAAGAAATACTGGTAAGCTTCGACATTGTGAGTCTATTCACAAATGTGCCTACCGATAAGGCACTAACTATCATAAGGGACAAGCTGGAAAAGGATGAAACGTTAGACGAACGCACGCTTATCAAAATGAAAATAAAATAACAAGATATACTTGAGTTTATTCAATATCTAATTGAAAAGATTAAAAAAATCAGAAGTCTTAATACTATTCTTAAAGTATAAAAAAAATCATTACCTTTGAACGGTTCTAAGTAAAAATTTCCATTAAAATTAGAAAAATAATAGAATAGTAAAATAGTGAAGTATAATTAGTGGAGTTGATCGGCCTATTTCCACAGTTTATGCTTTTTGAGCGCGACGTTTCGGAAGCGGACTCTGCTTCCGTCATCAGGCTTAGTCCTGAGAAGGACTGTTTTCGCACTTGAGTCGAATTCATTTGTTATATCTAATTTTTCTCAAGCACTTGACTACTCTCAGATTCGAACTTGGTACCTTTCACTTACTAGTCTGACACCTTTACCGCTGAGCCACTGAGTAATCCAATATATATTTGTTAGAACTTATATATATATTAAACTATTTTTCGTGGTTGCGCAGAAGTTTATTGCGCATGTTGCGCCGTAACCTCTTGCGCAGGTGTATTGCCTTAAGCTCTTCGCGCATTATTGGAATCCATATGGGTTTCATTTCTACACTAGCTTGGCTTATTGGATTTTCTGCTAGTGCGATGAATGTGGCTTCTTTGAGTTTCCGACGAGTTGTATTCTCGTCCTTTGCCACTATCTGTATGTTATCCCATTGGATGCGGTGGTCTTCGTTCCAGACATGTTCAGCGATTCTTGATCTTTCTGTTTCGCCCTTGCGGACGTTGTTCTTGTGTTCCTGAGTTCTCACTTTGAGTGGTCTACTGCTCTCTCCTATGTATGCTCTGCCGCATTCGCATGGTAGGTTGTATACACAGTTCTTGGAATTCTGATCTTCATTGTATGGTTTGGTTTTGGTTAGTATTCCCTGAGCGTTCTGGTCGATTTGAAGGCAGTGCGTATCTTGTATTTGCTGCCTATCCTTCGTATTTTGTCTGAGGTACCTTGTATATATGGTATTATCGCTGTATATTTAGGTTCTTCTTTTCGGTTACCCTTTCCTGTTAAGGTTAGGTGTTAGATCAGGGTAGCCATTTTCTTTGAGTGTTCTAGCGATATTTTCTTTTCTCTGTTCAGGTCCTCTTGTTTTGAGCATATTGTTTTGCTCTATCGTACAAGCATTTGCTACGCCTAACTTCACGTTTTGTGGTGATTGGGTTGTAGTGTAGGTACCTCCTGTGTGGGTAGGTTTCCTGTATACACTTGTCGTGAAAGTGTTGTCATTCCTGTGTACAAGTACGTCCAGGAATGGCAGTTTTATTCCGACTCAATTCCATTGTGAATTTGATGGTGGGTGCGCGGCTATTTAGATGATCTAGGAATTCATCTAGCTTATGCTTGCCGTGTTGCCAAATTACGAAGGTATCGTCCACGTATCTAAGCCATATCCTTGGTTTCTCTGTGAATTCGGATATCGCTTGGTCTTCAAAGTCTTCCATATATATATTGCTCACTATGGGTGATAGTGGGAACCCATAGCCATCCCAAACTCTTGTTGGTAGAATTTGTCTTCTACCTGGAAATATGTAGTTCTAATGCATATTGTCAGAAGTTCCATTATTGTGTTTACCGAGAGTTGCGTGCGTTCGTCTAACGTTTCATCCTTTTCCAGCTTGTCCCTTATGATAGTTAGTGCCTTATCGGTAGGCACATTTGTGAATAGACTCACAATGTCGAAGCTTACCAGTATTTCTTCGTGGTTTGGTTGGAAGTTTCTGATGGTTTCCACGAAGTGCCGTATTCTTGACCATAGATTCGGTTTTCCCGATAAGGGTGTGATGATACCTAGCAGATAGTGGGCTAATGGGTGACAAGGTGAATTTCTCGAGCTCCAATTGGTCTCAGAGGAATTCCTTCCTTGTGGATCTTTGGTAGGCCGTATAGATGCGGAGGTTTGCTGTAGTGTGGGTAAGTCTAGTTCTCTGGTAATCGAGAACTCCCCTTATGTTTTGCCAGCGTCAGGTATATTCGTCTTTCGATTGATGGTGTGGGGTCTTTCGGTATTTGTTTGTACTCGCCCCGTCTAGTAGTTCTTGGACCTTACTGTTGTAAGTGTCCATATCCATTACCAGTCGCGTTTCCTTTGTCTGCCGGGAGAACTTTGATCGTTGGGTCATTCTTAAGAAATGACCGCTCTCCTTTCTAGGTTAGAGAGGTTAGGTTTAGTTCGCCTAGATGAATCCAGGACTGAGGTTTTAAAATTTGCCCCCAAAGTCCAATCCATTTTCTGCAGTAGATTGGGTCAGGAATGACCCCTTCCGTTTTGCCAGTTCAGACCAGGATCTTTCCAGTTCTTTGTTTACTGCGTTAATATCAAATTCGTTTTGTTCCAGAACCTTCATTTCGTTTCGTTCAACTGTCGTTTAGAGATGTTTATGACAGTGTTCTTCGATTGATGTTAGTTGGTTCTTTCTTCCTTCCAACCAACTAACATCAATCGAAAGAACACTGTCATAAACATCTCTAAACGACAGTTGAACGAAAACGAAATGAAGGTTCTGGACAAAGGCCTGAACTATGCGATAACACCGAGGTATATTCCGAAAGTAGATTTAATAACCGCAGTAGAAGTGACAGCTATGAAATTAGATCCTGAAGAAGCCGAAGAATACAGAAGTAAGGTTAGATCAGTCCTGGATTCATCTAGGCGAACTAAACCTAACCTCTCTAACCTAGAAAGGAGAGCGGTCATTTCCCTTAAGAATGACCCAACGATCAAAGTTCTCCCGGCAGACAAAGGAAACGCGACTGTGAATGGATATGGACACTTACAACAGTAAGGTCCAAGAACTACTAGACGGGGGCGAGTACAAACAAATACCGAAAGACCCCACACCATCAATCGAAAGACGAATATACCTGACGCTGGCAAAACATAAGGGGGAGTTCTCAGATTACCAGAGAACTAGACTTACCCCACACTACAGCAAACCTCCGCATCTATACGGCCTACCAAAGATCCACAAGGAAGGAATTCCTCTGAGACCAATTGTGAGCTCGAGAAATTCACCTTGTCACCCATTAGCCCACTATCTGCTAGGTATCATCACACCCTTATCGGGAAAAACCGAATCTATGGTCAAGAATACGCAGCACTTCGTGGAAACCATCAGAAACTTCCAACCAAACCACGAAGAAATACTGGTAAGCTTCGACATTGTGAGTCTATTCACAAATGTGCCTACCGATAAGGCACTAACTATCATAAGGGACAAGCTGGAAAAGGATGAAACGTTAGACGAACGCACGCAACTCTCGGTAAACACAATAATGGAACTTGACAATATGCATTAGAACTACATATTTCCAGGTAGAAGACAAATTCTACCAACAAGAGTTTGGGATGGCTATGGGTTCCCACTATCACCCATAGTGAGCAATATATATATGGAAGACTTTGAAGACCAAGCGATATCCGAATTCACAGAGAAACCAAGGATATGGCTTAGATACGTGGACGATACCTTCGTAATTTGGCAACACGGCAAGCATAAGCTAGATGAATTCCTAGATCATCTAAATAGCCGCGCACCCACCATCAAATTCACAATGGAATTGAGTCGGAATAAAACTGCCATTCCTGGACGTACTTGTACACAGGAATGACAACACTTTCACGACAAGTGTATACAGGAAACCTACCCACAGGGAGGTACCTACACTACAACTCCAATCACCACAAAACGTGAAGTTAGGCGTAGCAAAATGCTTGTACGATAGAGCAAAACAATATGCTCAAAACAAGAGGACCTGAACAGAGAAAAAGAAAATATCGCTAGAACACTCAAAGAAAATGGCTACCCTGATCTAACACCTAACCTTAACAGGAAAGGGTAACCGAAAAGAAGAACCTAAATATACAGCGATAATACCATATATACAAGGTACCTCAGACAAAATACGAAGGATAGGCAGCAAATACAAGATACGCACTGCCTTCAAATCGACCAGAACGCTCAGGGAATACTAACCAAAACCAAACCATACAATGAAGATCAGAATTCCAAGAACTGTGTATACAACCTACCATGCGAATGCGGCAGAGCATACATAGGAGAGAGCAGTAGACCACTCAAAGTGAGAACTCAGGAACACAAGAACAACGTCCGCAAGGGCGAAACAGAAAGATCAAGAATCGCTGAACATGTCTGGAACGAAGACCACCGCATCCAATGGGATAACATACAGATAGTGGCAAAGGACGAGAATACAACTCGTCGGAAACTCAAAGAAGCCACATTCATCGCACTAGCAGAAAATCCAATAAGCCGCTTAGTGTAGAAATGAAACCCATATGGATTCCAATAATGCGCGAAGAGCTTAAGCGCAATACACCTGCGCAAGAGGTTACGGCGCAACATGCGCAATAAACTTCTGCGCAACCACGAAAAATAGTTTAATATATATATAAGTTCTAACAAATATATATTGGATTACTCAGTGGCTCAGCGGTAAAGGTGTCAGACTAGTAAGTGAAAGGTACCAAGTTCGAATCTGAGAGTAGTCAAGTGCTTGAGAAAAATTAGATATAACAAATGAATTCGACTCAAGTGCGAAAACAGTCCTTCTCAGGACTAAGCCTGATGACGGAAGCAGAGTCCGCTTCCGAAACGTCGCGCTCAAAAAGCATAAACTGTGGAAATAGGCCGATCAACTCCACTAATAGGAAACCACAGTTACAAAACACTTATAATACAGAAGTGAAGTATAAGTGCCATTAAAAATAAGTATTATAAAAATGCCATATCAAAGTAAGTAATAATAGTGCCATATAAAAGTATGCATTATAAAAGTGTAAAAGTGTGCAAAAAGTTGCTATCTAAAAAAAGCAAATGCTTTAGTTTTAAATATAATGAATTAGAAAATAACTTACCATCAAAATCTGATGGCACTAAATATAAAAAATTAGGTAAAAACCATGCTTTCTGCTGTAACATTCAGCAGCAAGTGAAAAATATAGCGGCTTTCAGAATAGCTCCTCTAAATGTTTCCCCTCAAGAAGTTGTCACGCGTTGCGCGGATACAATGATCAGAATCCAATTTTTTAAGAAAGGGAACTCTTTATGAAATATTACACCTAAAAAGATATGTTCTAGGAAATGCAAATTAAATTGCCTTTCTCAATTCTACATTTTAATAATTAAAAACTTTTCTAATAATACGCCAAATAAATGAACGATCCTAAATTAATGTATTTTTTAATACAACCACAAAAAAAAAGGTTGTTACACATTACAGTGAGATAGATAAAGGGTATCCCTGCAATAACTAAAAATTATTTCGAATATGCTCTTAACTCTAATTGTAACTCGAACTTGAAAAAAGCTAAAACCTTGCCTAAAAGTCTGCCATATTGATTTAGTTCACCTTTGTCTAGTTCCATTTTTTTAAGTCAGCCCGGTAACATTATAGTGTTGTGTATTGATAGGCAGTAGTATCATTTATACGGGTCCATCAAAGCGGAATTAGTGTTAGAATTAGTTCTGTTCCTCATTTTTGGATTATAATCACGTTTTTTTTTGCGAATTCTTAGGTTGCAGGTTCAGTATAATCAGTTTTATATCACAGAGTCGCTCCGCGTTCACATCTGTTCCGTCAAATGAAAGAAATTACTGTAAATAACTTTTCGTTTTAATAAAATTTGTGTATATAAATGACAAAAAACGTTTTGTAAATAAATTAATGTGTAGATGTACTAAACCAGTTGACAGTTATTTAATCATCTGGTTCTGGCTTAAATACTTTCTCTACTAAATTTGCGTTAATATGATTCAAAAATAACTGGCTCGTTGGAAGTTGTTGACTGGTGAAACTGCTGCATTGAGAGCTGTATTAGGGGTGTCCACCGTTCCGTTACCTAGACGATCAATCTTACGAGAAATACCTACCGCTGTTTGATTTTGAGTTTTTTTTATATAATTTCATTTTAAGAGATAAGTGTTGGAGTTTTAACATAGTGTAAATATAGAATAAATAAGCTCGTTGGCCGATCCGCTAGTTTATTAGCACGTCACTTTATTACGAACACGTGAAGTTTTATAGTAAACATAGTACCGGCTGTTAATTCACCGATTTACCTGCTTTGTGACAAGAAGGTAAGCAAGTTACTTTGTTTGTTTGGAACTTAGTTGTGAACCATTCGCCTTTGTGTATTACGACCCCTATATTATAAACATTCTGATGCCCATATGATTTATGACTTACCCTTATTGTGTTTTAGGTATTACGAGCTATCCTAAACTCATACATTAGTAACACGCCCACCCCCTTTTTCCATTGAGCTACCGGCCCCTTCCTTATCAGTTACCTCCGATCTACTGCCATTGTTGCCCGTGAGACAGTTATACTCTCAAACATACATGATTTGTAGGAACTTTTAGCTCGCTTGTGTACTGGCAATTATATATGGAAATTTAATCTTAAGATTAATAATACTTATTGTCAACAATTTATAAATGTTTCCGATGCTCTTGGTATGGAGCAAATTATCTGAGAACCTACCAGAGTTTGTGAACAATCTGCAACTTATATAGACCGCATCTGTATAAGCAAAAATACTAAGTTACTAAATAGTAGAACCACAAATATTTTTGAAATGTCAAATCATCGCTTATTTCTTTGCTGTTTGAACGTTGTAATGGATGCACGAGAAATTGAAATTTCGCACTAAATTATATAATATTTTGTGAATTGAGAAATGATTGGTTGTTGTTATGTAAATGTATTTAAAATTGAGAAGAAAGGCTTGAGTTTGCTTCCCTAAATTGTGTAAATAATTAATTGGGAAATATTTAATGAACGTGGCCGTTAGAAAAAGCAAAGATGCTTTGGAGAGAGAAAGAACGCTGTCCCAGTGATCTGCAAATTTTAATAGGTAGTGGAAATTAGAAGGTAGTTGTTGGTTGATTGTACTGCAGCACCAGTGACCTAACAATAGTCACGCTGTGCTATAAATTGAAAAATTATAACAAAATTTAATTATTATTGTGATAAGGAAACTTGAATAATACGTTCCTTATCAATTTGAGAGAATAAAAGTGCAATTATTGTCAAGTTGGTGATAATAAAAAAGATTACGCCATAATTTAAAATCTCTTTAAAGGTGACGTAATAATTTAAAATAACGCGTTTGCACGTATCAGAAACGGTCCTCAAAGGTGTTTAATACTGAATAATAACTATAAAAGACAGTAATCGATTCATTGTAATGAATCTATATAGAAAGAACAATAACTCGAATTTATCGATGTTACAAAAGAAAGCGTTGCGGTTTGTGATTCATTTTGCTGTTTGTTACCGCAAGCCGTTGTAGTTAAAACTATAGACAATTAAAGTGAGCATTAAAGGACTATCAATATATCCAGTAATTAATAATAAAAATCGTTAAATTGTTGGAAAAAAGGTGGAATCGTGTTATTCCACTACAAAACTCCAAACAAGGTATTGGGAGAACAAAAGAATAAGGCGCCAGCAGGTAGTATCACCCATATCAGGCCTCCGTGACCAGTCCAAAAACGCAGAACACGTCATCAGCCTTCAACCGAGTGACAGATGAGTACAATTTATCTTTATTTAAATAAAGAAACTTTTATGAGTTTTATTTTTTTTTAATGTGAGTATCAATTTTGAACGGAGAACATTCTCTTCAATTTTGAACAAAAATATTGCTGTACGTTAACTGATAGGAGTGCTAACTTAGGAATAAGATTGATTTTTATTTATGTATTGTAAACAAAGCATTGATGCATTTGGTTTGAATTAAATAGGTATATTAACGTTTGATTTATTTTTATTATTGACTATTACGAGTATTAAAAAGCTTATACAAATACCAAAAGCGTTAATACAGAAGGAAATAAATTTAATATATATTTCGTAATTATACATATTAAGTAAGTTCAATGCAACGTCTATTACCAACGTAAAACGAAAATTGTACATTCTTTACAGTCATAAATAACAACATTTTAATCTTATTTAATGCAATGAGATGTTTTGTTAGCCAAATGCTTTACCAATTATATGTTAAATTATCACATCACTATAATTTAACATAAGTAGTTGAAATTAAGATTAAAATTAAAAAATTACAAAAAACGTTCTGTACTATGCTTTTCATTGTTAATAACACTTGCACTTATTGACAAAGATATCTCTTCGTTAGATTTAACTGGATTATTTTATTTGATGTCATGTTTATATTTGTGAATGCTTCTATCATGAAATTGAAGTTTTTCACAACTTTACACTTACATCATAACTTGATTAGATTTTGTTAAATGTCTTTTTTGGCTGACATTTTTCATTGTTAGCATTCGCCGTTAGAGAGTGTTCTGATTTGTCATCTTTAAGACAGTTTAACAATATTTAATTTTTAATGACCTAGTTATTCTTTACCAAAATACATTCATTCTATAGTTGGGTTTATACGTTTCTCAAACTGTTAGCAGGCTGATGTTTATATTTTAATTTTTCAACTTTGACAAAATTGTTTACAACATCTTTATCAATTTTAATAGACATTACATTACTGACGAAGATAACTTTGGTTATTTGTCGTGCGTTGTTCTAATGCCGTTTGAACCCGTCACAACGCAAAACGGAATCCAGTAATTTTCTGAGTCTCGAATAAAACATAAATTTTTCTCTAACCACTTTTACCTTTATATTCAGTCATTTATTTGCAGTTCATTACTGTTTAGGGAACCCCTCATTAATGTCGCTATCACTATTTTCATTTTACACAAAACGAGTATTATTATTAATTTTTTTATTGAAATAAAAAATTTAACGTGATGTTTTTCATTGGTATTCATTGGATTTAACCCTTATAAATTTTATTCAAATGTAACAGATGTTAAAATAACGTGAAGACAGATGGAGCCATCGGCAACGGTAAATTTCGATTAAAATTCTGTTCATGGAATATAATCACTCAAAACACTTAAATCATATTACATTTTAAAATACTACTCTTTTTTGGGTTTTTTAATGGTGTACTTTAAATTATACAATCTAAACGATAACACTTACTTCGTCACTAGTATTTTTCAACTTTGACAAAATTGTTTTCAACATCTTTAACAATTTACTACTGAAGAAGACAACTGTAAGTGTTATCGAAACGTTTAGATTTTATAATTTAAAATACACCATTAAAAAACCAAAAAAGATAAGTATTTTATTATGTGTGATAATGGTGAAAATAAAAAAACAGGGGAGAAATATGCAGGAAATCCAGAGCACAATTTAATAAGAATATTAATAATAATAATATATGCCTTTATTATAAGAAAACATTATTATAAAAAAAATGTGAAGACTTGCTTTCATTTATTTACTGCATTTTTTCTTGGCTATTAAACATAATGTAGGTGTATGTTTATAAGCAAACTTAGTTCTTCGGTCGCAAAGTCAATCGGTAACCAGAATATCAAACGTATCCATTTAATATAACCTATCCATGTAGTCTACAGCATTTTTTCATAAGTACTCCAATGTGAAGATTTGCTGAAATTTACTACGTCGTTCTTTTCTTGACTATTAACGTACACATAAAAAGAAATAACCAGAAATGTATCTATTTATGTAGTAGGTGAATGGAATTGACCACAAGATTGCTGCTTTCGTATCAAAGGACAAGACATGGCGAAAACCAAATATTTAAATGTGTTTTTACTGAAATTTGATGCCAAACAGTGAGGTTTTATTCCAATTGCATTATACCACTAGAATAATCTGAATCCAGATCACTATCTAAATCTGAATCGAATTCTCCTTGTGCTATAACATAACATATAACAGTTGAGGTATTTTCAATCGAAAAATTTCCCACATGCTTCTCCTAATCATTTGAAATAATATTTTCTGTGTGCGAACAATAACTTTTCCAGATTATAGGAAAACATCTAGATAAAGCCTCAAGCCATAATTTGTGAACACTATCTTTCTATGGAGGTTCAGAACTTATTTACTTATTGGAATATTTTTTTCAAAAACCCCATGCCACTTCAATAGGGTTATATTGGCAATGGTAAGGAGGCAATCGTATAACTTCATACTCAAGCTTAATCAAAATGTTATCAACTACATAATTTTTCCTCTGGTCCTAAAAGGTTGAATTTTGTTCCACAGTTGGTTTTTTGTAATTTTTGTCCTTAATTTTGACAGCGTTCGTGACCAAACACTTCTGTAGCTGGTCTTTCTTACTAGTAAATAAGGGTGGCTTGTCTACCTGAACCGAATGATACGATGTGTTATCCATAACCACCACACAATTTCCGGATATTTTGGTCGGCGCGGGAGTCATCCTCACTTTTAATTTTGGATGGATTGCTTTTGATGTCAGAATTTCGCATCCAACGATGGATATTAGAACCACCTTGATAAATCCGCACTTCGTGTAGATACACAAATCTGACATCTTGCCCTGAACTTTACAGCTGCAGATATTTTCTCAACAACTTAATTTTGGCTACTACGACGTGTTTCATTTCACATACAATTTCTGTCCATCGACACCTTAGTGTTTGTAACACCCATTGATTTCAAAATTCTAAATAATGTCGTTCGACCCCGATCAAAACCGAACTGGATTTTAATATGATGATATAATTAGTCGTGGTAGGTCTTCCGAAAGGTGAAGTCTCAAAACTCAGATTTTTGACGTTTACCACAATAGTCGGCTTTAAATTTTGAGGTCATGCCGTTATGATGTAGTGGATAGTTCGCTCTGAAACCTAAAACCAAATACATACTTAATGTGCGCACGAAAAAATGATTTAAGTTCTTGCGTACTTAAAATATATCCGATACAGTTACAATAAGTTCCTCGTCACTTCAGCATGATACTTGATCATCATATGTGTTACTTCAATAGGAAATAGAGATTACTTTTGACAAGACGGTTTTAAATTGACTCCTTGTCATTTTGACAAATGTGGGAAGTTGAGCTTTACACTATTCCTTCTCTCAGGCGCAGTTCAGCCATTGTTATAGCAGATAGGTGGAAATGTTACTGATTTGAAAAGGTTAGGTAATTAGAATGGCTGTAATGTTGCGAAATAACATGTGGAAGAATCCATTGATTATAGAATTGCCATTGCAAAAAAATAGGTTGGCTGAGAATTGCTTGCCGTGTCAGAAAATTATATTACCTCAGCGGTCATAGAAGACCCTACACCGGTTAATGTAATTTTGGGCATAAAAACGATTGATTGTCAATCCATCGTTGCGACAGGAATTAGTGATAATTATGCAAGCGCAGAAAAAGCCACACCTTGTACTGGATTTGTTGCAATGAAAGCGACTGCTTATAAATCTTCGGGGTCTGAAAAAATAGCACAACTCGTACTGAAGGAACAGCAGAGAGAACTATTCCGTCGTTTCATCTTGTTGATTGTGTCAGTGCACGGAGTGGCCAGACTTTGACCAAATTGTAGTTAAAGTATATGAGGGAATGGAAGATATGTATACACTCATATAGATGTCATGGGTCGAATTTAAAAAGGATACCTTCTGTGACGTCAATTTCTTTTCTCTTTTCATTTGTTCGCTTCAAGTCCAATTTTTCTTTATTTCTAAATATTGTTATAACTCGTTATTTCACGATATAAAGAAACAATACTGAATACAACATTTGTAATTTTTGGCGTAGGTTACAATGGTAAAATCAAATCCGTTATAATGTTACCTATTTTCGTAATGAACTTCTTATAAAAGAGCTTGCAGAGTTATCCTAAAAAAATGTTATTAAAATGATTTCATTTCTTTTAATTTCCATTTTGTAGGTTGGAAGGTCGGGAGGTGTTCTACACTAGATATTTTTAGGATGTAACTATGCAACCTCCTTTTATACGTTCATAACGAGAACAAGCAACATTGTAATAACGAAAACCATAATCTACGTCAGAATGAATGACGTTTAAACCTTCATCTCAGACAGAGAGTAATAGACATAAAAACATATTAACGCCAAAGCCACTCCCTTCCATAAGAGATCAATAATACAGTTTAACCATTTTCGTTCATATTTAATTAGTTTTTAGACTTACCTTGCGTTATATTAAGAAACTTTGTGACGAAAACTTATATAAAGTTAAATTTTCTTTAAAAAATCTGTCGACATTTTTTCTTATAAAATTAATCGTTATTCAGATATTGAAAAGAATTGAACTAACACTTAAATTCTACCTTAGGAACCTTTTGCCGCTAAATTACGTGTCGTATCACATATCCATCGGTTTCATAAATATTAGATAAACACCAAAACCTGCCCCTTCGCCACTGGATTTCTCCAAAAAGTCTAATCAGCTCCAATCTAAACGAAACCAGGCTTAAATACAAATTTCGTACGTATTATGGTTCTACACTTATTGTGGATACTAACATACACACACACACAGGCGCACACGCGCACACGCACACACGCATATACTCACACACGCATACACACACGCATATACTCACACACGCACACACGCATACACGCACACACGCATACACGCACACACGCACACACGCACACACGCACACACGCACACACGCACGCACGTACACACGCACACAGGCACACACGCACACACGTACACACGCACACACGGACACTCGCACACACGCACGCACACACGCATACACGCACACACGCACACACGCACACACGCACACACGCACACACGCACACACGCACACACTCACACACGCACACACACGCGAAGGGGCAGGTGCCCCTTCGCCACTGGATTTCTCCAAAAAGTCTAATCAGCTCCAATCTAAACGAAACCAGGCTAAAATACAAATTTCGTACGTATTATGGTTCTACACTTATTGTGGATACTAACATACACACACACAAACACAGGCGCACACGCGCACACGCACACACGCATATACTCACACACGCATACACACACACACGCACATACTCACACACGCACACACGCATACACGCACACACGCATGCACACACGCATACACGCACACACGCACACACGCACACACGCACACACGCACACACGCACGCACGTACACACGCACACACGCACACAGGCACACACGCACACACGTACACACGCACACACGGACACTCGCACACACGCACGCACACACGCACACACGCACACACGCATATACTCACACACGCATACACACACACGCATATACTCACACACGCACACACGCATACACGCACACACGCATACACGCACACACGCACACACGCACACACGCACACACGCACACACTCACACACGCACGCACGTACACACGCACACACGCACACAGGCACACACGCACACACGTACACACGCACACACGGACACTCGCACACACGCACGCACACACGCACACACGCACACACGCACACACGCACACACGCACACACGCACACACGCACACACGCACACACGCACACTCTCACACACGCACACACACGCGAAGGGGCAGGTGCCCCTTCGCCACTGGATTTCTCCAAAAAGTCTAATCAGCTCCAATCTAAACGAAACCAGGCTAAAATACAAATTTCGTACGTATTATGGTTCTACACTTATTGTGGATACTAACATACACACACACACACACAAACACAGGCGCACACGCGCACACGCACACACGCATATACTCACACACGCATACACACACACGCACATACTCACACACGCACACACGCATACACGCACACACGCATGCACACACGCATACACGCACACGCACACACTCACACACGCACACACGCACACACGCACACACGCACACACGCACACACGCACGCACGTACACACGCACACACGCACACAGTCACACACGCACACACGTCACACACACACGGACACGCACACACGCACGCACACACGCACACACGCACACCACGCACACGCACACACGCACACGCACACGCACACACGCACACGCACACACGCACACACACACGCACACACGACACACGCACACACGCACACACACGCACACACCCAAACACGCACACACACACACGCACACACGCACACACGCACACTACGCACACACGCACACACGCACACACGACACGCACACGCACAGACTCACACGCACACGCATACACGCACACACGCACACACGTACACGTCACACACGTGCAGACACACACACGCATCACGCACACACGTACGCACACACGCACACCACACACGCACACACGCACACCGCACACGCACACACGCACAGACTCATACACGCACACACGCATACACGCACACACGCACACACGTACACGTGCACACACGCACACGTGCAGACACTCACACACGCATACACGCACACACGTACGCACACACGCACACACGCACATACGCACACACGCACACACGCATACACGTACACACGCACACAGGCCCACACGCACACACGCACACACGCACACACGCACACACGCACACACACACGCACACACGCACTCACGCACGCGAATCTTGGCCAAAGGTTGTAAAATTAACTAATAAGTCGATTTCGCGATAGTGAAAAAAGTCGTTGCATAACCTTCTATACCTACATATGTATATGTAGGTTGGAAGGTAAAAATGAAATATCGTGCGAGATTTTTTATTTACTACATAAACTATTGTTTTTTTTAAATAGGAACTATATGGTATTTTCCCCCATAGAAAAGTTTGTTTCTTCTGCTTTCCAAAAATGTAAACAGGACAATTTTTGGGGTAACTAAAAAAATTTAAAGAGTTATAGAGGAAATACTGGGATAATTGATATATTTCAAGGAGACCTGGCAATATTCCCCGTCTAACCAGAGAGTTCTGATTGAAAATCTCAGTTTTTATTCCTTCCATGCAGTTGGTTTAAATACTATGCAACTTAAAACACGTTCAATAAGTGCGATTTCTTATAGAATTCTAATTTCAACCAACTTCTTGTAGAATTCCGGAATATCATTGTTGCAAGCTTTTTGCTGATTAATATTCTTGAGATATAAAACAATTCAATGCAAGTGTATTGATTCAGAGAATTCATAAGCATATCCCAAGAATTAAGAAAAAGGTTGATTTACCGAATATTTGCGATTTGGCAAATGGAATAAGAATGTTCACAAATATGAATAGAAGATAAATTTAATAAGTAACGTATTTTATATACATTTATGTGTGCATTTGTCCCTGTAAAATCACATGGTAGGTCGAATAAATAAGGAAATAATAATATAATAATAATAATAAAGTGCTGAAGAAAACATTGGGTAATTAGTAATTGTCTCTGCCCTATCCATCTAGAATATTTCCAACAACGCGACGTTGCCGCTGCTACAAAAAATAAGGCCAACACCCTATATATTATTGCATCTTACGCTCCGCCCTTGCGTTTCTATTATTTCTGTATTATACTTTCCTATACTTAATTTCTTAGATATTTTCGCTTTACAAAAAAAGGTGTTACTTCAAACCTGAAAATAAATAATGTAATCTCGGACGCTAATTTTTTTTTTAAGCAACAAATAAACCTTAAAAAGAAAAAAGTCACAAAACACTCATGAAAATAACAAGTAAAAAATTATGACAACAAGGAGTTTTATTACGATACTTAATTTGATTATAAGGATGATCTCTTAAAAACTAATGTTAGTGATTCTTAATTAACTGCCTTATACTAAAATGTGAATTAATTAACAATATGAAATACCTGAAGTAATTTCTTTTACATTTGGATGTCATTGGAACTTCGCCACATAAGGAAATGCTGTCGATTCATCACTTTAAGTTTATTGCGCAATTTTAATGGAAGTTGAAGTAAACATCAGATTGATATGCTGGTAATTCCAAATATATAGAAATTTCTTTATAAACCTCCAAACTGAATTGATTTTGTATGATTCAATGTAAAATTTGGTAATTGAAATTCCAACTCGCAGCAACAAATCTATTGCATCATCTTGCAAAGTCAACGTTAAAATAAAATTAAACCCAAAGTAAAAATAAGTGGCAAGAGTATACGTAAAATTGCCTGAAATGTAAATGTCTCAAATTTGAGTATAATAATTTTAATAACTCACCATATAAATGTGGCGCTCGTAATAAAAGATTTAAGCAAAGCGAAAATAGTTTCTACTTAAACACGTAGTTCAAGCAATGAATGAAGGACGCTCAAAGTAACCCTGCGTAATGACTGAAAATGAGACGAAGCGCGGAAAGGAATATGCAGACATATAATACTTGAAATAACTTATTTAAAAACTATATGGACATTTTTTTATGCCAATAAGGTATGCAACTAACGCTACACGAAATGCACTTAAGTTGCCAATATGAACGTAAATTTTAAACACACTTAAAAAGGTTTGTTGCAACGTTACCTCGTAAGTACTGTATATAAGGAATGGTAAATATTAAGAAAGTAGGAACATCCTGTAGTTCCCACCCTTCCCATCCATATGACGATGTCCCAATTGGCGAAAAAATCAGTGTGCTATGCTATATATCATTTTCGTTTTCGTTTAGCTGCTTAGTTAGTTACTCAGAGGCCAGGATCAATAATGATGGCTGATAAGGAACATGTGAAAAGGAAAAGGCGCGGGGTAAAAAACGAAAACTTCTTGCAAGTAGCAGAGGCAAGTGCGTGAAAATAAGTGATATTTTTTCTCTTCGTGGCGGTACTCTTCGTCTAAAGAGGAATGTCCATGTCAGGAGTTGAAGAAAAGTCACCATTATTTTGATGAGAAAGAAATCGAAACAGTTGCAGAAAATCAAAAAGGTGATGGCAAACCAGAATAGTCTGGACTTGAGGCGATATTTCGTCCGTGTCGGACGGGGACAACAGTGAATCGAAACAGGTCATCCCGAACTCGTATGAAGAAAATACCACGGATGGAAATTTTTATACAGCGTACGAACAGCTGAATTACGATTACTTTACACGACCGAACCCAGAGGACCTTACTATATTTTTAATAAATGAAACAAATAATAGACATTGCCACATTAATTGGAAAACGAGGATTAAGCTACAGAGGAGGTGCTTTAGCTGAGGGAGCGTACTCCTTAGAAAATGCGGATATTGATCACGTAAATTTCTTGAAATCGCTACTTTTTCTTTCAAAATATGATCCAGTTTTAAAACAACATGTTGAAAAGTGTATTGATAAGAGCAAATCCCAACCGTTACTTGCACCATATAAGAAAGGGCAAAGAGGCAGAGGTTTTCTAGTAACGTTTCTTTCAAAACATCACTTCAATTCAGGTATTGAAGCAATAGGAACTATGATCAAGCATACTACCGCTAAAGAACTAAACGAAGCCAGAATGTTTAGCATACAAATTGATACGACTCAAGATATTACAACAAAGAACAATGTTTAATCATTGTTAGGTATGTAACGGATAAAGTTAATGAAAGGTTGCTTATCATGACACGAAGAAAATCAGGAACAGGTGAGAATCTATGTACTTTATTAATATAAATTCTCAAATCATGCGGTCAAATTCATATGTAGTGCTACGTCCATATTTTAAACCTTGTAATCTGTGATGCAACCAGTATAACAATTACAAGTGGTACTTTTATTCATTAGTGAACGATAATGCAGTTTTTATGAATGACTCTTACTTGTGTGACAATATATGAAAAGAAACAATAAAAGATTCTCGATATAAAAAACTAACTGTGATTGGAAAGACAAGTGTGGTGATCTAAGCACGCGGCTCTCAAAAATGATAAGTTAGAAGACAGTGAATGGCCAGATCTTTGTGCGAAAAGTGATTTCTCGATTATTCGAACATGAAAAGAGAAACTTATGCCAGGAGAGCAGGTTAACGATAAAACTTTGCAAGATCCAGCAAAAGTTTACGAGCTCCCTATATTTAACGTCATTTTACACAAAACAAACACAGTATGGAAAGCCGTTTTTTAAAGACGAGAGGTATTTTGCCGATTTATCTCTGCTAGATTCAAGAAACTTTAAAGAATTTTAAAATAACCCCAAAAAGCTGAAGTCGCCGATGATGGAAGAACTAAGCAAGGTTTTAGTTAAATTTGATGCAGATTCAACCCCAGAACAACTTCGCGCGGAGCTAGCATATTTCATTTTAAATTGGGATGATTTAAAGGTATCAGTAACCGATTTTTACAATTTAAGGTCAACATTTGAAATAGATGAGACTTAAACAGATGAAGATCAAACAATTTCCAGAGATTGTTGTTTATTTACGCAATCTTGTTCTACCTATAGAAACTGCTCAGCATGTTGTCCCTCTATTTTGCGTAGGTATGCCCTCCTAGTCAGTACTTACAAAAAATTAACAGTATATTTATATCAATATCTACTTAACCATTCCTTTTCACAAGTTTGCTGTGTAAGAAAAAATCGTCTAAGGCGTCAATGAAGTCAAGATGCGTTTCTACTAATGTCTTGCGAAAAGGACATTTAAAAAAGATTAACTCAGAGGATATAATTGACAACGTGGCTTATTCTGTAATTATATATTCTTTGTTATTATCAAAATTTACTATTTAGAAAGTATAAATACACTAGATTAAAATTATTTACGAACAACTATTTAAAATGTGCATAGAAAAGTTGTACCCACCTTTCTGCACGAGATCGCATGAAGGGCCGACCAGGCATAGGTATCCCCCTCACTTTGTAGGTCCCAGACCCACTCTGGTACAGAACAATTGATAAACCACAGTAGGTATCCTTTTAAATACCAATATCAATCCTCCATGTACTTCACCTACAATTTTCTCGAAATCTGGCCACCCTGTATATTAAGCGTTATTATTATTGTGTATAGTAGTAATCACTCAATTTAATTAACAAAATATACTCTGTACCATCTTATTTTGCATTAGAGCAGGCCATAGAAATCTAGGGAGAGTGTTATAGCACTATCAAAAGAATAAAAAGCTACTAGGTTACATTTTTAAAGTAAACCTTATGCAGCGTTGCAACACAGTTTTTCACGCTATTTAGACTTTGCACGAAAATCGTCGTACGTCTATTACGTACATAAAATGGAAATTCTTTGCTCTTAAATGACAACATCGTGTTTTATCTAATACAATGAGAACATTTGAAGGAAGTCTTAAACCATAATTTCGACGGAGGTTCAGAACATATTTGCTTATTGTAATAATTTTTACAAAAACTCCATACCATTTGAATAGCGTTATATTGACAATGGTAAGGAGAAGAGAACAATACAATTGCCTCGTATCGACCTGGCTACAAGGGGCGGTCAAGATCTAAACGTTGCTGACGACTGTGCAAGGAATGAATGTCAGGAGAATGGTACGTGGAATGTTAGAGGTATACATGGTAAAGAATTTGAAATTGCCAATGTAATGTACGAAAGACACCTTGATATTCTGTGTGTATCGGAGACAAAGCGCAAAGGAAAGGATGCTGGGGAGATAGAGGATGGCAGCCTAGCACTATGGTCAGGAGTTGAGACTAAAGTGCATGGCGCAAAAGGAGTTGGGGTGATCATAAGTTAAAGAGCGAAAAGATGTGTTAAACAGTACGAATTGGTATCTCCCCGGGTAATATGGGTTAGAATGAAAATGGAGTTTCGAAGAATTTTTCTTATTGCATGCTATGCACCGGTGAATGGAGAAATAAACCAGGAGCGTGAAAACTTCTGGAATGAAGTAGAGAACGTGTTGAACGTATGTAAGCCAAACGAAAGAGTGTTGATAGTGGGGGATATGAACGGATGAGTGGGTGTACAGAGAGAACATAGTGAACGCGTATACATGGATAAATGTGATAGACAAGCATGTACCGATACAAATGGTGTAATGGTTAGTGACGTAAATGTACGACTTCTGGTGTATGCAGATGACGCAGTCTTATTAAGTGACTACGGATGAGCTGCAAACCGCTGTGAGGAAGTTTGGTACAGTCTGTGAGAGCATGGACCTAAAGGTAAACGTGAACAAAACTAAGATTGTGGTGTTCGATCGGGAAAGTGGAAAGGAGAGTAGAGTATTACTCTGTAAGACGAAATTGTGGAACAAGTGGACGAGATATATCTGGGTAGAATGTTTACTGAAGATGGTACAATGGATGGCGAGATTGAACGAAGGGTCAATGCTGGAAAGAAAGTGATTACAAGTATATGGACGATAATGAGAAACGAAAGTATTTGCCTAGCTGCGAAACGAGCAATCTATAATGGCGTGTTTGTCCAGTTAGTACTGGACGAAAGTGAAACATGGGTATGTCAAAAAAGCACGAAAGAAAGATAGATGCCGTGGGTATGAGATTCCTGAGAAGCGCATGTGGTAAAACGAGAAGGGTCGAGATGAAAAATGAATGCATAATGATGGTGTGTGGTGAGGAAAAGACGATGATGGATAGATATAAAAGTAGTACATTACGTTGGGTTGGTCACATTGAGAGAATGAACAACGCTAGATTAACGAAACAAATATATGTGGGTGCGGTTAGAGGAAAGACCGGGCCTGGTAAGCCGCGTAAAACTTGACTGAATGTAGTAAAATGTATGATAAAGGAAAGAAAGATAAGTAGTTTTAAAAATAAAAGGGCATGTCAGAGACAATGCATGAATTTTGCAGAAACTAGGGAGGTATGCATGCGGTGATAGGAAAACATGCAGAAATATTGTGAATGAAAAATAAATAAGAGGCAGGAATGGTTGTGCCTGCCCCGCAAGGGAATCATAAAACTTCATACCCATGTTTAATCAAAATATTATCAACTACATAATTTTTCCCTTTGCATCTAAAAGGTTGAATTTTGTTCCACAATTGCTTTTTTGTAATTTTGCCCTCAATTTCGGCCCCGTGCATAACCAACCACACCTGCAGCTGATCTTTCTTACTAGATAATGAGGGTGGCTTTTCTAACTGCACCGAATAATACGGTGCGTTATCCATAACCACCACATAATTTCAGGGGAAGTTTGGACAGCGCAGGAATCAGCTGTTTAATCGCCCAATTCATAGTTTTATGATAATCCCGATCCTCGTTCCTCGAATCGAATAAATAGTCGCGCTTTTCCAAAAACCCTAAATTACACCCCGGTGACAGAAGGTATACCTTTTACATTTCATTTTGAAGTCAAAATCGTGCACACAACGATGGACATTAGAACCATTTTGATAAATCCACGTTTCGTGTAGATACATAAATCTGACAGTTTGGCCTGAAATTTGCAACTGCAGAAATGTTCTCAGACACTTAATTTTGACTACCACGACGTGTTTCATTTCACATAAAATTTTCTGTCCATTGACACGTTTGTCTTTGTGATACCCATTGATCCTAAATAATGTCGTTCGATCTCTATCAAATCTGTTTTAACACGATGATACAATTTGTCCAAAGTAAAATATTTATTTTTCAAATTAAATTACCAAATTAGTCGTTGTACATATTTCCGAAAGGTGAAATCCCAAAACTCAGATTTTCCACGTTAACTACGATATATCAACTTCACATTTTGAGGTCTTGTATAGTTCGCTGTGAAATCAGAAACCAAGTACACACTTAATGTGCGGAAGAAAAAGTAACTTAAGTTCTTACGTACTTGAAATATATCCGACACCATTGCGATAAGTTCCCCATTACTTTTCCGCTTGCTTTTGGCATTTCCTCAACTAATTATTATTAATTCAATATGAGACTTGATCATCATATGCGTTACTCAAGTAGGCAACACTCGACGATTACTTTTAACAGGCTGGCGTCACATTGACATTTTGGCAAAGAAGCATATCACTACAAAAAAAAATATCATGATTTACTCTAATGCAAAATAAAATGGAACATAGTATACGTACTGTGTATTAATTTGTAATTTTGACGGTAAAAACTTTGGAAAATGACATTTACAGCTGCTATAATTGTTTCTGAAATAGTATACGATTTACATTACTATTTAACCCAACTTGTCTGCTTGTTAAAGAAAGACCCTTTTACTTCCTCCAACCGATAAATAATAAAACATTGCCAAAATTCATATGGTTATATTCCTAACAACACTTTACAAAACAGATAAATTACACACGGAAAACATAAATAACTATAATGATTACAATACATTATAAACATGTTTTTACAATTTTTGGCAGTAACTTATTCGAGTAGCTTTTAACTGTAGTTGAATTACTGAAATATTTAACACTATCTGCCTATCTACATAATTAAAACTTATTACCGGATAATTTTCCCTTAAGTAATATCGCAGCATAACTTACTAATTATAAAGTTATTCTAATTACCTACTTAACTGAACTAAGAATACGAGTATAATTTAAATACATACATTATAATCATCTATATTTATCGAGATATGTTTAATTTTGTTGATTACAGTTATAAAACGCACGAAAGTTCGAATTATGCTTACATACTACATAAATTATTTAAATAGAAACAATATTTATTTATAAACAACTTAAAAATTAATGGCATAGAATCAGGTATATAAGTAAAAAACCTTCCTTCTATGTAAATGGTAACTAAGCACCGATGGCTCTTGTAATCCAGTCTACAGTATGAGCTACTCTATGATAAATACCCGGTTGTCCCGGTTGCGCGCAGGAATATCCTGCAGATACAATACCAATTAAAAACCATCTACCCTGTTTAAGTAACATTAAAGGTCCACCAGAATCACCTTGACAACTATCTCTACCGCCATGTTTATATCCAGCACATAACATTTCATCGTAAATTGTAACACCTATACCTTTTGATCTATGCCATCTTTCACACACTCTATTTTCAAGTACAGGTACCGGAACTGCTTGTAGAGTTTGAGGACGTAGGCGTGATCCTGGACTTAAAGCACCCCAACCAGCTGCTACACCAACTTCGCCTAAGAAACTCTCTCCACGAGGTGGTAAACATATGGGTGTAATGTGAGGTAATTGATGCGCCGTTCGATCTAGTCGAAGGACTGCGACATCAAATCGATCGGCTTGTGGAGTAAATTTGAAAAAGGGATGAACCTGAAATAATAAAACAGACATTAATAATCTGACAATAGTGTTTTATTTTTAATTATCAATTACAAACGCTTCTTGTGAGTACCGCGAATGTTAGTTAAAATTTGTTTACGGTTGTTTGTTTGAACGTAAGCAAAAGAATTAAGGAAAGTAGATTTTTTTCTTATTTTAGTATATTTCGACTAATCCTAGGTTATTTGATCTTTAATTTGTTGGCTTATTGATTAAGAGGAACTTGCGTTGCAAGAATTAGACATTTGTAGTATTTAATTCCGCGAGATTGTATATAATTTTGTTATGTCAGGGAAAAAACTAACGTGGCTAGAAATTTTTTATAGGTAAGAATTAAAAGTTAACGGAATATAAATCTTATAGCGAGTTAAATAAGTGTTGTTGAATATAATTGAGTTGAACTGAATTAACTAACTAACTGACGTGGCTAGAATTTTTTACAGATAAGAATTAAAAGTTAACGGAATATAGATCTTATAGCGAGTTAAATAAGTGTTTTTGAATGTAAAGGAGTTGAACTAAATTAAGTGTTTAAGGTATGGATTAAACTCGTCAACACTCCTGGAGAATTTGCTGACTAGTATTTTTTTACTTCGGAGACACGAAACTTTCTCGTGTTTATCACGCGAACCATTTGAATAAATTTTTAGGAAAGGGATTGCCTCCGGTTGTTGAAAACAAACATGGCGAATTTTGTCTCGATTAAATATCGAGACACAAGACTAACGAGTTGGACGTTAGTGATCTCCACCCGGTTGCAGAAATCGAGGTAGTGATTCATATCACCGTTGTGATTATGTAGCTATATAAAACGTGTTGTAGTATTGTAGGACGATGGTTTGCTGTTGCGTATTTTTTGTGAAGTTTTCACAGGCCGCACTTATTGAATTTTTGTGTAGTTTTCCCGATGCACTGATATCATTTACGAGGGTTGGTTTATTAAACGAGTGAATGTTATCAGGTACCAGTCGGGTGAGAAGTTTTTGTTGTGCTTAGTTGAAGTATTTATAAGTATTCATTGCTTCAAAGGAACTGCATAAAGCTCAGTTCAAATTTAAAACTTTCAACTGCTTAAAATATAGAAATGAACTGGCTGGGCAAGCGTGTTTTCTACACGGACTTAAGGTAATCGTCTTGAGAGATAGACCTGGTGGGGCAGCTTTTTGAGTATCAAAACACTGGTTCGAGCCCTCATTACAGTATTTGTGTATAAATTAAAACTCTAATCCTTCATTTGCTTTTAATAAATATCAGCATGGTTTGTTAGAAAATTAGAAAAAGTATGCGTCACCGGTTGTAGTGTTGGTTTAGATTAATATTTGTTTATTACAAATGTCATTACGGACATATTAATGAAATTATTTAGATGTTTAACTAGTTTTTTTTTTAATCAGTTTTCTACGTTGGCCGCAGGAGACGACATGCTAAATTGAGTATATCATTTTTAAAATTTTGATTAAAAGGACGTGAGTCGCTTCTTTATCTCTCGAAAACATCTTTATGTAGAAAAAGGAAATTGGGTATTATTTGTGTACTTCCATTTTAAGAGGTGAATTTGAAGTTCATATTTATTGACAAGAACTTGATGATATTTGATTTAAAATTTATTATGGTGTACAAGGACTATTTAAATTGATACAATAGACGATTATTACAGTTCATTTTTGAGTTTCGTTTAAGTGATTGATTATATGTAAAGAAATAGTTTACAGATGCCAAAAGCGGTACTAATTAATTTTATGTTTCATAATTCAGACTTGTTGACGCTAGTTTAGATTGAGTGATTTGATCACTTAAGATAAATGCGGTGGGAGTTTTGTTTGAAAGTCAAGTAAATCAAATCTTAATTCAAAAATTTAGAAATTCAGTTTTTGTAGTGACCAGATTTGTTTGTGAGTTTGAGACTTATTTATTTTTGAAAAGTCATTAAGTGAGAATTATACTTTAGTGTTTTTGAAGCATTACATTTCAGATTCGCATAGCTGCCGAATTATGCGACCTGGAGTACGTTGCAAAAGCTAGGTTCGCGTATTTTTTCCTGTTTTGTATTAGTACACCACCTTTCGCCATCGTACTTTAACCGAATTTAAGACATTGTAACAACATTTTTTTGTGGTTGTATTAAAAAATACATTAATTTAAGATCGTTCATTTATTTGGCGTAATAGTATAAAAGTTTTTAATTATTAATATGTAGAATTGAGAATGGCAATTTAATTGGCATTTCCTAGAACATACCTTTTGGGTGTAATATTTCATAAAGATAAAAATTGGATTCATATTATTGTATCCGCGCAATGCGTGAAAACTTTTAGGGGAATACTCACTTGAGTTATTCTGAAAGCTTTTTTTTTAATAGACTTAATGCTGAATGTTACAGCAGTAAGCATGGTTTTTACCTAACTTTTTTATTAGTGCCATCAGATTTTGATGGTAAGTTATTTTCTAATTCATTATATTTAAAACTAAAGCATTTGCTTTTTTAAGCACTTATTTGCACTCCTATTTCGTTTATTTTACTCATGTTTCATTCATATTTGACTTATATTTTACTTATATTTTTTAATGCATACTTTTATATGGCATTTTGATAATAATTATTTTTAATGGCACGTATAAGTCACTAATTTACTATTCTATTTTCTAATTTAAATGGCAATTTTTAACTTAAATTACATTTTACAACGCAAGTTCTACATACGTAAACTTCAAAGAAATTCAATAAATTTATGGACACAATATATTAAGGATAATTAAGCAAGACATTGACCTCACCAAGTTTACCATTCTGCCTCATAGTTACGAGTTACAGTTTATGTACCGAACAGTTCAAAGGTAATGTGAAGTGAAAATAATTAAGCAAAGCAGAAGAGAAGCATTCAGTATTTCAGGTATGTTAATTAAACTCAGTATATTAGAACTCTCCCTTAACTTAATCTGCCGATTGAGCCGACGGCAGTAGCGATTGTTATTTGGTAATATTTTTTTATTAATTAAAATTATTCGATCAATTACAAATTGTTTATTACATCATCGCTTTTGTTTTAATGTTATAAGTTGGCCCAGTCAAAGTGTTTACCATTTGGCGCCGCTTTTAATGTTACAACATAGTGAGGTCCAGAATATCTTACCGATTTATCTTACCGTTTAACGTAACTAAAATTATTATGAAACCTCGCGGCCCTCTAGTTGTTTCTTGCGGATATTTGTCTGTGCGGTGTTCTAATGCCATTTAAACCCGTTACACATAACCTTCTACACGGTTCGAAAATTCTAGAAGCAGCTTCGGTTCCGAAAGGCATAAAGTGATCCCGTTCCAGGTTCGGTTTCAAAATCGGATTGAACTGCGGGCGGGAGTTTGATTTAGCAAACACTGTTTCTGTGTATTAATAATATGTAGTATTACACCAACTTCCATCTCAAGCAATTCTTACAGATATTAGCACTTACTGAGGACGATAACTGTAATTGTTGCCGAAACGTATAGATTTATATAAAATATAAATACAAAAATACACCATTTAAAAACCCAAACGCTAAGTATTTTAATTATGAACGTTAAGGGTTTAACTGGTCTTACATAATATGGGAGATAGAGCGACCAGTAAACTACCCTTACCGTTCTTAACACTTACTATACTATAAATCTATCTCCATTTCAGGCACTTTTTAACATATGATTCAATGCTAGCAGTCATTTTTGCAGCCCGGAACATAATCTCACTGTAACTCAAAGTAATTTTTTTTAATTGAAAGTATAGTTGGCTGTGGCTTTAAACAATAGCGCTGCTTACAAGCTTTCCGAAAATAGATTATATGTCATACTTATGTTTAAGTTCTCTGCGCAAAAAATCGCTTTAGAGATGTAATTGTGCAAAAAAATCCTTAGCTAAGTGTGCACAAAGAGAATTTAGGTTTAATGTATAGTATTGCCTCAAACGACAACGTTTAGTATATTATGTTTTGAGAGGTACTCTCACTCCTAATAGATACATTAGATTTTAGAACATAATCTGAAAAATTATTCTTGCTGATATTGTTTTAGAAGAGAGACTATCACCTATTTTTCAACAAGACGGTGTCCCAGTTCAAAATCCGTTAGTTCGAAATTATTTAAGTGATTATCTTCTTAATAACTGTACGCTGGGACCCATAAAATGATGAACACGTTCACCTGACTTAAATTCAATGGATTTAAGGTAGGATAATTTCGAATAAAATAAAATTTATTAATATCCGTCTACAACTGTTAGAGAATTACAGAAAAAATTAGAAAGAGCGTTTAAGCAAGCACTACAAACTCTGAAAACAAGAAGATCTTTGAAAAGGAAATGCAATATGTGTCTTATTTTTAAGGGGGGCAAACTGAACAATATTTGTAAGTTTGGTTCCATCTAAATGGGTTCATTGTTTAGTTTAGTGTTTTCTTTCAAGTTTTTCATAGGCAGCGATATTTTTTCTTGTTTATTATTTGTTTATTACTACTATGTATTAATGTATTAATAAACTAAATTTGGTGTAGGGAACTTATTGAAATTAAGTATGATATGGACGTATTCGAAAACCTTGCAAAAAGAACCAAAACTGCAGTTACCGAGGCATTCGAATTTAGCGCTTATGCGGTAATATTATGCGTAAACAAACTACAAAGGTTATGTTATATCTTATTAAAGTATTTCTTGATTATAAAAGTGTTTAAAGTGTTTAACACCATTCTGTCTTTTTAGGTCCAGTTAAGAGATTATTGAGTGGAGAAGGACAAATCTCAACCTTTAAAAAACCAACTTTACGATGAAACGCTACTTCCTTCTCTTTACAAACAAAGACGACATGCAGTAGTCTTACGGCTGATCCTAAGCCTGGGACGGCGGTCAAATGATGGGAAAAGTTTTGAAATAAATAGTGATTAATTCATTTTTAAAACTTTCCATTCATAATCCAATAGATTTGCAACATAAACATATAAACACCTTTTTCTGTATTATAAGTGTTTTGTAACTGTGGTTTCCTATTAGTGGAGTTGATCGGCCTATTTCCACAGTTTATGCTTTTTGAGCGCTTCCGAAACGTCGCGCTCAAAAGCATAAACTGTGGAAATAGGCCGATCAACTCCACTAATAAACACCTTTCACCCAACGAGATTTGAAAAGCATCATGAATGTAAGCGCCAGTCGGGATTAAATTTGCAAGATACGTAAGTTGAGTTAAGATAGAATTAGGCGTTAGTTCAACAATGTAACGTGTTATATTCGAAGCCTATTTTTAATGTCCACTGTTGACAACGCCCACTCAGTATTATTTGTTTTCATAACTCCAACCATGTTCACGCGGCCACTTTCAGACATTGTTCACAACTACCATTTTATTGATAACACATACTTTTATACTTTTGTTTATAACGCTCAATCTGTTTATCCTTCCTCATATTGTAATCATTCAACTCCCTCTCTACATAATACCCAGTTTATTGAAAAGCCATTAAACTCTGCACATAAGTCCCACTTTAGTTACGTGTCTTGTGTTAATAACCGCTTTGTTCCAGTAGATTTGGTAAAAACATTGTTTATATCTCACATGATATTCATGACGCTCTAATATCTAATTTATCTGCTTATTCTTTTATTGTCTCTTGGTCTTAAGCTTTTTATATGGTTTTCTAATGGGATATAAATTTGATTCAGTTACAATTTTATTGATAGTTTTGAATTGTTATATAGGCACTAATGGTTGCTGTGTTGTTTTTGTAAAGTAGCCAGTTTAACGTTTCATATTATTCAATTGGTAAACAATAAATAGAACTGAAAGAGGGAAAGTAGAGAGAATAGATTGCTGATTGCCTGAATTATCGAAGGGTAGTAACTTTCATACACAACCACAATCACTTTAGCCACAAACAGCCATTTTTACGTATCATTTTTAGGAATATTCTCAAAATTATTGTTTCTATATTATAACCCTTTGTCAAATGTGGTACTGTCACTATTGAATAGCATGCAACGTTACACCATTTAATTTAAATGTGTCGGATATATAAGCGAAGATGATTAGTGGGCCATATGAATAAAGTCGCCGCAATGAACAAAGATTGTTAGTGGGCATTATGAGCAAAGTTTGCGCTGTAAATATGGTGTGGCATTTTCAGTAAAGTTCGCATTATGAACAATGTTAATAAAATCATTACAAAATAAAGTTATGAAGAAAGTGGATGTGATAAACAAGTTTAGTAATTAGCGTTATAAAGAAAACTATGAATATGAACAATGTCTGAAAATGACTGCTTTAAACATGGGGAGTAAGAACACCGTCCTTATCAAGTCACTGCGGGCGTTGTGATTAAGGTTCATATATTCTACACATGTTTCTAAGAATGAAGACTGTAGATTATAGATAATAAGTGCGTACTTACAATTTTGAAGGTAATAGTTAGTTTCAGTTTCTGTTTTTGAATTTTTAGTTTCAGAAGAGATTTTTATTTTAATTTCACTTTTTTTTTTTTTGGTCATGGCAGGCGACTGGGATCGGTCATGCATTTGAATGGTTCAAAATAGTCATCTCGTTTTATTATTATAAATATATTGTAACAACCCATTTTGAGTTGTACTAAAATATACAGTAATTTAGGTCTTTCATTCATTCAGTTGTAAATATAAAAAAAATTTTAATTAATTTTGCATTATTGCTATGAGGTAGGCAACTTAATGTGCATTTCGGTGTAACTTAAGTTGCATATCTTCTTAAGAGTATATATCTTAATGGTTTATACTCCCTCTTCAAATTATTTTTCTGCTCAAATACGTTTGCGCAATACGTCATCGTTGACTTAATTCCTTGCGCAAATCTTTTCGCGCACGAGTACATCATCTAATTTCAAAGCATCCATTTTTTTATTGATGAAAGTGGTGTTGTTAGGAAGCTTTTTTTTTAGTTTTCCACCTAAATTTAGTGAAAGTGCCATTGATTTGATGGTAAGATATTTTAACGCATTATACTAAAAATTAAAACATCTGCTCTTTTCAGGCACTTTTATTTTATTTTTACACTTTAAATTTCGCCGCTTTTGATTGCACAATTAATTCTACTGTTACGTACGCTTTCATTTTATGATTGCGTTGTGCTTTTAATACAGAATTTAAAGTTTGATTACATTTATTATATGAACGTTCGAGAAAATGCAATAAATATTGGTTTATTCAATTTCAAGAAGATTTATAAGAAATAACATTCCAGTTTGGGTGTGGCTTACAACGTAAAGCATTATTACAAGATATTGCGCAATATTGTGGCAAAGATGACATCACCTCAGTTGAAATTTCCGTAATCGTTTAGATACCAGAGGTTATTAAAAAATTTGTGTACAAAAATTTTACAAACTATTTATGTAATGATTTTTTAGAATTTAAGGCTAGTTTTAAGATATATTTTATTCAACCATATCATTAACTGTTAATAAACATAGTTGTATATATTTTTTTTTACATTTTGATAAAATTTTTATAGTTATCCCGAGCAGTATAAAAAATAACTTGGCGTCCGAGATCATTTTATTAGTGTTACATTGCATTTTTATTATTTATGTCAAGTGAAAATAACACAGCAGAAATTGTGGTAATTAAGCAAATCAAAAGAACGAACCACCCTATGTTAATCTACCGATTTGAGTCAAAGGCATTATTTGTGGTGAATGGTTAGTATCTCCAGTTAGTTTAACGATTTGTGTTTTTGGAGAACATTTATTTAACACTTCTTTATTATATTATTAAAACACTTTTTATAATTTGTACGATTACCAGTTCGACCACAATTTTTATTATAATATTAAGGCTTTTACATTTGCCATTTACCAGAAATCTAGTTAAACGTTGCTCTCTTACTTGTTATTGTGTTGTCATCTTGAACAATTATTAAACTTTTTTGATAGTTAGTTCTTTATGTATTCTTTTACCTTTTAAAATATCTACCATATTTAGATAATATACAAGACGCTGTACTTAACTAACTGTTACAACTGTGGTACCTGAGCACCTCTGAGTACCTAAACCTTTTATCTGCGCTAATAAGAAAGTTACTTATTTAATCCAATCGAAATACTGTATGGGAAGATCGTGTAAGTTGAAGTGGGTAAGATGTAATTTGTTTAAACGTTCTGTATGGTGCTGTCAGTTCGCTCAGTCGGGGAGTTAAGTTAGGAATGCCATTCGCACACTCCGTGGAACCGTTTACGAACGCAGTGCAAATGAGTGTGTCCCACCGAACGTTATAATACATCTTTTGTTTTGGATAAGATTTTTAACCTTTGTCGAGGTATGTTGACATTTGATTGCGCTAAATTACTAGTAATAAATGTAGTTCATCGTATGCCATTATAATTTTTATCGATATCATGTTTATCAGTTGAGTTGATCGGCCTATTTCCACAGTTTTTGCTTTTATAGGGCGACGTTTCTGAAGGGGATTCTGCTTCCGCTTAAGTCCTGAGAAGGACTGTTTTCGCACTTGAATTCGTATGTTATATAACGTTTTTCTCAAGCATTTGACTATTCTCAGATTCGAACTCGGTACCTTTCACTTACAAGTCTGACACCTTTACCGCAGAGCCACTGAGTAATCCAATATACATATATTTTTAGAACTTATATATATATATATATATATATATATATATATATATATATATATATATATATTAAAATTTTCGTGTTGCGCCGTAACCTGTTGCGCAGGTGTATTCCGCATAAGCTCTTTGCGTACTATTGGGATCCAAATGGGTTTCATTTCTGTACTAGCTTGGCTTATTGGATTTTCTGCTAGTGCGATGTATGTAGCTTCTTTGAGTTTCCGGCGAATTGTATCCTCGTCCGTTGCCACTATCTGTATGTTATCCCATTGGATGCGGTGGTCTTCGTTCCAGACGTGTTCCGCGATTCTTGATCTTTCTGCTTCGCCTTTGCGGATGTTGTTCTTATGTTCCTCAGTTCTCACTTTGAGTGGTATACTGCTCTCTCCTATGTAAGATCTCCCGCATTCGCATACACAATTCTTGGAATTCTGGTCTTCATTGTGTGGTTTGGTTTTATTCGCCAAAACAAAACCACACAACGAAAACTACTGTATCCAATGGGATAACATACAGATAGTGGCAAAGGACGAGAATACAACTAGCCGGAGACTCAAAGAAGCCACATATATCAGACTGGCAGAAAATCCAGTAAGCCAAGCTAGTGTAGAAACCAGGCCCATTTGGATCCCAATAATGCGCAAAGAGCTTAAGCGCGTTACACCTGCGCAATAGGTTACTGCGCAACATGCGCAATAACCTACTGCTCAACCACGAAAAGGTTATATATATATATATATATATATATATATATATATATATGTTCTAAAAAATATATGTTGGATTACTCAATGGCTCAGCGGTAAAGGTGTCAGACACTTACAAATGAAAGGTGAAGTGTTTGGAAAAAAATCGTAATATATGAGTTCGACTCAAGTGCAAAAACAGTCCTTCTCAGGACTAAGCCTGATGATGGAAGCAGAGTCCGCTTCCGAAACGTCGCGCTATCAAAGCAAAAACTGTGGAAATAGGCCGATCAACTCAACTAATATGAAACCACAGTTACACAACACTTGTAATACAGAATCATGTTTATCGTTTATTTTCCTGCTTTAAACTTAACCTTAAGAGGGCAAAATCGTCATCTTACCCGCGCACGATGTTCCGCGACTATAATTAATTGCCTTCCATAATATCACAAAAATATCCTAGGAGGTCCAATAGATGATCATGGAGTGAAGTGAATTTGATTGCCGCGTTGAAGGCAGTAGATGATGAATCTTGCAATAGTGTCGAGTCACGTTATGAAATTCACAACACAACTTTTCACCGCTACACGAAGAAACGTCAGGAAGGAGTAGCACTTCCAGAATATGTTGGAATATATTTCAGTTTAACTCAGTCACTCTCTTGCGAACTATAAACAGACGTTGACCTAAGGGTATTTCGACTAACAAAAATTCAACTTGGGAGATTCGTATTTGATTATGCAGAGTAAAACAACATTCCACATAGGTTTAATACATTATCAAAAATGGCAGGCAAAGACTAAATACGTACACTCTTTTCAGAAGAAGTTCAAGATCAGTTTCAGAGCCTTCAAGCCTACGTCGATAAGGCGTCTTATGGGTTTTAACAGGACTGTTGAACAATTTTTTATCATTCTTCCAGAGGTCCATAATAGATACAGTTTTGTGGCAAGTCGTAAGTATAACGCAGACGAGAACGGTTTATCTTCTACACCTACCAAATTACCGACAAATGTAAGCCCTACTTTTTGTATTCCGAAGAATACGAATGAAGGGCGAATTGGTTTTTGGAGCACTACCGAGTTCTAGAGGAAGTGCCCACAAAAACAATTGAATGTGTAAATATTTTTAAAACGTATACGAACCCTACGCCCGAAAATCTAGTGCCTCTGTTGGTTGGCAATCATTCGTCCTACATATTTTTGCGAGCGATAAACTAATGTTGACAAAATGAAATAGAACGATAGGATTTCTGCTACCTATGACACACCGATTATAACCTTTAGGTGTATGATTTTTCGGGCCATTAGAAATTTTTTTCTATGTCAGTTCTTGTTAGGAAATATCTGCAAAAATTTCAATAACTAATATTTAAAGGCGGAAACAGCTGGAAATGCAGTTCACGGTTTTAGAAAGTGCTTGATTGATCCACTTGACCCCTTAATTTTTGGAGATGAAGATTATGTCGCAGCTAGAACAACGGAAAGGCAATATTACCCAACAGAAAATAATTTGTAGGGTTGTATTCCAAATGAAAAAACAAAACGCAAAATTGCACAAGCAAATACGGAATCAATAGACGTTTCAACGGATGTTGAATTTTCCCTATCTAACTTTATAAAAAAGTTATTTAAATTTCTTGTCTTCCTTTATTACAGCAAGATACGCATTAAGCAATTTATGCTGATATACTTCAACTTACCCGAATATGTTCGTCATCTTAGCCTACATTTGGGTAAAATGACGTTTTTCTCAAGAAGGTCAAATTATTTTTTGTAAACGAAATCGTTTAGTTTTTTGCCTTAAGGTGTCTTGCCGGCACCTAAGTCGTACTCCGGTAATAGTTCGTGTAACAACGATATGTAGCGACATCTAGTGCCCTAGACTTGTGCTAACATAAACCAGTGAGCGGCCAACTCGACTTCCTAACAGAAAGATAATTAAAAGCTAAGCTTTTTTCATGGTTTTTAATAAGATTTCGCGCTTATTTGTAAACAACTTCAAGAAGTAATGTTATAGTAAAGTTATTGTTTGTGTTAATGTCTGTTTGCGTCATATTTGTCATTCCTTGTAAGTGTGACCCAACGGAAAAAAAATTTAGGTCTTATTTTAGTTTGAAGCCGTTAAGCTTCTGTTGCTTAAGTCGTACCTGTACGAAATTAATTAGTCGTACCAGTACGACTAAGGCATTTAAGGATAAAATGTACTAATTTATATTTTTTTTTTAACAGATCAACAAAAGAAAGCAGGAATATATGGATGAATCTTCATTGAAACATCGGAACGACGAAAAAGGATTTAACGAAGTTTGTAGAAGATATAATATACCGAAACCTACACTACGACGACATTTAAACTGTTTAGATACTAATAAAAAATTCAGAAGGCCTAATGACATGACCGCAGAAATGGAAGAGGAACTAGCAAGACATACAATGAACTTAGAGCAGTGTTTCTTTGGACTGACTACCACTGAATTTAGAAGACTTGCCCTCGAACTGGCTGAAAAGTATGAATTACCGGCAATAAGTAGTTTTATAGATTCACGAAAGAACACTAAGAACTCGGGAAAGGGGTCTAACAACGACAAGCGTATGTGCGATGAATGAAGCAGGTGAGTTTATACCACCTATGTTGATATTTAAACGCAACAGAATGAACGATATTTTAAAAAGGAACTCCGCCCAATGCAGCATTCGGATGCTAAAAAAATGGGTGAATAACATCAGAACTGTTAGTTCCATAGTTTTATTAACTGTACAAGATTAGAAAAAAGTAGTAAACAACAAAATGCAGTTGTTTTTGACCTGTTGCTGCTTGGCTCTGTTCGAGTAAGGCTTCAATATTTTTCCCTTTCTCTATGTTTTCTTTATTTTCTGTCCCTTTCTTGTTTAACGTTCCATTCTTCTTTGCTTTATCTTCGGTTTTTTACGTTTTCCTCTCTTCTTCGAGCAGTTTTAGACAGTGATTCCAACTTTATAATGTGTATAAGGTGATGATGTGATGACTGCTGATTTGCAGGGTTTACGACCTCTTCCAGATGATTTTGTTATCACTTTTGGTACAGGGATGATCTGATGTAGCGTGATGTTGAGGAAAACGGACCAGTTCAGATAGTGGAGAATGTGCTTCATCAGGTCTGTTATTTGAAGAATTTTCTTCGTCAGCTGACGTGTTCATTAGTTGGGTTAGTTATAGCCAAAAAGTAATCGAACCATTTGGTGAACAGTTCTGTTGTTATCGATTCTAAAGTCTGCACATGAAACACTGTACCTAGAGGAGCTCTTTTTACAACTGAGGGTTCATGTACTTTCGTGGAAATATCACCATAGGTGGAACATAGTCTCCTCTAGCACTCATACAAACTACAATTGTTTTTAAAGCCATTCTCTCTACGGATGTAAGAGACCCTATTTGTCCTTTTCCTCTAAAGCCGACGACTGGTTCTACTTTACTCTATACCACTGTAAGGTCACTTTCAAGAACATTGAAAATTCTATTGAGTGGATAGTTTTTCTCGTTGAACACACCTTCAAGATTATCAAAAAGTAATAACACATTCTCTTATGTGAAGCTTACAGTTCGTGTCGATTTTTATTTCTGTTCATAAATCGTTCTGACCACGCTTTGCCTTTGTCTAAAGGACGCTGAATACCGTTCATCTCAGCCAGTTGGAAAGCTATTCGTCTAAGATCTCTTCTAGTTAAGCCGAAAAATGTAGAGTCCATGACTAAGCAATATTTAACCAATTCTTCTTCTACCTCTGGAGGTAGGACAGTAGGGCTTGCAACCCTCGTGGTAACTGTCTTCACAGGCTCTCCATATTGTTCCTTCGATAACAGCATCAATGTGGTCTTAGGTACTTGGAAAATCTTGATAACTTTTTTCCATCCCATTTTCTTGGCCCTAATGGCTTCAGTCACGAAAACCGCGCTCCGTAGAGTGCAGACGTGTTTTCAAGCGCTCTGCAGTTAAAAATTTGCTGTAACGAGGTGTTAAGTGGAAAAAATTAGGTTTGTAGCAAACCAAGTTTAGACAAATCGGACTATAAATGGCCAAGATATCGCGTTTTTAGTGGTATTTTGGAGCCCTTTTTGCTACGAAAAGGGAACCAGGCCAGTGAAAAATTTTTTGTTAGTGACGTTGGGTTCGCGCTAGCATTGAAAAACCGCGGCTAAATCGGACTACTGATAGGCGATTTAGGACGTGTTTAGTGGAAATAGTTTAAATTTAAGTAGTGATAAGAACAAACTTGCTCAGGGCGAAAAAACGCAGACTATAGTGACTTTTAAACTCTTATCAAGATAAAAATAAGGGAGTTGTTTAATTTTTAAACTAAAGGATAGATAAGGGTATAGTAGATAAACGAGAGTAGATAACAGTTTGGAGAAAATTTTTACTATAAGAGGACGAGAAAAAGTGAATATATCCAAAAAATCAGAACGATATCTTCAGGTAGGACAAAGTTACGAACTTTTGAAATTTTATGTGTAATAAATTTCGAATGGTATACGGGGGTGAGTCTAGAAGTAAACTTGGATTCCGTATAAAAAGTGAATGGCTAAAGGTAGAGTAGCGGGACAAAGACTGGGGAACACCCAATAAGGGGTACTTTAACCTAAACAGGGACTTCAACCCCTAGGGGGTGCAAACAACCCCCAATCTACAACTTTGGAACAGCAGGTGCTACGAAGACCATTTTTAGACTACGGTAAATGAAATAGGTTCCCAAGAAAACCGAAGAAGTAAAATAAGTAGGGTGAAATTCGAACTACATACGGGCGTGAGTTTAGAAGTTAACTTACACTGTATATAAAAAGAGAACGGCTATAGGCAGAGTAGCGGGATAAAGGCTGAGGGAACACCCAAATGGGGTACTATAACCCAAATTGGGACAACAACCCCTAGGGGGTGCAAACAACCCCCAACCTACAACTCCTGAACCCCAGGTGCTACAAAGACCCTTTTTGGGCCACGGTAAATGAAATAGGTCCCTGAGAGAACCGAAGAGGTAAAACAAGTAGGGCAATCTTCGAACTATTAACGGGGGTGGCGCAAAACAAATTGAGGAAGATAGAGATTTCAGAACACAATAAATGAGTTAGCCGGATGAGTTAAAGATACCCCCGACTCCTATGGGCAAGCGTAGGAGGATGGAATACGATGCAGGGGCAAATGACCCAAATGCAGCAACGGTACTGGTGTCACCCCGGTGAGCAGTTAATAAACTAGCAAAGATCAGAGCACTCCAGACACAAAGCGGCATACAGGCCTCCGAGGTAAGCCACATTATAACGATAACAGACAAGTTTATTAAAGATAGCCGCAACGTGCATACCATCATCAAGGATACCGTCAGACAAATGAAAAATAAATTTTGTAAATTAGACACACACGAGGAAGGTAATTGACAAACAATTTGGAAGCTACCTGAGGGACCTAAAAGTGGCATCGGTGCAAGAAGCGCTTTGTATTATACGCAGCGAACAGAAAGCAAGATCTGGGACGGAAATAGGCACTCAAGTCAGCCCGCGCCCACAAATACAGGAAAGTAGGAGAAGTTATGTCGAGAGTGGTACGAGCCCTGCACACTGGGAAAAAGAGGAAAATAATAATACGAAACCAACAGGGTTCAGGGATGCACAAACAAATACGAGTCCCCCAGTAAGAAGTTACAGGAAAGCATATGGTGGAAGTAGCGCGGCAACAACTGTGGATCTTAGACTACGAGCAAAAGAGGCTACGATAAGAAAAGAAGTGACTGGCTAAGAAGAAAAGAAGCCGGACCGTAAAAGAGTAACGATCAGGAGGGATATAACCAGCCAGGAGGAATCGTAAGCAGAAGGAGAAAGGAAAACTTATGCGAAGGCATTGAGAGATAACAGGAAGAAGCCTATGCTAAGGAACAAAGAAACTATTTACACGGATGAGGAATCTAACAAGATTAAGGCGACAGAGTGAGTGGAAGACGGTGAGCCGAAAAAAGGAGAAAAATACAACAGACGGCGAAACGACGGACGCATCATACAACAGAGAAGGTACTAGACGTAGAAGGAGAACAAGAGCGGAAGCCATACTCGTGAAAGTGGGTGAAAAGTCAGCATACGATGAAGTATTAAAAAGAGTGAGAAACACGGACTTATCCGGAATAGAAATAAAAATTCAGAGCATCAGTAAGACACGACATGGAGACATCCTGGTCAAGGTGGAGAAGGGAATGGGAAAAGCAGCCCCTATTAAGGCAAAAATAGCTGCAACAGTACAGGAAGAAGTGCGACTGTTAGAAAGTAACATAGAGCTGGAGATTAGGGATTTAGACTCTCTTACTACCGAGAGGGAAGTGACGGAAGGAATACATAAACTGAACCCGGAAGCTAGATGCAGAGTCAAAAGCCTCCGTACAGTAAGCCGAGGCCAAAAAGTTGCAATAGTGGTGATGGACAAGAGAACGGGAGATAAATTATAAAAGACGATGTACTGATAGTTGGTCTGACAACGTGTAGGACACGGATAAGACCAGAATCCGATCGCTGTTTTAGATGTTGGGAAAGAGGACATACTACCAGAGAATGTAAGGGGACCGACAGAAGCAGTTGATGTTTTAACTGCGGAAAGGACTGTGATTAAGATACCTTTTGCTTCAAGTGCGAAGGAATTAAACCAGGTACGGGGGCAGGACACAGGGCACTTTCAAGGCAATGTCCAAATGAACGAGTAAGTACGGCAACTAACGAGGCGATAATAAACACGCGAGGAGAAGAACCGGTAGCGAGACCATCCATTAGACCGCAACTGGATGAGCATAGGACGCCAGAAATGGAAGGAGTAAACGCAGCACACTTCGAAAATGAAAGTACTGCAGACAAACATTAATAATAGTAAAAACGCGTTTTCGCTGACGCTACACACGGCGAAAACAACAAAGACTGATATCATATTAGTATCATAAATTGGTATAAACAAGGGCGAGGGGGTAGTGAAAGACTTAGTAAACAAAGCAGCTATCGTGTTAGTGAACAATAAAGTGATAGTGAATGATTCGGGATTAGGGAATGGGTATGTGTGATTAAAAACTAACAACGTGTTCATATATTCGGTGTACTTTCCGCCTAATGAACACGTGCATCAACGAAGAAAGGTTGGACCAGCTGAAGTTAGATATTAGAACTAAGGGTCGATGTAATATCATATGTGCTGGGGATGTAAACGGTGCGTCACCATGGTGGGGCACTGGTAAGATAAACACAAGGGGACAGATGATTCAAGAGTGGGCGGAATCCCTAGATCTGAGTATTGCTCAATGCCTACTTATGAGAAAGGACTAAGGAAATCCATAATTGATGTTACGTTTGCATCGGATGAAATCCTAAGCTGGAAAGTAATGGAGGAGGAGACACTTAGTGACCATAAATATATATGGGATGGGAGTGGAACTCCAAAAGGCAAGATGAAATTAAAAAAAGGAATGCTCGGAAGCTTGAAAATAGTCCAAACATTATGGACTACGTTAATAAACAAGGCGTTACAGGCTGGAGTATTTCCGAAGATCTGGAAAATGAGCAAGCTAGTACTTATACCTGAAACGGCACTTAAATTCCGACCGATATGTCTGTTGGACTATGCTGGGCAAATTTTTGAAAAAACTATTAAAAAAAGACTGATCAGAGAAATAGGAGATAAATTAGAGCCAAGACAATATGGCTTCACCAAGGGCAAATCTACAAGTGACGCGCTCAATCACGTTACTGACATTATAAGAAAGGCCAATACGGGCACATGGCGTACAAAGAAAATGTGTTTGGTGACATCATTGGATGTTAAGAATGCTTTTAACGCAGTGTCGAGACAAGCGATAATAACCGCGCTGAGACAACTAGGAACGACGGAATATATGATATCAATTATATACAGTTACTTAACAGATCGACGTACTAGTGCGGTTAAACCAGATGGAACGATCACTGATTTTTCTGTAAGCGCGGGAGTACCGCAGGGGTCAGTCCTAGGGCCGGTACTGTGGATTGCGATGTACGACGGGGTACTGAAACTAATCGAAGAAGACGGAGTAACTACTATCGGCTTTGCGGATGACCTAACGGTGGTAGTATGCGACAAATATATGGATAGGGCGGTCGAATCCACAGAAAGGGTGGTAAGGAAAATTGACAACTGGCTACAGGATAGGGATACCTGAAAAAACCAAGGTAGCCAAGATGACAGGGCGGCGGAGAATCGGAAATGCAACAATAAATATCCTGGGTCAAGAAATAATTACAGACACGCAAATTAAGATCCTGGGCGTAATTATTGATAAAAACTTAACCTTTATATCACATGTTAAGCACATCTGAGAGAGAGCAATGAAGACATATTCGGCAATTAGCAGGATCTTGCCAAATAGAGGAGGAGCACGCGCTTCTAAGAGAAAAGTGCTAGTTGGCGCAGCGGATTCTATTATGACATATGCCGCAAAAGCATGGGTCTCAGCACTAAATTGGGCGATAGTTAGAAATAAACTAAACAGCGTGCAACGATTACTTGCAATAAGAATATGCAGTGCGTACAGGACCGCTGCTAGCGAGGACTGACTCCCGCACATCTCCTAGTAAAGGCGAGAGCATTTAAGTGAAGCCACGAACAAATAAAGGAAGAGTGGCAAAAAGAGTGGAACAACAGGGGAGGTTGGACCAAAAGACTCATCCAGGACCTCCCGACCTGGATAAACAGGAAACATGGCGAAGTGAACTACTTCCTAACTCAGTCAGGACACGGCGAGATAGGACAAATACCTACACCGGATCAAAAAGAGGGATCACTCAAAATGCAAAGATTGTGATGCAGAGGATGACAAAGCTCACCCTTTCTTCGAGTGTCAGAGATGGGCCACCACGAAAGTGACACTGGAAACAAAAATTGGCAACGGACTGACACCGGATAACATTATTCAGATGATGTGGGAGAGTGAAAGGATGTGGGACGATAGTGCAAGTGCATGCACCCACACCTATAAAACAAGAGAGATGGAAGCCAGAAGCGGAGGAAACGCCATGCCACAAGAGGCTGAATTAAACCTGCAGTACGAAATGTGCAAGTACAGGCATAGTGAGCTAATGTAAATATGAAATAGTCTTAGTTTATAGTAGTGAATATAGCAACAACAATTAATTTGTGTAGTGGAACTGCGTGAGTTTAGTACATAGGTTGGTGTAAATAGGGGTAAATAGGCTAGTGACAGTGCAAACAGCATTGGTGACGCGTGTACTAGTCCGCAGCGGAAACAATTGTGAGGGGTGTGTATTAGCTTAAATAGTGGTAGTATGACAGTGACAGTGGGTGAGTGGAACGGTTAACCATAGCCGGCGCAACGAAGAGAGACTGGCAATAGAGAAAGATGACAGCGGTCCCACGTTGGGATACCAGGCTAGCATCGTGAAGATATGCTTATGGCGGTGCCCGGTGCTAGCAAATTGGTGGGAAACAGAAGTGGTTTTAGTGGGTAAGCCTTCCAAGGAGAGTCCCACACTCCCCACGCTGATCGATCGAAGGCGAGGGGGGTGTATAAAACTTTTCCACTCCTACAAAAAAAAAGGCTCTCCATATTGTTCCTTCGATAACAGCATCAATGTGGTCTTAGGTACTTGGAAAATCTTGATAACTTTTTCCATCCCATTTTCTTGGCCCTAATGGCTTGTGTCACTTTTTTCGTATTTTCCTCTGACCACAACCTGTTCTTTTTTCCTTTGGGAGTATCCGGAATTATCTTTCTGTAGAACAGCAACGCCCCGAATTAAAAACTAAAAGGGGTCCGAATTAGAAAATGAAACGAACAAATGAAAACTAAGCAAATTATGTGGTAGAATTGGTTATTTGTTTACTTTAAACTTTACGTTGATACTAGTCTAGGGTATAGAGTACTAACGTACTATAACCCTAGACTAGTATTAACTGCTTACCTTGATCTCAAAAACCAATACACAACGTTACGACGCGGCTGTTAACAGACGAGTGAAAATGCAGCTTCGATAGGCCGCTTACTTAAAGAAAAGTTTTAAGTCAGTCTCCGCGTGACGGCGTCGTTGCGTTTCGTAGTATGCAAGCGGGTCCAGATTGTCGGGTTGGGTCCGACATTACCGACTCTCCTCTATTAATACTTATAACTGAAAACGAGATTTGTGATGGACATGCGAAACTTTTGAAATTATGTATCCCATGAACGTCATTCACACGACGCTATCATTTGGTGAAGGTCAACTACGACAGAAAATAAATTACTTTCTGTGACACAGAATTCGAAATCAACGTATTTTGGTAGGAAATACTATCACAATAAAAAATAAATAAAAAGTAACGCATATTCGAATTTCGCCGGTTTCTACATAAATTGAGCATTTTAAAGTTTTCAATTAATATCTAATTGAACCTGATCTAGTTATAATTATTTTTAATAACATTTTCACAAAACACAATATAGAACATTGGGTAGTTAAGTACCTCTTATATCGTAATTACAAGACAATAATAGCACATCCTGCCCAACCAAAATATATTTACTTATCCTCGCACCTCAGCCCACTTAGATCGAAAAACTCCTTGCGCTGTTACTCGATGAGATGATACGCATCGAAAATCCAATCGACACTGATTTTTATAATCTTTCAGAGAAATTTTACCTTATATCTTAACTTCATAATTATGTACACAGACAATGTAGACCCTCAGATCTTACAAATAGTATATTTGGATTGTAGTTGCTTAATAAGCCTTCAAATTTCACATTTTTAATCAAAAGATTCTGTAATGAATGTGTTAATAAATCCAATTTTTTATTAAAATTTTTAATCACAAGATTCTGTAATGAACGTGTTAAAAAACCAATTTTTTTGTTCAAATTAACATATTCAACATATCAAAAAGCAGTTTAAACACACAAAAATACGCATCTTTCACATTCAAAGCACAATTTCATAGAATAACATTGTTAAAATTTTTTGTATTTCTGGAATAGGATCACATAAAGTCGAGAAACACTTATTCAGAACGACAGTCTCCTAAACGAATGTTTTTTTACACTCTTAATAAATAGTATAAAGGTAAAGCAGCAACATCTTTATTTTAAATGAACAGGAAAGCATGAATTAAGAGTCGTATTTCTTACCTATTGAAGTAATTGCTGTAATATTGATTTGTGAAATAAAACAATGGCTACTGATGTAAGCAGGATAGTTGAAATTTTGAATAAAATATGTGACAGTGTTGAATGGGGTAATACAACAAACTAAATGAAAACTAACAAATACAAGTTTAAAAAGTAGTCATTTAAATTAAGTACATAGTAGTTTAGATTATGATTAATTTTTCAGTATTGTTAAACTAATCATCAATCGCCGCGTTTTTATGCTCTCCTAGTAGTTGGTGACGGTAGTTTGCAGCAGAACCGCCGATTCTCCCTCACTGCTCTGGTTTTTTTCCCTGGACTTGGAGAGAAGACCAAATTGTTTACATAAATTAGTACGATTTTTGTTAATAATGAGCTCTATTTTTAGATACCCCAAACTTTACAAACGGTTACAAAGACAAAGTTATCAGATCGCCCGAAACGATTTCTTAATTTGCAATTTTTCCCAAATAAGTTAGAGTAGTTAGTTACCAACACTAATTTTATCATTAGCAATTTCTCTTTAAAAAATTTGGACCCAATATAATTCACACCAGATAGCCTAACACGAAATATTTACAATAAACAAATTTTTGTATTGACAAAAAAAAATGTTTGTTGTGGTTGCAAAAAATTCTGTGTAATCAGTTGCATCCATTTTTGATATTCGTAGATCCTAACACTTTCACGTAATAGGAAATCATAAAGTGAAACGTTCTCTTTTACTTAAAAATAAATGCCTTTAAGATGTTAAATAAACATCTAGGCCCACTTCTACTTCCCGATGAGCAGAATTGGAGCAGTTGACTTTTCTAATGAACAGGATCACATAAAAATGATGAGTTATAAAGATTCTTAAAGCTGATTTTACATTTGTATAATTTTGTAATTTAAATTCATTACGTTGTGTTTGTTTGGCATTAATTTAAAAAAAAAAGAGTAATTGGTGATTAAAACACCTAGAAACAAAGATGTAACGGCTAAATAAAATTATATTTTCGCATAATTACCTGTATTAAAATTTAATTTTAAAGCACATTCAGTAAAAGATTAATTCGACTGAGACTTCAACCCACGACCTCCACTTTGCTAGCGTGGGGCTCTTCCAACTGAGCTATTGAGGAGGCAAGTCACAATCGATTCAAACTTAAACTGTATGTACCTCCCTAATTACGATATATTATAATTTTTCTACATAATGAAGGATCAAAGTCAACTTTTGTGTATGCCACGAGAGCCCACAATCGCTAAGGTTTCGCACATGACATCACGTGACTGATTGTTAATCTTTATTTGTTATAAGCAATAGTAATAGATATCATTTTTAGTGAACGAACAGAAGTTCAACATAATAGGTAATAATAATTAACTGTATTTACATTAAAATTAACTTTTAAAGTACATACAGGGTGTAAGTCGTAACACTCGAAAATGGTAGTTTAGTTAGAACTCATCGAAATAAACAATTGTGTTTAGTATCAAATTTTGATTTTGGGACCTGAGGTCGTAGTTATTCGAGTTGTTAAAATTCTTTAACAATCGTCATAATTCTCTTATTTTTCTAAAATATTTGTGTTTACAACTATTTCATGTTTAAAAAAAAATTACAGATTTAATGTTGAACTTATTCGTTCATAACAAAACTTATAATAAGAAACATTTAATGCTTGAATTGACTACTACAACATTTATTTGAAACACTTCTTATATCTATCTATAAATTTCAAATAACTATTACAATAGTAATAAACTAAAAATAGAAAAGAAGTTGAGTAGCCTTATGTTATTGAAAAATAAAACAAACGAATCCGATTATAGAAACGTCATTTTTTGGGTTTTGTAAAATTAGTCTTTTGCTGTTTAGTATTAGTCTCGAAGAAGATATCCACATCACCAACAACCAAGTGTACATATCTTTAGAAAAGTTTGCAGACGTTTGGAGGAAAATGGATGCTTTCATCCAAAAATCGGTGGAAACTCTAATACATTTCGAAGAACCCCTAAATTTGATAAGAATATACTTGAAATAATTGAAAACAATCTTTCGGTAAACACTCGAGTAATAATAGGTAGAAGTTTGAATGTCATATCACAGTTTGAAGTGTTTTACATGATCAAGGCCTCTACCCGTATTCTAGACAAAAAGTGCAAGCTTTGGGACCTGGAGACTTACAGCCAAGATTATAGTTCTGTCGCAGGTTTCTTCGCCGGTATAATCCGCAGAGAAACTTTCAAGAATTTATTTTGTTTACGGACGAAGCTTGTCTTACAATTGACGGAGTATTTATCTCGAGAAACTTACACGTGCGGACAGACGAAAATCCACGTGCAACGTTTATACGTGCACATCAGGAACGTTTTGCAGTGAATTAATGGGCCGATATTATAGGAAATTATGTAATTGTACCTCATCTTCTGCCACACCGTCTGAATGGGGAAAATTACCATATTTTTTTTAGATACTGTGTTACGATAGCTTTTAGAAGATTTGCCATTAAATATCAGGCAACAACTCTGGTTTCAACATGATGGCGCGCCCGCACACAGTACACGGGAAGTTACGGCATTGCTGAATAGACAATACCCAAATAGGTGGATTTAGAGGAACGGTCCTGTTTTGTGGCCAATCCAGACTCAACTCCACTAGATTTTTTTTCTGGGGTTATAAACCTTTGTATGTGATACACCACTAAATACAGAGGAAGAGTTAGTGGCAAGAATCGTGTCTGCAGCAGAGGATGTTAAAAAAAAGTTCTTTTAAAAGTTTCCGCAAATATTAACATACGTTACGGCACCTGTGTTGCTGCGAATGGTGGAAATTTTAAAAATTTGTAATAAATTATTCACTCAATAATAAATAAGTTGTTTTACTTCCGAATTCAGTAGTTCAAAAGACTAAAACCAAACAGCAAAAGACTAATTTTAAAAATGTCAAAAATGGCGTTTCTGTTTTGCATTCGTTTGTTTTATTTTTCCATAATACAAGGCTACTTGACTTCTTTGTATTTTTAGTCTGTTACTATTTTAATACTTACTTACTTAACCTTCACGCGATTCCCTTGCGGGGTAGGCAAAACAATCCCTGCCTCTTATTTATTTTTCATTCACAATCTTTCTCCATGCTTTCCTATCTCCGCATACCTCCCTAGCTTCCGCAAGATTCATACATAGTCTCTGACATGCCCTTTTGTTTTTAAAACTCCTTATCTTTCTTTCCTTTATCATAGATTCTACTACATTCAACCAAGTTTTACGCTGCCTACCAGGCCTGGCCTTTCCCCTAACCTCACCGACATCTATTTGTTTCGTTAATCTTGCGTTGTTCATTCTCTCAATGTGACCAAACCAACGTAATGTACAACTTTTATATCTATCCATCATAGTCTTTTCCTCGCCACACTCACTCATTATGCATTCATTTTTTATCTTGTCCCGTCTCGTTTTACCACATGCGCTTCTCAGAAATCTCATACCCACGGCATTTATTTTCTTTCGTGCTCTCAATTGTACCATCTGCAGTAAACATTCTACCGAGATATACCAGCTCGTCCACTTGCTCCACAATTTCATCTTGCAGAGTAAATACTCTACTCTCCTTTCCACCTTCCCGATTGAACACCACAATCTTAGTTTTGTTCACGTTTAGGTCCATGCTCTCATAGACTGTATCAAACTTCCTCAGAGCGGTTTGCAGCTCATCCGCACTGGCACTTAATAAGACTGTGTCATCTGCATACACCAGGAGTCGTACATTTACGTCACCAACCATTACACCATTTGTATCGTTACATACTTGTCTAAGACATTTATCCATGTATATATTGAACAACCATGGTGACATCACACAGCCTTGTCGCACTCCTTGCTCAATATTAAAGTATTCAGTCACACCTCCTCTCACCCTAACACATGCCCGACTACCGTTGTATACTGCCCTTATTCCATTTATTAGACCTTTATTTACGCCATATTTCCCACATCTTCTCTCTGTTCACTCTGCCATATGCTTTCTCCAGATCTACAAACGCACAGTACAACTTCCTTTTTACCTTGAAACACTTTTCGATCACCTGCTGGAGAGCAACCATCTGATCGACACATCCTCTCCCTGGCATGAAGCCACCTTGTACATCCCACATCTTAGATTGTGTAGTTTCTCGTACTCTATCAATCAGTATTCTTCCAAAAACTTTACCAGGTACGCTGAGCAAGCTTATTCCTCTGTAGTTCTTACATTCACTCTTGTTCCCCTTACCCTTATACAATGGTACAATGATCGCGCTCTTCCAATCACTCGGCACTTTTCCACACATAAAGCATACATAGAATAATTCACGCAATCTTCGTATAAGCTTTGCACCACCATACTTCAGCATTTCACCAGTGATTTCATCTACGCCTGCTCCCTTGCCGTTTTTCAACCTTCCTACCGTTTTCTCTACCTCATTTATTCCAATATCCTTCTCAGTTTCATTCATCATTTCTTCTATATTCTCCTTATTTAACTCTTCAGTCTTACTTTCCTCACTACTGTACAGCTTTCCGAAATATTCTTGCTATCATTTCCTCACTTCACAATCGTCCCACACTATTTCGTTTCTATCATTCATCACTCCTACAGCGTTCTGTTTTGGGCCACGTTTTGTATTTTTGGCCCATTTCCAGAAGAGTTTTTTGTTTCCCTCAAAATCATTCTGCATTTTCTCTCCTTCTACAGCCATCACTTCCTCTTTACTTATTCTCACTGCCTCCTTCGCTTCTTTGTTTCTTAATCTGTACACCTCATACAATCGTTTCTTCTCAGTCTCATTTTTTGCAGCAATCATTGCCATGTACGCTTCTTTTTTCTTACTTACTGCCTTTTTTACCGACTCATTCCACCAAGCACATTTTTTCTGTCTACCTACAATCACTCTTCCACATATTCGCACGGCACAATTGACAACAGAGTTCTTCAAGCTTATCCATTCACTTTCAACGTCAGTGTCTTTTATTTCTTCGTTCCACACTGTTTCATTCACATTCAACTCTTTATTCACAGCATCTACGTATTTCATTCTCGCACCATTATCCACTAGTTTGTCAACCCTAATTCTGGACGTTTGCACTACGTTTGCTTTCCTTCTCCACACCCACTTTTGCCCTAAACACACTCTCGATACAACCAAAAAGTGGTCCGATCCACACTCCGCTCGGCGCATTACTTTTGTGTCTTTCACCAGGTTTCTAAGCCGTTCATCATACACTATCAAGTCTATCATACTTTTAGATTCACCTCTTTGCCATGTATACATATGCACATTTTTATGTTTAAACCACGTATTGGATACAAACCGGCTTCTCTCCACACAGATGTTCAGCAGGTGTTCACCGTTCTCATTGGTTCTTTGGTCTCCGAACTTTCCTGGAACGCGTTCACAATGTTCTCTTTGTACACCCACCCATCCGTTCATATCCCCCAATATAATCACTCTTTCGTTTGGCTTACATACGTTCAACACGTTCTCTACTTCATTCCAGAAGTTCTCACGCTCCTGGTCTCTTTCTCCATTCACCGGTGCATAGCACGCAATAAGAAAAAATCTTCGAAACTCCACTTTCATTCTAACCCATATTACCCGGGGAGATACTAATTCGTACTGTTTAACACATCTTTTCGCTCTTTCACTTATGATCACCCCAACTCTTTTTGCACCATGCACTTCCGTCTCAACTCCTGACCTTAGTGCCAGGCTGCCATCCTCCATCTCCACAGCATCCTTTCCTTTGCGCTTTGTCTCCGATACACACAGAATATCAAGGTGTCTTTCGTACATTACATTCGAAATTTCAAAATCTTTACCATGCATACCTCTAACATTCCACGTACCGCCTCGCCATTCATTCCTTGTAAATATGAAAAAATATTTCTAATAAATGTTGTGGTAGGCAATTCAAGCATTTTATAAATGTTTCTTTTTTTAAAATTCGTGGGATCCAAATATCATCATTTGAAATGTTTAATCGGCCGCCATTTTGTTATTTTTCAAAATATGAAATAATTGTAAATACAAATATTTCAAAAATCAAATGCCCACTTTAAAAGCCTTTGTTTTTTTAAAATACCATTTTAAATTGAAATAAATACTAAATGTAAACAATGAAGTAAAATTAATAATAATTTTATTTACATATTTACCTTTGAACTTATTCGTTCATAACAAAAACTTATAATAATGAAGTAACAACTTCAAAATTGCTTAAAATAACCAATAATATTTTTATTCACATTATATACAAGCAGGAATAATTTCAGCCCTGTCCAAGGGGGAGAAACGCCCTTCAAAATGCTTGAAAAACAATATTCAATGAAGACAATGAGATAACAGCTTCAAAATTGTTTAAAATAGTTAATATTGCCTAAAGGGTAGAAACACACCCCAAAATATTTAAAAAATCTATATTAAACGAAGACAATGACTTAATAATTTCAAAACTGTTTAAAATAATCAACAATACCTTTACTCGCAATATATTTAAGCACAAATAATTTCAGCCTCATCCAAGGGGAGAAACACCCCTCAAAATACTTAAAAGATCAATTTTCAATGAAGACAACGAAATTACAACTACTGCACAATATTGAGTGTATATCATTTGAAACGTCTTTAAAAGTCCTATTAAATCCCACAAGTTCGATGAAAAAATTTCCAGTGGTTCAAGAGTTATAGAAGAAATTTAAAAGCAAGCTTCGACGTTCTTTTTCTTCTCGCGCTAATCTGATAAAATATTACCGAACTCTTTGGTATAAATCCTCTATAGGTTAAGGAAATCCTGCAGATTTTAAATTTTTACTAGATATTTGCTCTTATGCAAAATATCGAAGCACAAAGAGAAAACATTTGATTTTTTAATAAATTAAACTGAATTAACTCAATTTGTTCAAATAGCAACACATACTAAATTATTCATCGTTGAAAGCGTCTTTGTTAACTCTATTCATTACCGTTTACAGCATTGATTAATAAGTTGATATTAATCAATGGTTTACAGTTTGAAAAAATATTCACGGGTTCTTATTTTATACCTTAAAATGTGTGTTAATCTAAGGTAGACGTTACACCATATGCGTTTTCCTACTTTTTCTTCTAATTTTGGCAGATTATTGTTTAAAAAATGTTGAATCGAATGGTGCGACAACAAAATAAAAATTTTGTCTATACAGATTAACAGATAATCTATTCAGTTTATTTAATAAGAATAAAAAAAATGTGATGTGCATAATTCTATTCTTAGTTAGTGAAATATGAAAATGACTTAGCGAGCCATGGATCTGACAGACTAAATTTGCAAAACAATTTACTTATCACTGTAGTATTGTCAAACTAATAATTGTTGCTTGTAAGGTTACAGCAAGAAAAATGGTTGTTTATGGAAATAATGAGAAAACTGTTTGAAATTTATATTCTGTGTGAGAAAAATGCTAAAGCTGCTTCGAAGGCGTGTACTATAAGATCTCGTAATCGAAAGCACCCGTCAAGAAAAATTTTTTCGCGTATCGACACTAATTTGCGTCAACATGGTTGCTTCGAGCAAACAAAGAAAAACCCAAAAATCAATAGAAGAGCGATAAATGAGGTGAATACTATCGTTACATCAGCTTCGGTAGCCGCCAATCCAAAAACGTTCCCATGTCCTGCTCTTCCATTCAAAGAATTCCTAAAGGTAAGAAGATGCATCCACATTCATATAGAAAAATACATTGATTATACGAGGGCGATACTGAAAAAAGGCTCAATTTTTGTCAAAGAATAATAAACTTGACTGAATACGATCCATATTTTTTGGGAAAAATATGTTGGACAGATGAGTCAAAATTTGATCAAGATGGCATAATCAATTACCACAATCCATATTACTGGGCGGATGAAAATTCACGTCGCAAACGTCCTGTAAATAACCAGCGGCGTTTTTCCATCAACGTATGGTGTGGTGTAATTGACAGTAGATTACTAGGACCATTCTTTTATGAATACAACCTAGCCCAGAGATACTATCTATAGTTTTTAAATAATAGATTCGAAGAGTTCCTAGATGACGCTCTTCCCATCAATGGTCGACACAATGTAATTTTTCAACACGATGGTGCACCAGCCCATTCAGCCAATGCTGTGTCACGTTACTTGAATGAACGATTTGAGAGATGGATTGGCACCCACGGACCCATACGTTGGCCCACTTTGTTTAAACGAGAATGATGGTTTCATTCAACATCTTTTATTAATAAGTAATTTATAATAAATTGTATTAGTAATAAATTGTTCTTATAATTATTTTTATTAAATAATAACTTATCTAAAAATATAATTTGGTCTTATTTTAATGTTTCAGGGAAAAATTATTTAGATACGAATACAATGACAGCAAAAAACTGTATAAAATCTAGTCGTATACACTACACTTTGTTTTACATTTATTAAACAGTTTTTACTGTCATTCATGTTCGAACTTATTCTTATCAATGTTTCAATCAATAAAGTCATTTGTCATTAAACGGAATCTATTGTAATATGACAAGAGCTGGTAAATACTTATATTAACGTATAAAACAAGAACCCATGAATATTTTTTCAAACCGCAAACACTATTGAATACAGTTTATGATGATGCTTTTGACGATGAATAATTTCACTATGTGTTGCTATTTGAAACAATTGAGTTAATTTAGTTTAATTTATTAAAAAATCAAATGTCTTCTCTTTGTGATTCGATATTTTGCATAAGAGCAAATATCTAGTAAAAATTTAAAATCTGTAGGATTTCCTTAACCTAGAGGATTTAATTATACCAAAGACTTCGGTAATATTCTATCACATTACCGCGAGAAAAAAAAAGAACGTCGAAGCTTGCTTTTTTTTTATTTCTTTTATTAAAACTCTTGAACTACTGGAAATTTTTTCATCGAACTTGTGGGATTTACTAGGACTAGTAGTAAAAGAAAATTTAATTTCTAATTTTTGCGTATTACATATTTTTAACATATCATAAAAAGAAATGGTTAACCAATTGTCCTGATACTTTTAAGCCCTTTGGAGAGAATTGGATCACATTTCTTTGTCAAGGATATGATTCCTGATGATCTTGCATCGAACATTATTTATCAATTTAAATGTAATAGCTGCTCAGCTATGTACATCGGGAAAACCCGACGTCATTTCAATGTGCGACGCTGTGAACATTTAGGTGTCACCCCTCGATTGGGAAAACGATCTAAATCAATTCCAAATTCAGCTATTTTTCAACATAAAATTGAAAAGGATCATAACATTGACCATAAAGATTTTTCTATTATTGGAAGGGCAAATTCTAATTCGCAACTAGCCATTAAAGAAGCTCTTCATATATTTTTGTCAAAGCAGACATTAAATATACAACAAGACATGACTTGCTTGGAGTTACTTAGATAATATAATTTTTCTAAAACTGACAGTCAGGTTATGTCATTGTTGTCATATAATTTTATTTCAACTTCGATGTGTTTTATAAATTCGTTTTAATTTTACTTTTGTCTTTTGCACATATGTTAAGTTCAGACACTGATTTCAGAATAAATCGAAACGTTAACTCTAATCTAATAATTGCTTTTATTTTCAACAAGTTTATTGTATTCATTAGATTTAATGGAAAGTCCCTTTCTGCTCATATATATATATATATATATATATATATATATATATATATATATATATTCATTATCGTAGCTTCCTTTGGGGTCTAAATAACATCTTTGTAATTTTAATTCGGCTAAAGTTTTGCTCAGGGGGCAACGAAAATATAAAACTCAAGTAACTAATATTTTGTTGAAAATATAATATTATATTGGGGTACATCCGAAACTTTGTTATTATTACAACGATTATTTACCTTCATTATTATATGTAATGTTTCTAAAAGCGCTCTACTTTTATGATTGTGTTCAATGTAAACTAGACACATGCTAGTGCATTACAGGACTTTGTACTAAAAACATAAGGGGTATCTTTATATCTTTGCAATATTCAGCTGTTTTAGAAATATTTAATAAAAACCAAAAACTGACCAAGACATTCAGACATCATGGCCGATCTTGACGAAACTTGGCCAAAAGTTGTAGAATGAGCTAATAAGTCGATTTAGCGATAGCCAAAAAAAAAGGCGATTGTATAACCTTCTATAACTACATATGTATATGTAGGTTATTTCCAAAATCCCATGTTTGTAACCAAAACAGTTAGAAAGTTATAACAATATCAATATGAAATATTTGAAAATTCATATCTCCTATACTAGTAGCTTTAGAAGATGCAGGTTAGTTGCATTCATAAGAGTGGTTGGTTGCCTAGAAAATATAAAAAAAAATGCTTGGAGAGAATTTTGAATAAATCAAAATTGCTTAAGTTCGACCCCTTAATGTAGGCAAATTTATACCATAATTTATTACGTAAAGAAATCGCGTCAAAGAACCTTTATTTCACTACGCATATCTATTTCCTTCTTCTTCTTTTATATCTTGAACGCTATCGGAAATACATTTTTCTACAAAAAAAAATGTATATGTGACTGTAACTGCGGCCATATTCAATTTTATTTTCACCCCCTGTATACCTATTGCGCTTAAAAGCTTGTTTTATCTATAATTGTCTCGCAGGCCTTCATTCCATATTTCATCAAAATCGTCCGCATAGTTTGGCTGACGCGCACACGCACACGCACACGCACACGCACACGCAGACGCACACCCACACGCACACGCACACGCACACGCAGACGCAGACGCAGACGCAGACGCAGACGCAGACGCAGACGCAGACGCAGACGCAGACGCAGACGCAGACACAGACACAGACACTGACACAGGCCCAGACGCAGATGCAGACGCAGACGCAGACGCAGACGCAGACGCAGACGCAGACGCAGACGCAGACGCAGACGCAGACGCAGACGCAGACGCAGACGCAGACGCAGACGCAGACGCAGACGCAGACGCAGACGCAGACGCAGACGCAGACGCAGACGCAGACGCAGACACAGACGCAGACACAGACACTGACACAGGCCCAGACGCAGATGCAGATGCAGACGCAGACGCAGACGCAGACGCAGACGCAGACGCAGACGCAGACGCGGACGCAGACGCAGACGCAGACGCAGACTTACACGCAGATGCAGACGCAGACGCAGACGCAGACTTAGATGCAGACTTAGACGCAGACGCAGACGCAGACGCAGACGCAGACGCAGGTACAGATACATACACGGACACGGGCACAGGCACACGCTTGCACACACGCACACGCAGACACAAGGTACAGACACGGAGACGGACACACATGGATACGGCCACTGGCACGAATTCAGGCACGAGCTTGAGCTCGAACTCGAACGCAAACGCGAACGGGAAGAGGAGAGAGCCACATATTTCGTTTCCTCCACAATCATGGGTTCCAGCATACATACATACATGACGTATGTATGCATGGTGGGATTAATGATAGGTGTGGTCAGGATAGGATAGAAAGGATCGGAGTTAGGGTTTTGAACGCATACGTACACCAAACGCAAACGCAAACGTAAGCGCGAGCGCAATCGGAAAGGGAAACGCAAATCCAATGCAAGTACAGTTCGCATATTCAGTCCGCAAGTGCAATCCGTAATCGCATGCAGAAGCCTGGAAACATTCTAGTTGAAGAGAACGCACAGACACAGACACAGACACAGACACAGACACACAGACACAGACACACACACACACACACACACACACACACACACACACACTCACACTCACACTCACACTCACACTCACAGTCACACTCACACTCACACTCACACTCACACTCACACTCACACTCACACTCACACTCACACTCACACTCACACTCACACTCACACTCACACTCACACCACTCACACTCACACTCACACTCACACTCACACTCACACTCACACACAGTCACACTCACACTCACACACTCGCACGCACGCACTCACTCACTCACTCACTGACGCACGCACACGCACACGCACACGCACACGCACACGCACACGCACACGCACACGCACACGCACACGCACACGCAGACACACACACACTCACACTCACACTCACACTCACACACGCACGCACGCGCGCACTCACTCATGCACGCACGCACGCACGCACGCACACACACACACACACACACACACACACACACACACACACACACACACACACACACAGACACAGACATTTTTTTCGACCGCAATACTTTATTGTTTAGCAGGAAAGTAAAAATTTTTATTATGCTTAAACATACGTATAAATTTCCACTTATGTGTAGTTAGCAACAGATGTCTTCCATAGATTTTCACTTTACAGCCAGAAAATCTATAAAATAATTAACGTAAGACTGCATAGTTTAAAATCAAGACAACTATTTCCAATAGTTACTACAGTTTATGCTAAAGGAAAAATTTTGTTAAATATTAACCGCATATTTTAATTTTACATTAAAAAAACTATTGGTCAATTTTGAAGTCCAGTAGACGCCTTCTAATTACATTACACATATAAACGCGCTAGCATACATTCCTGTGTATTGCAAAATTTGACTCTAATGGACATAATGTATTAAAAAAAAGCACTTTTGGATCCGACATTAAAAAAGCTTATCAACTTTTACATGTAGGTAATACGGGGCATGGATTTTATCAAATAATTAGCTGGGAAATTTTCAATGTAGAATCCTCAAGTGAAATAAGTTATTTAATAAATTTTGTCCATTAACGTCAACACTTGGAATAAACAAACCCGCGCGCTGCCGCACGTTGTTAAGACGGTACACTAATGAGAAAATGTAAGTGTTTGTGCTTTTTTTGTTTGTGAACAGAATTGTGAAATATATAATTCTATTAATGTCGCTTGTAAAATATTTTTTGACTGGTCGATGTTTCATTGCCTTTATTCAGTATTTATTGAATTATTTGTCCTTATATACAGTGTGAATAAAGATATTATTGATTATTTTTAACAATTTTGAAGTTTGGTATTGATTTTTTAAGCATTTTGAGCGTTGTTTCGTTTCCTTAAACGGTACAGAAATTATTTGTACTTAAATATAGTGTGAGTATGATATTATTGATTATAATTTTTAACAATTCATATAGTATTGATTTTTTAAATAATTTGATGGAGTGTTTCACCCGCTCCTCCCCTTAAACGGGGCTGAAATTATTTGTACTTATCTAAGAGTAAATAAAGTCAACATTAACTATTTTAAACAATTTTGAAACTGTTATATCATTGTCTTCAATGAATATTGATTCTTTAAGCATTTTGAGGCGTGTTTTCCCCCTTAGACGGAGCTAAAATTATTTATGTTTATAATTACATTAATTACATTACAATTACATTAGTTCTACATACATAAAGATAAAATCTACATCGATTGGGTCTTGTATCCCGATAGCGCAGTTGTTTAGCGCGGTACTCTATCAAGTAGGTTCAAATCCTACTCGAGGTAAACTTTTTATATATGTATTTAATAAAATTAATAATAATTTTTAATTACATATTTACCTTTGAACTTATTCGTTCATAACAAAACTTCTAATCAATTGTTATTTTGCTGTCTTCATTTGGTATTGATTTTTTAAACATATTGAGGGGTGCTTCGCCCTTTAGACGCGACTGAAATAATTTTTGTTTAAATCTAGTGTGAGTAAAGATATTATTGATTATTTTAAGTAATTTTTAAATTCTTATCTGTTTGTCTTCATGTAATATAATTTTTTTTTGTATTTCGGGGTGTGTATCTCCCTTTAGACGGGACTGAAATATATATATATATATATATATATATATATATATATATATATATATATATATATATATGTGAATAATGATATTGATTATTTTGAACAATTTTGAATTGTTATCTTGCTGTCTTCATTTGGTATTGATTGTATAAGCATTTTGAGGAGTGTTTCGCTCCCTTAGACGGGACTGAAATAAATTGTGTTTAAATATAGTGTGGGTAAAGGTATTATTAATTATTTTAAACAATTTTGAAATTATTAAGTCTTTGTCTTCGTTTAGTATACATTTTTTAAATATTTTGGGGTGTGTTTATACCCTTTAGGCAATATTATAGTTATTAATGATACTAGTTCGATATGAACGTCATAATGAAACGCGTGTAAAGTTAAACCACGAGGCGTTAGCCGAGTTCAATTTTGTGCTTTGTGCTTTACATGAGTTTCACGCACTGATGGACTGAATTTAACAAATTGTACAGACTTTATAATTAATGTTTACAATAAATAAATGTTGGTAAAGATTTTATAATGAAGTAAAAGTTGTAACTAACTTTCTTTTTGCCTGTTTTTTATTTTAAAATTTTCGTGTTATTATGAGTTCATAATGGCACTGGGTGCTATTATGAAGGCCACCCAAATGAAGATGATAAATATGTCATAATGACACTGGCGTAGATTAACTATTTTAAACAATTTTGAACCCGTTATCTCATTATCTTCATTGAATATTGATTTTTCAAGCATTTTGAAGGGCGTTTCTCCCCCTCGGACAGGGCTGAAATTATTCCTGCTTATACATAATGTGAACAAAAATATTATTGGTTATTTTAAGCAATTCTGAAGTTGTTACTTCATTGTCTACGTTTAGTATTTATTTTCTAAATATTTTAGGGCGTGTTTCTCTCCCTTAGATGAGGCTGAAATTATTTGTGCTTATATACAACGTTTAAAAGGATATTTTTGATTGTTTAGAAAAATTTCAGCAAATGTAGCTGGTAGGTATATTTGTATTTGTGTACGGATTTAATTTTCAGTGCGCCTGTGGTTGTTCGGGTGTTTTCGGCGGTTTGGTTGCTGTCTTTCTGCTGCCAAGTTCAAGCAGGTTGAAACAACGGTCTTCTTCATTGATATAACTAACGTTATTAGTTAAATTGACACTTGACACCGCTTGTTGCGAGGATTAACTTGGTTCATCAAATACAATGTATTTTTTCTAATAACAGCGTTTGTTGTAATAATGTGCATTATACATCAGTAGTACACCGACACCCTGGCCGCCAATTTGTTTTTTGTGACGTCACCTCTGGAGCATCTTAGTCGCCATTTTCTTATATACGCCTACGTGGGGATCTTATTTGTTCACCTGAGAATAAAAATGTTTTATTTAATCTGTTATTAATATTTATTAGGGCCCATTTTTATTAAAGGAGATTGCATAATTGTTATTAAAATTATTATTATTACATTTATTTTAATCCCATCTACAGATTATAACTTAATTTATTTACACATTGGGGGTTGTATTCTAATAAGGGGTCCTAGTCCTGTATTGTAAGACGGGAATCTCTTTGCGGACTGTCATAAAAATTGTATTCTAATAATAGGGAAGAATTAATGGATAAGACATGTAAAGATGATGATAAGTGTTTTCATAATAAAAAGATTTTATTTAATCTGTTATTAATATTTATAGGGCCCGTTTTTGTCAAGGAGAATGCATAATTGTTATTAATATTATTATTACAATTTTTTAATCCCATCTACAGATTGTGGCCTAATGTACTTATATATTGGGGGTTGTATTCTAATCAGGGGTTCTAGTCTTGTAAGACGGGAATATGTTCGCGGGATTCGCTCCTGTTATAAAAATTGTATTCTAACAATGGAGAAGATTTAATAGATAAGACATGTAAAGATGACAAGTGTTTTCATAATAAAAATATATTATTTAATCTGTGTTTATTATTATTAATATTTATTAGGGTTGTTTTGATTTTTATCAAGGATATAAAAACCTAGTCCTTAAACTATTATGTTCTATGCAATCTTTAAGACTGCATTTAAGCACTAGCTAAAATTTTTTCAATATCTGAGGTTAGAATATTGTATTTATGACTATTAATTAATTTCTATCTGAGCTTTAAATGTCGTTCTGATCTAGATAACTGTTTTACAATATTTTCATAATAGGGATCTGCTGTCGGTCGGTCATTTTGGTTTTTAAAACTTCTTCAGATTGTGGTCCATAATTATTGAAACAAATTACTCAAAATTCCGCCAAGTAATGGTCCTAACAGGAGCGGTAGAAATGCGCCGCCCTTCTGTACAAGAAACTGTTTCTTCTTTTTTATAGATTCACTTCTCTGTGCCAGCCGCCTTAAAGTGTGCTTATGCTGAGAGAGTCGCTGCTTCTGATCAGCTGACAGACGTACACACCCTTTTAAAATGTTATATGCATACTTGCAAATGCATTCCCCCTGCTTACTATCCAGACATTTCAACAAAGCGTCACGTTGACTTTTACTTAATCTGGCTAATGCGCGCAGGATATCGGTGTTTTCGATTAAAGCGTCAACTACCATATATGATGTAATCTTTATGACTCTGAGGCTTAAACCCTTTTTTCGCTATATATACTTGGCAAATACCTTGGGGATTAGAAGTAGCATCGTGGTACGCAGCCTCTAAAAATTTTGGATTGTCAGGTGAAATCTGCCTTGCATGTTTTGCGTTAAGAAAAACACGCTCAGATTTCTATGGTGACAACCCTTTGTAAAAATGTCAACCACCGAACCGTTAGTCTCGTGTATTAGATCATCAATTATTATTAAGACCGGTTTTTCACCGTCAAACTGTTTGATATCAGGTAATCCTTTCTGAAATTCCACTGAGAGATCTTTGAATAATGGTTGCCATTCGCCGTAAAACCATACAATTTTTTCAAAAGCTATATCATAGACAGTTTCGATATTATTTTAGAAAATCAACGATAAAATACGATTTCCCACACCCCGATGGCCCCGCTACTATTACAGAAAAGGGATGCTTAAGCTGACCTTCCATCTCGAAACGCTAATCGACACTAAATAGTATTCTGTTATCATCGCAACTTAAATACTAGATGAAAAAATCTGAAATCACAGGTATATTCTATCTGTTGTTGTCTTTTATATATTTACTAAAAACCAACACACGCATTAACAATAAATAGTTTGATGTATATCTAATTATAATGTCTAAAGGGCTACGACAAAAGGTTGAAGCCCGCGAACAGATTCCCGTCTTACAAGACTAGGGCCCTTTGTTAGAATACACCCCCAATGTATAAATAAATTAGGTCGCAATCTGTAGATGGGATTAAAAGAAATGTAATAATAATTTTAATAACAACTATGCAATCTCCTTGATAAAAACCGGCCCTAATAAATATTAATAACAGATTAAATAAAATCTTTTTATTTTCAAGTGAAAAAAAATACGATCCCCACGTGAGCATATATAAGAAAAATGACGACTAAGGTGTCTCAGAGGACTTGACGAATATTTTAACTCTGGAGGGGTCAAAGATACAGAAACGCACACGTTCTAATTCTGTCCAAGCACATTTCAAACTACCACTGACGCAAGCGTGTGAAATTTCCATGAAATTTTATACTTATTAGTGACATATTGAAAGAAAGGTAAGTACACAATTATTTAAAATTCTGTGCTTTCCGTCACTCGACATCGTTACAGTCGCGACAGGGGTTCGATCTCACAGGTTACCGGAGTCGCCTACACTATTCCTTAAAATTATTAAGAAAACAATTTTTTAACTCAACTTTCTTATATTTATAAGTAGTTTGATAATGTTATGCTTCATTTCTAAAAGAAACTTTACTTCTTTAAAGGTATTTGCATTTCAAATTAAGCAAAATCACGATCTTACTCCAAATTCAGTAGTTAGGCGTTTAAATAATGAATTAGAGGACAAAGATATAAACGAAAAAAGTCTCAATTTCAACAACGGGTATGAAAACATCATAAAATGTAATTATACAAAGCAACAGTTCGTTTCCAGAAAATGAAAACACTGAGAATAGTCAAGACAGCCATCAAGAGAGATTAGAAGATAAATTTCAATTAAATAAAAAATCATTTATTCAACATATTGTTAATTTTATAGTTACACTTCACGATAATAATAATTTTACTAAAAAGGCGTTTTAAAATTAAAGAATAAGCCAATACATACTCAATTGATCCCCTTACAGATACATTTGTATCATGTGCTAACTGTACTTTTCAACAAAAAATTTATTTATATAATTTATTTTGTAGCCTAGTGACAGAACGTTCCTTTTAATAAATTTAAGAGGGATAATTTGTTGCTCAATTTTTTGAGAAATGAAGGTTACATGCATGAAAATAAAGAGATTGGAATTTTAACTCAAAATTTTTTTTGAAAAAAAGCTCTAGTGAGGAAAAATTTTACTAAGTCTGTGCATATTTATGGAATAAAAAATCTAAAATGTATCCCAATGATTTAAAAATCCTCTTGGATCTAATTCTTCCAAATACTCAATTTGTAACATACACTATTCTTTTCCTTGTTTGCTAGTAAAAGAATCCAAATTACAAAACATATCTTATGCAGCAATAGTAAAATTGAATGATCCAAAACATTTGGACATGAAAAATGCTTGGAAACTTTAATAGGAGAATTGAAGGACTTAGAAATTAATGGGATAGATATTTCAGGTGAAAGAGAACTTTATTTTAGAAGTAGTAGCAGGAGATAACTTAGGTTTACACTCATTTCTTGAATTTAGCAAATCATTCCCGAGTATTTTTATAGATTTTGTAAAGCTCCGAAAACAATGTAACGGGCCAATTCTTGTCTGTCGTTACCTTAATTTAAATTTAGAACTTTGTATTATTATCGATAAGTATATTTACATTACCTTAGTATTTTTAAGCATTTCTCTTTCCGTTCAATAATTAAATTTTTATATCGCAATATTTTCTCTTCAGTCTACATAATTACGAACGTCCCTGTGTATATATTAGACATTCAGTTTTAGTTCTATGCGCAGCGTAAGTTGAGCATACTTGAGGCATTTCCGTTTATCACGTCGTGCCTTTAAGACGTTATCTTTTTTTAAGTTTTGCTTCCCTTTTATAAGGGAATTAGAATCAGAAACAAGAAATCAGAAATAAGAATACAGTTTATCGTCAAGAAAAAGCTTTTATTTTGGTAAATTTACGTATCATTGAGTGGCTTGGGTATGACGTCACGTACAGTTACTTTGTTAAAATGGTAGATTAATGCGATGTCATCTTTATGAACCTAAATGGAGATACCTTTGTTTTGCATAAATCACATGCTGTTATACATATTCTGCGTTCGTTATATCTTTCAATTATAGTATGGACAATATTTGCTGCCAATAATTGAATGTTCCTATATGCTACCGTTCCGTTCGTCTTAATTTTATGTTGAAGACATAGGAAAGTTATAGTGCCTTCCCTTACGTTTATGTTTCGTTATTTGTACGTTAATTACAAATGGAAGTTACCTATATATTATCGTATATTTTGTCTTGGAATTGGAAATGAAAATTCTCAAGCTACAGTTCGTTTATAAACTATTTGTTTTGTACAAGTAAGTACTTATCCTTTTAGTGCAGTTAAGTAAATAACAAATCGGTTTGTGTTATTTGATACGGTTAAGAAAAGGAACAATTGAGTCCTGCTCCTGAAATAGAAACATTTGAGTTCATAACCTATCACAACTGTAATTTGTTGACATTGGTCAATATACGTTTCATTATTGAATACCTACATGTTGAATAAATTGCATTTTGAATTCTAAGTATACATTGATTGTACGTTTATCTACTGTGTTTAATTTAGAGATTTTAAGATTGTAAGGTAGTACAAGAAGTATCGTTTTAGTTATTTTATTCTGATATTAATCAGACATTTTGCTTTATTAAAGATACATATAAATACAGATGTTTAGTGCTTATTCAGATTACCTACTATGTTCTGAGATACAACCTTTCTCAATTTTTGTTGTATTTTGTTTATTAAACCTAGAAATTGAGTGGTGCCCAATTAAAACAAATGCTAATACTGATTATATCTATGAAAATATCTCTGCTTTCCTCACACCTGATGAACGAGTTCTCAATTTCAGTAAGTTTTATAAGTTTGTACCTCACTGAGCTAGACCGTGGTGCAATTTACCTTTATAACAACAACTCTCATTTTTTTTTTATTTTTTTATTTGTTATAACAAACACATGAAAGTTGTGTACTCAGCCAATTGAAGTTGACAGAACGAGAGATAATTACGAAACCTATCTTTTAAATTTTGAAGAAATTGGAATTGTGAGCAGGTCCCCTTTAAACCAAATACCATCATTTCATGCAGTAGAAAACTATTATGTTGGTATTATGCACACATGTTTGAAGTATGCCATTATAGCTTATGTCAATTTTTTTTTCACTTTATTACTACAATGAAGTATTTTGGCCTGGTAACCTTTACCAGAAAATAAAATTTCGACTACGGAAAATTGAGCAACATGATATAGCATTAAAAAATTGGTAGGCGATCTCGTCTCTTCAGATGATCCAGTTTGGAATTTTACTTTCAATTTAAGTGAAATTATTGGTATAATGTTGTCTTCTGAAATGACTGAAATGATCATTAATTTACTAGAATATAGAATAAAAAAACAATAACTATGTGTTGCCGTTTAATGATACTTTAAAGCCAAAACTTCAGAATTTATCACACTATCCAAAAATAATTCGTCAAGTAAAGCCTCTAAGGAAACTTCGGCGCTTTAAATATGAATCTAAGCATAGACAATTTAAAATATATTCCCAATGTATAACTTATAGAAAAATATTTGCATGAGTTTAGCGCAAAAGTACGAATTAAATTTTGTATATTGTAAAATATGTGCAGATGTACCTACTAAATTTGTGGCAGAATAAAAAACAAAGTAGAAAGTTATTAGAAAAATATTATGATTGAAGAACTGAAAGTTGAAGAAGGCTGTGTGGAACTAGATTCCAAACTGAATTATGAGAAAGTTTACTATAAACGCAACAATTATGTAGCCTTGTTTTCGCAAGATATATCATTTTACATAACATTGGAAATTATAGTCTTAAAAAATCAATGTGTATTCTTTTTTGTTCAAAACCTACAATCTGCATGTTAAGATTTAGTAAAAACAGAGTTGACCCAAATGATTTAGGACCATTCTCCGTAATTTCGATAGATGATATTGTCGGTCCACCTATAAATCTAATAAATACGGTAAAAGGTAAACCAATGATTCGTTTGAAATTCGTAATGTCTCCAATTTACATTCTGAAAAGATATTTTTAAGCAATTTAGTTTATTAGGTTAAGTCTTACATACAAGAGGGTACATATTTCCGACATGCTACACTTACACTATAGATACAGTCGAGAGATTTATGAACGGATCAAAACTCTTACACCAGAGACACTTCCACACGACACACAAATCACTCTGTGGATTACGGAAATATTCTTAATATTCCTATATATGTACAAACTGAAGGGACAGAAAGTAATTTCAATTTGGAGTCTTCTGTTGGTGCAACGCTATTGGACATGTCCGGTTGCGAAGACTTGTTTACTTGTTTGAGAATAAAAAGTATTGGCCAATGTGTTAAAGGTTTTTAAACCATTGAACGTCTTTTGAAACATTTTAACATGTGTGTTCGAAGATAATTCAGAAGATTGGAGACAGTCCATCGGAGTACCATTACTTTATAGTGAAAACACTTCAACACTTATAACTTCACCATTATTTTCAACTTCATCGAATAGTTCCTCCAGGGCATCCACGCCAACCCGCGAATCATGTTTAAAAACGTACTGCAAAGCGCAGTCAGACAGCCACGCAAACAATGATATATCTTTATCGACTATATTAAAGGTGTTATGCTCAATGACTATTACGATAAGTTTTCAAAATTTCACAAAGAGCAGAACAGTTAGATAGCACTTGGAAGGCTTGTAGCTAATACCGGATAAATAAAAACTTTTGGGAATACGGGTGCAGTAATCGACAAATGGTGTTTTTATAAAAGCCCATCAGGCTTTCGATTGGTATGTTATCCGTAATACTAAACCACCTATCACTACTACATGTTGTTATTTGTAGATCGACATGGACTTCACAGTAGCCTTTTCAAACGGAGATGGTCTACTAGACAACTAGGAGAAGTTTTACAATAACATCTATACATTTCTATGCGCGGGCAGTAACGTAAAAGGCAGAAATTTAAAAATAATTTTGAAGTAACTAAGAACAATGATTGTTTATCTGATAGTAAATACAACTAAGTAAATATTTCGAGATTTATGACGTGAACTGCTATAACTTAAGCACTACCTTTACAGTTTCAAAAATAGCGTCTCTTCTTTGGGCTTTACACGGGTATTTTGTACCCACAAGTAAGTCAGTTAAGAAGGACGTTGGTACAGGTAAGAACTAAACCGTAAAATTTGCCATTAAAGATTCGTATGAGTCTTTCCTGTTCTTAGAGGAATGCTCCCAGGAGTATGAAGATCTCATTAACCATTTAAGGCAGTGAAAGACAAGTATTCAGCTATTATCTATTGCATAGGACCAAATATATTTTCAATTGGTGAAAAGTATTTATATTTTGACAACATTAGGTACACACTTTTTAATGTTTGATATTGATTCTAAAACATTTTATGTTTTTATACTAAGTTTTATAGTGGTAAGTTAACAATAAATAATTAATAATAACATAATTAATAGTAAGCAATAAATTTCTATTGAATGTACGAATGTAGTAAATTTATTGCACCAACGAACACTTTTTCTTTATAATAATGACTAAAATTCATTGGATCAATGAGAGTAATTCTTATATTAATGAATAAAATTCATTCCACCTATTTCTGCTATTCGTTAAATGTACGTAAAGTATACATACAAACAATAACATTAGTTGTTAAATAAGGTATTGTAGATAGCGGACCACAAAAATTTTATTATTTTAGTAAACATTTGTCAGATCGCCATTGTTACCGCGATAGAAAAGATAATTAGTGTATTTTTAATATCTTGATAATACGTCGTAATTTGTAATCCGAAATATTTTATTTTATATATTTTTATGTAGGAAATGTGTGAATGTATGTAACTTATATTTGGCTAAGGGTTGAAAAACACATGCTCGGGTTTAACTAGCAGATGTGTGCTTAAAAACTGCGTTACTGAAGGGGCGTAACGAATCATTGGAAATTCTTATGCGCACATTCAGTCGGTACACACTGCAATCAAATACGTCTTTGTTTGTTACCAGGAAATTTGATATTAAATGTAGGGTTTGTTACGGACGAATGCATGTTTTTAAAATTAAGATTTCGTTCTGTTAGGAATGGAAAAAGTGTTCTCACGAAATAATTTTTTGTTTCTTTTTTTATTATTACTTGCAATAACGGGGGTTGATTTTCGGCGTTAAATATAGTTAGTTTGAAATCGAAGGGAAAGGCAGTTGCTGTTGGAGTTTTGATCCAGCCGGATTGCTTTTATTGTTTGAATTAGAAACTCCTTGTAAACCGTTCAGTCTATACATATTTTGTCGTATACCTTTGGGCAAAACTAAAACTCTAATTCGTTCTTTTCTTTTAGTGTAGGATTTAATGTAAATTTTTCCAAAATTTAATCTATAATTAACCGCCGCGGCGCCGAGTTGAAACCGCGTATCTTAACTCGTCCTGTTGGTGGTAAAGTGTCTAACTAAATGAAATATATTCAAGTGTAAGTAGGTATTTTTATATAAATGAAAGTTCGCAGCAAATAATTTTTCAAGCTTATGTAACGTATTAAAAATCAAACATTTCCTTGCAAAGGTATCTCATTCGCACGCGATCTCATTAAGCTGAAATCTGCTAAAATAAAAGACCGTACAGGGCTCCCTCACTCTTGTATTTGGGTGAATTAGTATTGTTGTTTGTTGTTTATATTTATATTTGTGTAGAGGTGGACTGGCGAACGGGTACAGGGTACCACTTGGTTATAATTGTAAATAGGCAATCGCTGAGAGAGCACATACTCCCAGGTCCAGATGACCATTAAACACCTCGAATTTTATTGTTATTGTCTTTATGGTTGCATAGATGCATGTGTAACCTGAGAAAGAGGCGCTGTATTTTTCTAACGCACTCAAACTTATATATCGATCACGATGTTATGATCTATTTACAACTTATCCTTGTAAGGATTAGTTTTAATGCGTTTTTTGTGTCAGTTTAATTAGAATTGTTTACCTGCAAACGAATTTGTCATTTGTCATTTATTGTAATTTTACGTGTTCGTGCTTTAGTAGTCACTAAACAATTGTGTACGTGTAAATTCCTTGTCTATTTTCTTTTGTCCTTGCCTTCACCTTATTATCACCTGTGCAATTTACTGTATATATATATATATATATATATATATATATATATATATATATATATATATATATATATATAGTGTGTGTGTGTGTGTGTGTGTGTGTGTGTGTGTGTGCCGTAGTTTGCTTTATTGTTTTATTTGCTTATTTACTTAAAGACCGGCATGATTTGTTGTAAAAGGGCCACATGTTTGGTATTACAATTTTTATTCTGATTTATTTGTGATACAATTGTGGCTGTGACTACATGATTTTTTTTTTATTGTGTTTATGTGTAGCTAACCTGCTTTTTCTTTATTTTTCTCTTAATGTTATAATTTTGTAAGAACTTTAACCTGATTTAATGGAGTTTTGTTATATAACTAACCCTTTCATTGTTTTTTGTGTTATTTTATTTATTAATGTACTTGTCCAATTATTTATTTATGAATAAAGTGGGTTTTATTGGTGGTTCTTTCCCACAATAGTATATTAACGGAATGAACCATTATTGCGCAAAGCTCGTGAATTTTAATTTGAGTAGTTTCATTGCTTACCTACCCCACATGATGAGACACTTAACCTCATCCAGCCTATCTAATTCAAATAGTACAACGAGTAATTAAATAGGTATCAGACTTGTAAATAAATTCTAATATTCTAACTATTGCCAGGAAAGTCGATTGTTTTGTTCCTGAATTTACATTATTGGAAATAAGTTCAAATTACACTTCTCAAGATAAGGTACCTGGGGCTAATCCAGCCTATCTAATTCAAATAGTACAACGAGTAATTAAATATCAGACTTGTAAATAAATTCTAATATTCTAACATTGCCAGGAAGGTCGATTGTTTTGTTCTTGAATTTGCATTATTGCAAATAAGTTCAAATTACACTTCTCAAGATAAGGACCTGGGGGACGCTACAGTATGGTGATCGTTACGCCAATGATATGATTGATTGAGTATATAAAAGTGGGTGGGTGTGCTTGTGTTTGTGCTTGTGCTTGTGCTTGTGCTTGTGCTTGTGCTTGTGCTTGTGCTTGTGCTTGTGCTTGTGCTTGTGCTTGTGCTTGTGCTTGTGCTTGTGCTTGTGCTTGTGCTTGTGCTTGTGCTTGTGCTTGTGCTTGTGCTTGTGCTTGTGCTTGTGCTTGTGCTTGTGCTTGTGTTTACGTTTGCGTTTGCGTTTGCGTTTGCGTTTGCGTTTGCGTTTGCGTCTGTGTCTACGTCTGTGTCTGTGTCTGTGTCTGTGTTTGTGTTTGTGTTTGTGTTTGTGATTGTGATTGTGTTTGTGCGTGTGCGTGTGCGTGTGCGTGTGCGTGTGCGTGTGCGTGTGCGTGTGCGTGTGCATGTGGGTGAGTGTGCGTGTGTGTGTGCGTGTGTGTTTGTGTGGTGTGTGTGTGTGTGTGCGTGCGTGCGTTTGTGCTTATAGTTGTGTGGACAGAAAGGGTAACAAATGTAAAGTCTTGCAGAGATTGGAGAAAAACTACGAGATTATGACAGCTATTAAAAGAGGCAAACTTGAGTATCTGGGACGCGTCATGAGAGGAGAGAAGTAGGAGTTATTGAGAAACATCATGCAAGGCAAAATAGTGGGAAACGAAGTGTTGGAGGACGAAGGGTGTCTTGGCTAAGAAACATGCGAGAATGGTTCAACTGGAGCTCCGGAGAATTATTCAGAAGGACCGCTAGCAAAATTAAAATTGCCATAATGATCTTCAATCTCCGATAGGACAGGTACCCCAACAAAAGACTGTTGGATGTAGACAAACATTAAGTTTGCGTCGCACATGGAATTTGTTTCAGAGTGTTAATACTTGAATCACTGACGATATTTCTTTATTTTCTTGGTATTGGCACTACAACACACAGAACACTTTGACATCCAATCTACTTCTGCTAGTACAAACGAAATACAAGCGAAATTTCTAAACACATAAACCACAACAAGAACTACAAATGGAGAGACACACTCACCAAATGACTGTATATGATACAGCTGTATTAATCCATGATTCCCAAGAATATTACTTCGCAGCACCTGAATAAGGCTATTTAACATTGTATAATTTGTATAATGCAATGTAACAGTAAAACAAACATGTATGGAACCAAATCATAATATCAGCTGTTTTCAACCTCATACTTGAATAAAAATTTAATTGCATCAGTTTTACCGATTGTTTAAATCCAACATATTCTTTCGCTCCTGAAATATCCATATACGCTTGCGACATTATATCTCTCTTACCTAAAGCAAGTTTACTGAACCACGGCACGAACATCAAAAATAACAGGAATTAGAGGTACTCTAGAAAAGAAGCTTAATTGAGATGTAACAAGAGAATGTTGTGTTGCTCATAATCGAAGCAATTGGCTTTACGGTAGATAATATGGGGAATAAACTCTTCTTTTTTGTGTCAATAATGCTGCTTCATTCGTGTATAATAAATTATGGAGTAACGTTTTTTTCAATTTATGTTTACGTTTACGTTTAAAGGGTTTAAAAGGAGTGAACTTAACTTTGAGCATTGGATGATTATAACGTTTCTCACTAGAGAGGGAAATGGACCAAACTTTATCTATGAAAGAATGACGGAAATAACATCCCATCTTATTTTAAGGTAAACTATTAGTCATAACAATCTCTTTGGGCTAGAAACTCTATTCAGCAAGGCCGGTTGGGGCAAGAACTGAGGACACCATTGGACATGTTGCAAATCTACTGCTGTCTGATAGACTAATGAAAATGAGTTTTTATAGAAAACAACAACTGCCAACTCCACAAGGTTCGCCATGTTTAAGCCATTATTTCAAACTGTGGCTTTACCAAATTACCGCATCCGCCCTGATTTAGCACCATGCAACTTATTTTTGTTCAAACATCTGAATAAACACTGGGCCGTAAATGTTTCACAGAAAATGACCCGAACGGCGCGGTAGTGTCGTTTTTAAAGCACAAATGATTTTTTTATGGAATGAAACAGCTAGAGAAACACTGAATTAAATGGTAGTTATGTAGAAAAATAAGTTTTTATATTGATCTCTGGCTTTTCCTACATTACTAGGTAGTAAATTCAAAAACAGCCACGTGTTATCCAAAACATTTTCGACGTTTTGCTAATACTAGGTAAGAATGTTCATAATTATAATTAAATGGCCCTGAAACAAAACTTCAACATGAAAAGCTAGTTGTTTGTGTAAGATAAAACGGTTACCAAAGTCTTATTTATGTAGGAAAATTATTACATGGCCTGCAAAGAAAACTTTTGTTGGCAATCTTTCTGTTTAGGGAGTGTTTGTGTTATATTTGGTTTTGTAAATTTTGCTTAGACTAGTCTATGTAACATGCATTACAGTCTAAACAATCTCGTTTAATTTTGTCTGTACTGTCTTTAATTTTGAAAAAAATAGGATTGTTAGTGTGTCCTGCGATTTTTGAAAATGGTTTTCAGATTGAATTAAAATTACTTGTATATTTTTTAGATATATTTTTGTGTGTTCGGTTATTAAAAATTTTACATAAAAATTAAGTTGTGGATAGATCTATTTATTCTCTTTGTTTCATGAGCTTTATCTGATTTGGTTTCGTACAACTTATGTTATTAATTAATTCAGTTACGTTACATTACGTTTTATATATTTGATTGCATGCATTTTAAACATACTCAATTTGATTATATAATTTATACAACATAGCGTTTATTAAAAAAAGAAATTTAAGTATAACACAGAACCAGAACGTAAGTACCACATTTATTGCCATATTTTTCTTCACAGGAAATTACTTGCTTTATACGTCGTAAACAACAGGAAAAAGAACAATACAGATAGTAATGCAACTGCAGTTAAAGTTGAGTTGAAAAAGAAACCATGGGAATCGGATTTAGGTTTATTACTGCCGTTGTAAATTACACTTACATTTAAAAAGAAAAATGAATATTCTTTACTAAGCTGACATTAACATCGCAGATTTTTTATTGTTTAAATACATAGAGTATAAAAATAAATGTTAGCTTTACACGATAAATAAACATAAAATAATAATAATAATACTAAAAATAAACGTATTCAGCTTGTTTTCATTTTTTTATGTTACAGTACCCAATTATAAAACAAATTGAAAACGAAAAAAATACAGTATTTACTAAGGTCAAATGGAAAAGCACACGAATGAGCATTGTACGTTAACAAACTGGAATTAATACGTAATTGTGTCCCAAAGGTTCTTGAGATATCATGATACTAAGACTTATATTATTGCACGTCCATTACAGCAACGTACATTTTTAATTGACCTAAATCAATAAGCATTAACATACAGAAATTTTTCGACGAATTTTGAAGTAACTTTTAAATGTATGTGTTGACTACCGTGTAATATCGCAACATGATACCAAGACATAAGATACGCTCATGCGCATGTAGTTCTCCCTCTCACTATTAGGTCTGACGTCATTGCGTGACAAGGATTTGTCGCTTTATTTTGAATTGTGTAATTTTTATTTTATATTACTTAAATATTTGTACATTTTAAATGCGAAAATGGTGTTTTGTGCAGTAAAATGTTGTGGTAAAAATAATAATAAGAAAAGTAAAAGTTACAATTGCAACTGCCGTTATTTTACATTCCCCAAAGATCGACAAATTTGTGCAATCTGGGTTCGTAACACATAAAAAAACTAACATTTAATCTAAACATACCAAGAATGTCTTCGGATTATTTTGTGGACGCCGATTATTGTGCTAAAGAACAGTTACGTAATCTGTGGAAATTAACCCTTAACGCGAAACATTGGTCTTACAGGCCCAAGCCATAGAATACCTGCAGATCAGGGCAACAGTGTGAGCCCCACGCGCACATCCGTTTAAATACCTTTTGAGTAGCCTACAACAAGCATAGTCCTCCGGTATTGTCAGGAGTCCTATAGTGTTTGTGTCGTAGTAACAGTAGTTTTGTAAACATGCAGGTCTAATAGGTCAGGTGTTTCGGATTACGGTGTTTTCATGACGGGTCTAGGAGGCCACTCGTTACGGATTGTGTATTAATGAACAATAAGGTATTTTATATTTTGTATTAATAAACATAATTACTTTCATAATTTTTAATTTTATAGTGAGCATGGATAGAGCAGGACACTAGCCGTACTAAGGACAGTAAATCTGGCTGATCCAGATTTTATTAATAAAATGCAGGCCTTGCTACTTTCTGAAGATCAAGGTTTATATTTATCAGACCGAGGGACTGATGAGGAGACTAGAGGTTTTATAGATGACTCAGATGAAGATCCCGACTATGTAATTCAGCAAAGTGAATCTTCTAGCGATGAAGAATCGAATTTAGAACCCGAACTTGTTACGGTAAAAATGCTCACAAGGGCAAGGTGGCAGATAAACCTGGTTTTGCACGGCTAGCTCGGCGTGCAGGTGAGGGTCTGTCGGGAAAAGCAGTTTCTTCTCCGTAGGATACTTACCCCACTTACCAAATCGTAACGCTAATAGATCCAGGTGTCAGCAATGCTGCTTCACCTGAAAGGCTTCAAAATCTGCACCTTAATCTGATAAACTTACCACCGTGAAGCAATATTCAAATTCAATACTCAATACAAATCACTAAGGTTCCCACTACGTTAACTTACTAATCTTCCTTAAACAAATCAAAATAACGCATACCAAACTGACTTCAATTCGGTTACGAAGCTTCTCTAAACTGGTAAGCTACGTTACGTTAACAAAACAAAAAAAAACAAAAAAAACTCCAAACTTCTATCATTAAAACTCGGCGACGCTTCCTATTTGAGCAATATATCATCACCCTTTGTCAAGGCTTAATATTAAAATAATTACTCCAAAACAGTAACTAAGATAAATATCTATTAGCTAAAAAAAAAACAATTAAAATTTGAACAGCATGTCAATTTGGATAAAATGATAAACGTCTACTCTTAACCTTTTACCTCATTGAATTCTGGCCAGTAGCAAAACTATCTTAAGCTAAATAGTATCCTAAAACTTTCTATAGACCTGAATTACGTCCGTACACAAATCTTACATAAAGAAATTAAGGTAAGATTTTATTTACCTCCATGCACAAAATATTAATAGTATCATAAACACCTTAAATAGCTTCTAAATAGACAAAGGAAACTGTCGGCGAACGTTAACAAAATGATACAATAAATTCAACAATAATTACTTCCAACAAGTTCCCCCGTTAACACACATTGCATAAAATATTCCACATAAAACACAACCAAATTTTATTTTCATAGGTCGCAAGACCAACAAACAGAATATAAATTGAATTACTTAGGTCACACAGGCAACTAGGAGATGATCCTTGCTCCACGAAAGCCTCGTGTAAGGCTCGAGCGGGCCCACGGTCTTCGGCGTTACTCCTTGATGACGGCACTACCGACTCGCAGTAGATCGCTACCGCGTATTCAACTTGATTTTAAATTAATTTACAAAATTCTCTAGAATTGACACCAATACTGTCTCGTAACTTATTGAAGCAGTAGTAATTAGATTAGATCACTTTAATAATTTCTTTTAACTCAAAGATGTTAAGGTTCGACTAAGAAAACACTCAGCAAATTGTTTTACACAACTTAAATTAGCAAGTTTAATTACAAACAAAACAATCTTAATCAGTTGGTGTTGTGTTCGTTCACTACGTCACTTAACTTTTAGGAAAGGGGTTCTCTAATTATATCGCGTTAATCACGAAACTCAATAGTCCTCGGGTTCGCACTACAAAAAAAACACGAACCCAAATTTCTGTCATAAATACACTCGAAGATGCCGTTATTCTCCAATAAATTGAATTAATGAACGAACCCGGTTGAAATGTTACTTCACAAAATATCCCAAACTTGGTTTTATTCGACTAATCTTGCAAGTCTTCAACACTACTTAAAGAAATTTCACTAGGAGCTCGCACAATTATGAAACCCCAAATTCCGCTAGTTCGAACGACTTTCCACACACACGACTCCACGCGTCAAAAGCTTAGGGAAGAGTCCTTTTCCTTTCAAACTCACTTTTTCGCCATATTAAAAAAACGTTCCCCTCCATACAAATTCAATTAAACAAACCAATCAACCATTTGAACTTAAAATTTCCACCCCCCTAAATATACGATGGTAGCTCGACTGAAGGCGAAGAAACTGCTACATCTGCATTTCCCTTCGACACGACACAGATATGTTATTGCAAAAGTACAACCAATCGCCCACCCATAGTACTTATATGGATGAAAACCATCATTCCGACTCTCAAATTGGTCTCTGCACGGATGCGACAGTACGGCACCAACGCGATAACAACACTTCTTTGTAATGAAACTATGTAACAAAATCAAACAAATTTATCTTAATAAAATCCCAAATATGATTCGGGTATTAACCTGAAAATTGTATTCAAAATCCTAAAAACTACACTGACTTTTATTAACGAAATTACGTAACCACACCCCAAAAAAAACTCCTATCTACAATGAGTAAAGATAATGCAGAATTGCATATTCCTAAGATTAATTTACATACAGCGCGACCTATTCAAGCAAAATATTCATTATCTACAGTAAACTCTTAAACTAAAATTGAAAGAAAAGAAAAGAAAGGATTCGGAATCTAACTAAATAGATAAAGACCTAACCAATACGTATACAGGGTGTTCAAAATACCCTGACAAACTTTGCAATTAGATGAACCTTCGAATAAAGTACAACAATCCAGAATCGATTCTTTACAAGCAGAAGCGGCTAATATGAACATAATCAAAGGAAAAAATGGTTTTCAATGGCAGGAAATGGAGCCTCCAAGAAACACAAGGACTCGAAAACATAAGCAGGACTCTGGGAAATAGCCCTTCTAAGTCAGATATTTGGAATTTGTTGATTGATGATGAGATGCTAGAAGAAATTGTAACATGGGCAAACCAAACAAGTATTATAATGAAAGAAATGTTGTCTGATTCCACGTACTTCAAACTACAGAAGCACAAATATAGTTAAGATAAAGGCTTTACTTGGACTTTTTATGCTATGTTCAATTATAAAATCTTCTCATAAAGATATGCTTAAACTGTTTTCTAAAGATGTCTTGAGTCGCTCGATGTTTAGAATGACGATGTCTTTGAAAAGGTTTGAAGTACTGTTATCTTGTCTTAGATTTGATAATAGCTTGGATCGCCAAGAGCGGAAGAAAGGTTATAAAACAGCGGCCATTTCTAACATTTTCAATAATTTTGTATCTAATTGCCAGAAGCTATTCACGTTGGATGATTGTGTAACTGTGGATGAGATACTTCTTCCTTTTAGAGTGTGGTTTTCGAATTTACATGCTAAGAGCTCTAATTTCTATAGTGGGTATATATATATATATATATATATATATATATATATATATATATATATATATATATATATATATTTAGGAGGGACTCGGACAGTTTTGGACTTTCAGAAGAAAACTAAAGCTTTCCAAACCTGCTCAATGTGTTATCCGACTGTCCAAACCAATAGAGGGCTCTAACCGAAATATTACCTCTGACAACTATTTTCTTCAATAGAGTTAGTCAATAAGTTAAAAAAACGTAACCTCACTTATGTGGGTACACTAAAAAAAAACAAGCGAGAAATTCCTTTGGAATTCCAAGCTAACAAAAATACGGGTACTGGTACAACATTCTATGGTTTTTATAACGACGTAACCTTGATATCATATGTACCAAAGCGAAATAGAGCTGTACTTTATTATCCTCTATGCATCACCCCAAAGACTACTAATTGGGAAAACCGGAAATAATGAAATACTACAATAGTACAAAATCAGGATTTGATGTTTTAGACATGAAGTGTGCCAATTATAGTGCAAACCGCAGTCGTTGGCCCTTAGCAGTATTCTAGACAATTGTAAACATAAGTTCAATCAACAGTTACATCCTTCATCTTTATTACCAGGGAAATGAATTACTTTCGCGCTTCAAATTCGTAAGAGGTTTGGCTTTTGAACTACTTCAGCCTCATGTAAGCCAAAGACTGAAAACAAATCTTGCTCGAGACCTAAGGAAGGATATAGATATTTTTTTGGGAATAAATTCTGATCTGCATATGGAGAATATAGGTAACAATGTTCCAGACGATAAACTTCCGAAAAGAAAATTATGTAGCATTTGTCCATCATCGAAAATGAAGAAGACAAATTATGGATGTGTCGATTGCTCAAAGGCTATTTATTTGGAATGTAGCAGAAAGGTTAGCGTTACCTGCCTTCAAAATTAGTACTTACATCATATTTTTTGTTTTATCATGTTGTATGTATGTTTCTTTGGTTGTTTATACGTAATAAACCTTGCATTAAAAAAAAATACATTATGTTTGTTTTTGTTCAGTTTTTACTTATCCTGGTCCAATAGACCATATGTTGCGCATTGCCACTAAAAGTACTATGTTTCGGGTTAAAGGTTAAAGCTGACAGCCGTACCTACAGTGAAGCTGTCCTATTTGCCCGATCACTTACATAAAATGTCTCCCCAAAAACTTGCAGAAAGGATGAGGAAACGGTGTGTGAAGAAAACTATAGATGAGTAAATATTTAACATTACTAAGTAAAACTTAGGCATACAAATGCATTATACCTAAATTTAATTTTTTGTTTCACGCAGCTATGCGAAATTAAGAGTACAGAAAGCTGAACATAATGTACTAATAACAGAATGTGAAACTAATTGCGTAGGAAGTATCATGATGTAGCAGTAACAAAGACAGTAACAAACGAAGAAATGTCAGTGCTGCTACTAAAACGGAATGGTACGTACGATGTGAAATACATATGTAACGTTTACCTATTCTTTGTTTGGATGTTAAAGGTGTGTTTTTTTAGTGTACAGAACAGTGATATGGAAAAATTAAAAATACTGCAACAAGAAAATTTTGAGCTGAAGAAAGTTATTAGCAATGGAATGAGCAGGAGCTGCACTGCGTGAGGAAAATTTTTACCAAACGTCAATTGCGACAGCTGCAGTTTAGCAAACAATAAATTGGACAGTAGCGGACATTGCTGCTGGATTGTCCCTGTATTCAGGAGGTCCACGTTGCTATCGACTATTAAGAAAAAGAGGTTACTCAACTTTGAGAAGATGGGCGGGGAAGATTTATGTACAACCAGTATACTAAAATGGTAACACCTGACACCTGCGGTACGGCTACGTATGATCTATGAAAGGGGTCATCGATTAGCACGCTAGACCGCGGTCTTGCTCTTTAACAGCATTGCCGTCAGCCCGTTTTGGTGATCCACTAGCGACGAGCAAGACGCAGTCTTGCTCGCCAATGGATCACCCCTTTAAAAGGGGTGTTCGGTGTTCGGTAACATACCTAATGAACACTACGTAGCCTAATGTACAAGATCATGTACAATGCATGGTAAAGTTAAGGACGTATGTGTTTTAGGACTTTTAAATGTAGTGCTACAACTGATGAAACAGACGAACTTTCAAAAATGGACAGTGCCCGTGTTTTGTCATTTGACGAAATGAAAAGTATTCACTTGTTTTGACTATGATCGAAAGAGCGACATAAAACATGCTTCTAAAGACCCAGCCGCCTTTACCAAAATTTTTCTAATTAATTATTTGTTAATTATGCGGCAGTAATCAAATTACATAAAATTACACAAGATTGCACAACAAATAATTCTTTTATCCGCTCCGACGTTGATTTCAAAAAGCATCGAATGTTTTTACGTCAGAGATCACGCCAGTATATCAAACAATCACCGCATTAGCATCCCTGCATAGAAGCCGTCACCTCCTACCGCGCGGATTCTCTATAGAACCACGAGACGCGCTACCGAAAAATCCGGTCCATGGTCTACCTCCTGCTTGTGCGTTGGGCTGCTGCACCGACCTCTTGCTTGTAGATCCGTTCCGCCGTCGCTACCTGCGCGTCGATCCACTCCGCCAACGCTATCGAATAAAGAATATCCTGACGGCGCGCCTGCTGCTCTTAATGGCGTTATTTAAGAGAACCCGGAATCCTGACAAGGAACCTGATCGCTTACTGCGATAAATCCTGAAAATCCTGGCCAGAATACTGATCGCTTATTGCGATAACCCAGACTTGAACCACATCCCGCGCGGTCGGGATCTGGTTCTTAATTTCGTCATGTACGATTGCCACTTACGTTTATCCTAAACCGCCGCGATACTCGCCGCCGTCTGAGAATCCGCTCCAGCTAACCGATCACCTGGTTGACGTATTCGAAGGTTGAAAGTACGTGAGTTGATTACATACGCATTACACCGGACACCCAGATAGACGACAGGCTATAGAGCTAGGAAGTTATCTCGTATTTCCAGTACCCAAATCAGAAGTGGCCACGATGGCCTGTAAAGCCTGAAGTCACCTTCTACAAACATATACACCTCAGAAGTTGTCCTGACGAGCTGCAAAGCCTGATGTCATCTTCTACAAACAAACACAAACCAGGACGTCGTCACGGCGGGCTCTAACGCCCTGCAGTCATCTTACATTTACTCTGGTAGGAAGACGGGTAATCGCTCTAATTCTAGCACCCCTTGGAAGACGCGTCTAAACAGCATATCAGGGGTTAGTCCCAGACTCTATTAGATGTCTCTTCATTTAAACAGCCAGCACACAATATTATACTAACACACCTGACAAAAAGAAATACCAAGAAACCCAGAGGAACTCCCCACCGCTAACGTTAATTCCAGAGCAAATTTAGTTCATAGGAAATTTGTACGTGTTTAATAAACGCTTTATACTTTTTTTATGATCAATGATTAGCATGTTTAATAAGCTTTCAGAGGGGTATCACAAGTGGGTATTGTGATTTAAGATTTTTAAGTCAGTATGGATGGGGCTTAAGAGGGGAGTGAAGGTAGTTTGGTAAATACGTCATTTGTATTCCCCCTGATTGTTATGAAAACGGTATTTTTAATTTTTTTCATATCTCTTTTTGCTTAAAAAGTATTGCCATTGTGAGTTTTCAAAGCCCACCCGATATATGTAAACTAGCAAATTAGCTAAGATATGACAACACGACTGTTGATATAAGATCAGGGCTTCAACTAAAAGTAGATGGAAGATGTTGACATGCGTTAATGACAACTTGTGAAGTATTTATGGAAAGAAACAACATCGTTATTACATCGTAAACAGCAGTTGAAGTAAATAAATTCAGAATTACCTACTTTCATAATTCTCTATCATGCCATATAAAGCGTTGAGTGAAATATTTTAATAATAAAACCATACCCGTGTAATTAAAAAATAATATGTGTATAATTATTACAGCAGCGTGTGTCGTAGCACAAAATATTATCGGTATAAAATATGTATAGCTTAATTACTATAAAAGCTCTCTATATTTAGTCTGTATAATTAACCTACTGTTGCAGTTGTTCCGATTCACCTGACCTAAAACTGAATATAGGTTACGTTTACCAATGAACATTTTGCAGTATTGATTTTCAGGAAAAGCGTGTCAAGGTAAGCAAAAGAGTAAACTTATAAATCTATATAGGACATCAATCTACGCTTGCAATACAAAAAGAAAATATTAAAGTTTTGAATTTAAGCGTTTAGAGATTTGAGCTGCACATATTTTTTTAATATGTAAGTATGTAAAACAATTTTCTAATGTAGTATAATTATGTACAAGTTTCACAATATACCATTCTTAAATTATTGTAATACTTTTAACTAATATATTCATTAAATCGAATTTTATTATAGAATACATTTAACAAGTAATTAGCGTTCAGACCGGTGGTCATAAATCACTTCACTACCCCAATCCTCCGAAACACAATAATTTTTGATATAAGATAAACACATTTTGAGAGGGTCACAAACACATAGTGTCCTCATTACAGACTTAATAGAATTTTCAAACAACTAACCAATTGGAAGCCTAAGTACAGCGAACAAAATAGATTGATCAACAAAATTAACGAATGAATCTGTTGATTCTATCTTTTAGAATGAAAAACCTTTCCCACAGAGTACCTGCATTAAATGTCAAAATTTAGTATCCAGTATTTTACATGACTGCGATATTAGTGGTTATAATGTCTATATTATTTATTGGTATGCTTCTGTATAGAACAGGATTTGTTCCAATTTGATAATATCTATCATGGACGAAGGCTTAAATATGGGTTCCTGTCTGTTTCTGTTATTGAGTGACATCCTCATGAACTATACAGATATAATATTATAAAAAAAATCCTTTATTCCAAAAAAATTTATTTGTACAGGGATTGTCAAGGTTATTTTGCCGCAATAGTTGGTTAAAAAAGTAACATTTACACATACGTTAGTAACGTAGGAGTAGCGTAAATAACGATTTGCCTACGGATTTTTTCTTATATACGTTGTAAGTTTGGTGTAACTGTTGCGCCACTGAAATGTGTTGAAATACTATGTAATACTAGAAAATAATATTATATGTACTTAGGACGAGATAGAGAACTTTTATTTCGAAATTTTGATGTAAATTTAGACCCGAAAGTACAGTACTGGTACATACGTGCACTCAACGTATTGGTACTGTTTACAAATGTATATTAAAAATGAACATGGAGAAGTAGCGCGTATTCGAATGATGTTTTAGAATCGGGATAAAATACTATTTGAGTATTGAAGGTATGGGTTATACATATAACTCATCTTTAATGTAAATCAAAAATTTTACGTATCGTTCACGTACAAACAACATTAGAAATTTACTACTTTTTTCGGAAAAACAATCGTCCACGCAGGGACTTTTATAGAAAATTGAGTTTAGTTTTATTAGTGAATTTGACATTATGACATTTAAAACCCTTAAGAGTGGTTGATTTTGACAAGGAGGGGTAATATATAGTGATGTTTCGAAAATGATCGTATTTATCCATAAAAGTGCTGGGGTAGTAGGCATTTTCAGTCAATCTTGGGTTAGAGTGATAGTAGTGCAGTTGAAACATTGTTTGTTTACTGCCATGCCCCATTTTGGGGATGCAGATTAAAAACGTTTACAAGTAAACTTGATTTTGTATTGAGTTGGGAATTGTTTGTGATATGAAACTTTTCCAAAAATTTAAATGGAGTGTTTAAACATATTTGAAATAGATAACCGTTGTGCTAACTGAATATTGCGTATGAATAAAAATCCGCGCGATAGTAAAAGAAAGTTTTAAAGTGCTCCTTCGTAACTAAATATTTTTTATATATATTTTTATCTATCTTGATAAATGGGAGTTGGGAGGAGTGGAATAAATCTTCACTTGAAAAAATGGCATAACTTCTTTTTAACTCAACCGATTTTTATAAACTGAGTTTCATTTGAGTGAAGTTTCTTGGGGGCTTCTAATAATATATTAACATTGTCGGTTTAGTTTTTTTCTAGTGGTTAGATGGTGTTTTGTCAAAAAGCCGTAAATTTTTGCAATTTTCTCCAAAATTTTAAATGTAAGGGTATAATTATTTTTTCTTACAAAAAAGAGCGTGACAAACCACGGAAATTGGTGAAAACCTCAAGTCAATATTTGCTTTCGTTACAAAGATATGCATAAAGGTAAATGTAAAAATACTGTTTACAAGTAACAAAATTAGAGAACGTGTTTAACTGCCATTAATCATTAAAATGTATTAATTATTAAACTATTAAAACAATAGGAATTAAATTTAATATATTAAAGTCCCTTGGGGATTATTTTAATTTAATAAAATCTATTTTTTAAATTATTATGTCGCATTACGAATTTCCTTTTTATAATATCAGTGGCCCTAAAAAGGACCGATGATAAAATTTATTAATTATTAAACAATTGAATCAATACGGACAAAACCTAGTATGTTGAATATCCCCTAGAGGCGTACGTTTAATTTAGAGAAGATAATAAAATTTATTTCTTAAATTATGTAACATTTCGCATTAGGAATTTCCTTTCTACTTTTGCTAGAAGTTTTTCTCTTAATATAAATGCCTGGCTGGCCACAAAAATAAACTGCCCCTTCCTATCCATCTGCCGAAGAATGGGCTGAACACCCATTGCTCCCAATATACCTTACCAAACGTTTACGCTCCACCTGGTTTGATATTGCACCTCTTTCATCCAGTGAGGATTGGTTGAGCTATCATGTTAAGCAACCAATGGTAATAATCAAGCCTTCTATGAAAATCGAGGGGTGTTAATGCCTGATGGAGGACTGCATGGTATGGGTGTAGCCTAAATTTGAAATAAAACCTTTTTTATTAAACGATATTAATAAAGCGGGTATATATTTCAGAGCATTATGTTTTGTAGGTACCTACCTATGGTCTTTTGAAATTCTTTTGACGATAGTTTAGGTAATGCCTAAGAAATATCTCTAGTATTTCCATGAGGATTAAATTCTGTATACGCTAGCACGTTTATGATATTTTCCTCTACCACGTCTACGAAAGACGGGACGATGAGTACTTCCGGTGTTTCTTAAACGCCGCACCAATCGTACAAAAACACTTTTCTCGTAACGATGGATAACGCGCAGCATAAATTCTTGCAGCAACAGTTGAATTATTCTTGCATTCAAAATATACAGCAAGCGTATCAAATGCTATTTCAGTTGATAACGGCATTTTAAAATCAATGGTTCGTTAATCAAACACGACGGGTGACGATTTGAACGTTTGGGGCGTCCTTAATTCTTCAGGCTGTTGCGTACCGTTTTTTTATCACGTCGGTCCTTTTTAGGGCCGCAGATATAAAAAGAAAATTCGTAATACAACATAATAATTTAGAAAGTAGACTCTATTATCCGCTCTAAATTAAAGATACGCAAGGGGCATCTAATATATTTAATCGTATTCCTATTATTTTAATAGTTTAGTAATTAATAAATTTTAATAATTAATGACAGTTAAACGTGATCCCTAATTCTGTTAGTTATAAAATGAATTTTTACAGCTAAGGTAGACGGGCCAGTAATGGACCACACCCCAATGATTGACCAACTCGGACACTTTTTCTTAATAAACAAGAATTTGGGTAAAATATTCAACAATGTAAATTTTTTGAACGAGAAAGACACATTTCGGGAACTCGTCCCTATTGTTTAAATAAAATTGTATACCAGTATCTCGACCATTTTTATTATCCTCCACTCACCCCCTTCTCGATAGAGCTTCTCGAGCATAAAGTCAGTTCTCCGGCTAAGCATCCACGGGCCGTATGAAGTTGTGTTGTTGGCAAATTTTTGGTATCTTTGGTGTGAAATAAAAACTCAGGTATTTCTCAGATTTTATATTTTACGTTGTAGATAATATCAATTGCGTTATTTCAATTAATTATCAAAAAACGACTAGGTCAATTACTGGATCATCAAAAAAGGTGTAAATTTAGTAATTAACCTCAGTGGTCAATTACTAAAACTTTCCATTATTTAGTTCAGTCAATGAAAATATTATTAAAATTAGACACAATTCCTTTGGGAATATTTAATTGAATAAACAATATTGTTCCTTTAATTACATTTCAGTTATTGATTAATGTATTTATTAGTAAATTTTGAAACGTTTCATTATAAATATAGTGGTCAATAACTCCAGCAATTTACGTGTCAATTACTCATACCGAATCTGGTCAATGATTCTGCAGCTGTTAATATTTTGTATAAATTTTTTTTATGTACCCAGAGAAGATAAAAAACATTATAATAATATTTATGAAAGCCTTAATATTTTCTAAATTGAATTTTCATTATTGACCTAGTCATTTTTCAACTCTTATAGCAACAAACGATTTTCATAACAGGTGTGGTCAATAACTCATTCATAGCATGATCAATTATTGAATAGCTTGCAATGTTTCAATTTTCTTTATAGAATGGCCCCAAAAAGGACCCATGCTACACCCCGGAGGATGTTAAAAATGCTTTGGCTGCTATAAGCAATGGGATGACTACCAACAAGGCCGCAAAAATATTTCGCGTCCCAAAAACTACTCTCATCTATAAGAAAAGTGGAAAAATCCCGCTGGAACGCAAAATGGGTCCTAGTACATACTTATCGAAAGAAGAAGAAGACATTCTAATTAAATGGATGTTCTCAACGTCAGAGAGAGGTTTCCCTGTGACCAAGGATCATCTTATCGACAGTGTGCAGCTTCTCATTAAACATTTGAAAAGGGATACCCCATTTGTTGATGACAGACCAGGAAGAAGCTGGTATAAAAGCTTTCTTCGTCGCCATCCAGAGGTTTCCATACGCGTTTCTCAGAATTTAACCCGAGCTAGGGCTCAGATCTCAGAGGAGAAAATTAGACTTTGGTTCAACGAAGTATACAAATATCTCTCCGACAATAATAATCTCGAAATCCCCAAAAGACAATCGCGTACTTGTCCGAAAGGGTCAAAAAGCCGTTTATAACTTCATCAATAATGACAAAAAGGAATGCATTACAACTCTTTTTATGGGTTCTGCTTCTGGGGTCCTTCCTCTACCTACGATTCTTTTCCAGTACGTTAGAATTCCGTATCTATGAATACGCCGCAAATATTTTTCATCCTTGGCTTAAGAAGAACAAAATCCCCATGCCTATTTCTGGACGGGCACGTATCGCATCTGACCGTCAATCTAAGCGAATTTTGTTCAGAGAATGGGATTATCCTGACTGCTTTACCGCCAGATGCTACTCATATAATGCAACCCCTTGATACTGCTTTTTTTCGCCCTTTCAAACATCACTGGAAGAAAGTAGTTCACAAATGGCGATTCAACAATCATGGGCAAAAAATGTCAAGGGAAAACTTTGCTGAAGTTTTGCAGGATGCTGTCACCACACTTCCAAATGTATCCGAAATACTGAAAAATGGTTTCGAAGGAACAGGACTGTATCCATTCAATGCTGAAAATGTAAATTTCTCTAAGTCATTGAAGAGCGATGCAATTCAATCACAGGAGGTATGTTTGACTTCAAATGTTGAGATTCCAACGTACATGCAACTATTCGCTTGTTTTGAAAAAGAGATTGGGAGAAATAAACTCGCCGATTTTCAACAAACAGAAGGTCAGTGGACCGGAGACGTTGAAGATACTTCCCTGTTTTATATGTGGAGAAATTTGAAGATGAAGGCGGATCTTTTGAACCCTCAAAGAAATAATTCACCGCAAGAAGTCGTGGGCACATCAGAGTCGCCTTTCGAAATTCATGATAGTGACATTGGTAATTCGACCAGGTAAATAATAAACGACGTTCTAGCAGGAAGCGAGGTCGATTTCTCGACGCCGCAGAATGCAACTGATGACTTAATGATCGAGTTGGAAAATGTCGAATATGATCAGCTAGCGCAGAAATTTTCTTTCCCGTCGACTTCGCAAACGACAAGTACTCCGGTTTTCCTGGTTGAAGTACCTCCTCCATCAAAGCGGAATATTAATGTAATCGAGAACAATCGCTTTTTTATGGAACAATTAGCTGAGCCATTTGATAATGGGGAGGCAGTGATTGATACCGACACTGAAAATTCGAAAATCGGGGAGTCTGAAGCTGAGGCTATTGAACAATTAGCTGAGCCATTTGATAACGAGTAGACTTTGAAGGCGGTTAAGTCAGTAACTGATATGGACGCAGAAAATTCGAAAACCGGGTCTGTAGAAGTTGCATCTAATATGATCGTTCAATCAGAAGTTGCACGCCCGCCGAGCGGATATAAAGAAGTTGAAACTCAAAAAGAAATTGTTGAACAGATCAACATTCCTGAAGAAGCAAGCCCGCCCTTTATTGGGCAAAACGAGGTTGTTGAAGCTGTTGAACCAATCGTTCTGCCAGAAGAAGCAAGCCCGCTAATAAAATCTTCGAATGATTGCTTGAATGTTCCAACGCCATTCAAGAGGTGTTTGTTTTGGCCAACCGATAGCAATAACAATTCAAAATTGGTTAAGAAAAAAGAAAAAACTCCTTGCGTAGCGTCGTCTGATGAATGGTTGGAGATCCACCGAAGAAAAGAGGAGAAAAAAACTGAAGAAGAACGACAAAAATCTGAACGCCAGAAAGAAAGCTGAAAAGAGAAAGGCTAAAGAGGAAAATACAGCCAAAAAGCAATCGAAGCTCGAGAAAGCCGATACAAGAGCTGACGAGGTGGAAATTGAGGGAGATGAGAAGGATAATTCATATGTGATCGTCAGGTATGATGATCAATATTTCCCTGGATTGGTTTTGGAATATGAAGAGGATGAACTGAAAGTAAAAACCATGGAATCTTCCTCAAACAAGTGGAAATGGTCAAAAAAGCCGGATGTTGTATGGTATTCCAAAGCTGATGTTCTTGAAAACATTAATTCTCCGAAAAAATTGAAACGTGGTGTATATGAAGTACCAGAAATGTCAAAATATATTAATTAATTGAAGAAATAAACTATATTATGAGTACGTAATGACTTAATGTTATCATGAGAAAATTCAAGTCAATCATTGGGGCATCGAGTGGTCAATCACTGGTTAGGAGCAAAATTTGGGTAGGTCAATTACTGACACACCGGCTGTTTTCTGATTATAGATTTTTTTTCAGTGCGATGTAACCATTTAAGTTGAACAAATGTATGATATTTGATTAATGAAATTCCAATAAATACGATATAATTTAAAAACTGTGGTTTGGTCTTCAGGTTATCCTGCATTAGGGAGTTGAAATCTGAAATCGTAATCAGCGTAGCTTAAGTGGTCAATTACTGGCCCGTTTACCTTACATTCTATTTCTAATTTTCTTATTTCTAATTTCTTTAGTTTGTCGCGCTCTTTTTCGTGAGTTAAAAATAATTAAATCCTTACATTTAACATTTTTGAGAAAATTGCAAAAATTTACGGCTTTGTCACAAACGCCATCTACCGACTAGAAAAAGAAACTAAACCGACAAAAATTTTTACACTAGTGTAGTACAGTACGAGCGAAGAAACTAAACGTTTTAATCACGCGTGTGTCGCAAGTGAGTGATTTAATTTCTTACGAGTGCTGTATAGTGTTTTGTTTAATCATGCTATTAGAAATTCAATAAAATAAATTTTAATTTTTAGAATTACAAAAACATTTGGATGCAGTTTTCATTGTTATGGTTTTCATCAAACAATTAATTAATTGTAATTTTTTCTCGCAAAAAAACCTTTTCCCAACAGAAAGTGGAGGAAGAAAACGGGGTATTTGCACTCGATGACATTTTTAAGAAGCTTGCAGCTACATTTAATCTACTCCCGTAAAAATCTAAAAACAGTTACGTCAAGGAGCGGGAAAAATTTCAGTCGTGGATAGATAACAGAAAAGTAAATGTGATTGAAGAAATAATAGTGGCTTATTTTAATGGATTAATTGAATGGTACAATTTCGATGCTTAAATCCACCCTATTCGTTATTGAAAAAATAGACATACCTAAGTAAGTGTATATAGGATAGTACGTCCATACTAAGTATAACCTCAAAATTGACATTTGACGTTTAATGTTTAGGAGTGCCCTAATTATTTAAAATTATGTAAAGAACAAAAACCATATTGAAACGTGATTTAATTTATTTTCATGTTTCATAAAAGTGGCTGTGTCGGGTATTATTGATATATATATATATATATATATATATATATATATATATATATATATATATATATATATATATATATATGAGAAAAGGGCAAAAGTTGTTGCGGCAAATCGTCACCAACGTCATGTTTCATAACAAAATGTGAATGACATTAACGAAGAAGACTTTTTTTAGCATCACACCGGAAAGGAGTGTACTGTCAACAGAAGCATCTTTAAATTTAATATCCAGCAAATCACGCTAACAATAAAATCAATCATAATTAAATATTAAATATTACATTGGTGTACAAATAAGTTCACGCAATTTGACAAAAGTTGGCACGACCAGTAAGTTATGGTTAAAATTGTCAGATGTAAAACGCCATTATCGTAACGTTGGACATCTATCAACAACACAACCTTAAAAAATTAGTGATTTTTTATCATTATAATATATTATTGTGTGCGAAAATGTCGAGTTTTGAGCCGAATAAGCGTGATTTGCGGGAACTTTTGATTTACTTCGTCAATCTGAAGAAATGTAGAGATGAAGCACATCCGTTGCTTGTAGCAGCATATGGTTAGGCTGCCTTATGTGAGAAAAGTTGTGAGTGGTGTGAAAAGTTTGAGAACGGTGAATTTGACATCGAAGGCAGAGACCGTAGCAGAAGGCCGAAAGTGTACGATGACACGGAAATTATTGGATCAAGATTCGTGCCAAACGCAAGGAAAACCTGCAAGCAATTTTACATCAGTTGAAATCACTGGGAATGATTCAAAAATAGGGAAATTAGGTTCCATATGAATGACGACGAGAAACGTGGAAAGCAGGTTTTTGACATCTGAAATTCTGCTTGCCTGGCATAAACTGAAGGGTTTTCTGCACCGGTGATGAAAATTGGATCCACTATAATAATACAAAAAGAAATACATCATGGAGCCCACCTGGCCATGGTTTAACATCTACAGTTTAGCCACATATTCATGGAAAAAACTTTTGTTGTATATTTGGTGGGATCAGCTGGGTGTTTAGTATGAGTTGCTCAAACCGAACAAAACCATTACTAGGGGTGTCTACCAAATAAAATTGACCAGATTGAATCTAGCACTCGGATCGAATACTATTTTCCAGACACGACAAAATTATACTCCTACATGATAATGCTTGTCCATATGTTGGCTCGCCGGTCAAAACCTATTGAAAAACACCCAATCTGGAAGTTTTACCGCACCCGCCGTATTCACCAAACATTGGTGCTTCTGATTCCACTTGTTTGTATTAATGACGCATGGTCTGGCTGAGAAACACTTCACATTATATGAAGATACCAAAAATTGGATGGTCGGTTCATGGATCGCCTTAAAAGATGAAGCACTCCTCCGACGTGGTATCCGTATGCTGTCAGAAAGATGGGAAAAAGGTAGTGGCAAGCGATGAACAATACTTTGAATAAAACAATAGGTTTCATTCTTTCACAATAAATGCCCAATTTTTGATAAAAGTGTCTGGTGTAGCTACCTTCCAACCTATAAAGTGGAAATTCACAATTTTTTTAGGATAATATGCAATCTCTTTTATAATAAGTTCGTTACGTAAATATGCAACATTTTAAAAACAAAAACAATAAATGTCAAACAGACATTTCAAACTTTATGTGAGATAGAGGTTAATACATATCTAGATGCTAACTTAAAGTTTAAGTATTTTCAATCATATTTATTTAATTTTACACTTTTTCTGCTTTATATTAAGAAACTTTATGAAGAAGATTTATGTAAAATTACTTACTCGTAGGACCTTCGTTAATATTATACGGAGGAAAGTGATTGATATAATATTTGATACCGTGGTTGCTTGCAGCCTAGTTCACGAATGGCATGTATCGGATGAGCCATTCCTCTCCGATCATAGATACATACGTTTTAACATAGGGCAAAACAGGCCCGCTGTGGTCGTTCACAGGAACCAACTGGGATATGTATAGAGAAAGACTAACTGATAAACTTGGCGACTGTCTTGCTAAAGTAAATAACTCAGCGAACTTGAGGACATTCTATCAAGTTTTCTCACAGCCATTACGGACTCGTACGAGGTAAGCTGCCCGATAACATAGAGGAGAACCATAACTGTGTTTTGATGGCACAAGGGTCTATCTCGATTAAGGGCGCAAACTAGAAAGCTTTTCAACCGAGCGAAAATCACCTGGAACTGGGGCTATATAAAGCCTCACTGACCGAGTATAATAACGCCATAAGAAACGGGACTCTTGGATGAGGTACTGTGAAGGACAGAACAAATCCCCTAAGGTGCCAGACTTCAAAAGAGTTGTACAGAAAGGAACAGTGTACAGAATCAGTTCCTTACTGAAAGACGACGGGGGAATACGGAAACGGAGAAGGAAATCTTAAAGCTTATGTCTCAATCACACTTTCCAGAATCAAAAACCGCTAGCAGAAGTGAACCAATAGTTCTGGACCCCATGTGCAAGAGTAAAAGAAGTGATTGGGAACTTGCCCGTCAGGCTATTAACCAAACCAACATTAGGTGGGCGGTGGGAGGTTTCCTTCCATACAAATTCCCGGGAATGGAAGGAATATTTCTTTCTCTACTACAACAAGGATTTGACTTGATAATCCCCACACTGTGCACCACACTAAGTGCGTCTTGCCTGGGGTACGTGACCAGAGAGTGGAGGGACGTCAAAGTTGTCTTCATACCAAAACCTGGAATTCTTGCGACCGTACAAAGTCGTTCAGATCTATAAGTCTGACATAATTCCTTCTAAAAATCTTAGAGAAACTCATTGATAAACGTATGATGGATGTAGTACTGGGTCTGCGCCCAATCAGTAGACACCAATATGCTTATCAACCAGGGAAATCCAGCGAGATAGCTATCCACAGAGACGTAGATATCGCTGAAAAGGCAATCCCTGTCAAAGAGGTTGCAATGGCTGCTTTCTTGGATATAGATGTGGCATTTATAATGCCTGTCTAGATTTCATCCACAGAGCTATAGAACACAAGGGGGCGCATCCTACTATCAGTAGATGGATATGTACCATGCTGAAACAAAGGAATGTGTGGGCCACACTTAATAACGACTCGGCGGTGGTAGCCGCCCGGGGATGCCCACAGGGAGCAGCACTACCACCCCTTCTGTAGTGTCTCGTCGTTGACGCACTGCTGAGGAGATTAAATGAGGCATGATACAACACAGGTGGCTATGTAGACGACATAGCAATTATGATACAAGGCAGATTTGAGAAAACCGTTTCAGTTGTGATGCAAGGGGCCCTAAATCTGGTAAAACAGTAGTGTCAAGAGGAAGGGTTGTCAGTTAACCCGTAGAGGGGATCAACCTCTGTCTCATACGAGTTTCACAGTGCGTGATAATATCCAGGCCCAGGGTATGTTTAAAAACGTTGCAAGTGGGGTGGCGGTCTAATATTATTCGTATTCGTTCATAAGACATTGTTTTATTACTCATTTTTATTTACTAGTTTTTTTTTAGTTCGTTTGTTAAATAGATAATTTATTGTGTAATTAGTTTAGTGAACTATGCAAGTATGAGTAATTTAACCCCATTGGCAAATTTAAAAAAAAAAGAAAATTTGATGGAAATGAAGCATCGAAATCAAGCTCATTTGTCGGTGCCGCAGAGGCAAACGAATCTAATAAATATGAAAAAGTCAGTTACAATAGTAGTACTAACAATATTGCCATTAGTGCCATCCAGAGCCAGCATTTACACAATCAGAAAGATTTAGGGAATTTTCTAAATAAATGCAATAGAATCACCACCATCATATACGTTCCCTTTAATTAACAAATTTAAAAATAAAAAACTGAAACTGCGATTTCACTATAAGTAGTTGACAAAGTTTAACTGGCTTTGTTATTCCGCTAAAGAAGAAGGCGCATTCTGTAAATACTGTGTATTCTGTGCTACAACTGGAGGTGTTGAGGGCCAGGCTTTGTGTACCTTGGTTAAAGTAAAAATGGATAACTGGAAGTGAGTGTTCAAGGCTTTTTTTTAAGAAAGTATTAACTCATACTCATAAGACGTGTTCACGAGTTTACATTCTTGTTATTGCTGCAAATAAATTAACTATACTCTTTTTGTACGTATGTAGCTTCAATTTTGTGTAATAATGTACTGGTATTTTGTAAAAAAATTCTCTAATTTTTTTTATATTTTATATTTTTTTGATATTCAATGCACATCGAAGCAGTAAATTTCAATTCGATTTGTGCTTATGAAAATTTAGTCAAAATAGAAGGCGGGGTTCAAGAGAGCCTAGATTTAACTGATGGAAACAAAAAAATTCAAGTAGCACAAAATCGAGCTAAAACCAAGCCCATAATAGAAGCAGTACTAGTTTATGGTCGGCAAAAAACGTCCATTCGGGGGCATAGAGATTTTGGGGAACTTAAAATAGATGATAATTCTGCAAACGAAAGCAATTTTCGTGCAATATTACAAAACAGAGCTAAAGGTGATAAAGAGAGACATTAGAAACATCAAAGCAAAAAAGAGATATATTAGACTACGAATCCAAAATAAAATTATAGACAACATAAACAGTTAATTGGGTTAGTCGGCCTATTTCCACAGTTTTGTTCGCTTTATAACGCGACGTTTCGGAAGCGGACTCTGCTTCCGTCATCAGGCTGTCCTAAGGACTGTTTTTCGCACTTGAGTCGGATTTTTTTCTCAAGCACTTGACTACTCTCAGATTCAAACTTGGTACCATTGAGTTGCAAACAGTATTATGCTAAATAAATTTGTAACGAAAATAAATGATGTGCGAGCGTTTTCTGCTGTAATAGACAAAACGACTGACATTTCAACAAAAGAACAAGTAACTCTATGTGTGAGATATGTCAGTAAATACAAAATTCAATTTGTTGTGGCTGAAAATTTAACAGGCGAAAGTTTATCAAACTTAATTATTAACAGTTTGAAAAATTTTTGATTAGATTTAAATAACCTTGTGAGCCAGGGATATGATGGAGCGAGTAATATGGCGGGAAAATGTAATGGCGTTCAGGCGCTTGTTCGTCGTAAGTACCAGATACGTACACTGTGCTGCCAACTTTTTGAATTTAGCAGTTTCAAAAGCTTGCGAGATACGACAAATAAGAAATTGTCTTAATATCATTAAAAGACTGTATGACTTTTTTAATACAACAAAAAGAAAAAATGATTATTTACAAGACGCTTAACTTCAAAATACGAAGCATTACAGGATTTCTTAGAACTATTTAATTATTCCATAAAAAGCTTAGAAGAAACATCTCATTGGAAAGATTCTGGTGATGCACTTGTGTTACGGTTCCGAATTTTTTATTGCACTTCAAGTCATCGATCAAATATTTAGCTTTGGTTTATCTCTTTCATTTCCTACAGAAAATACTGCTTTATGTTTAAAAGAATTACGCCAAAATGCTGAAAAAACAGTTTGAGATTCTTTTTAATGAGGCTAAGTTATTCCTATATACATGCCGTTTTGTTGTTTCTCTCAGCATGGCGACTGAGAGAATAACAAAAACGTTTATGAAACTGTTTGGGACCAAAAGATTGGGAAAAAACTCCAAGAAAACAAAGTTGGAGGGAATCGTTTACTATACAGACGGTTCTAAAACCAGTAATTGTACCGGATACGGAATGTACGAGAGCAACGGACCAGGTCATAGAATTTCTGGAAGCCTGGGGCAAAAAATTATCGTATTTCAAGCCGAGACCTATGCGATTATGATTGTTATCTATCAACTATTGAAAGAGAAACTAAAGGAAATATACAGCTGTTTCACAAATATTTGATAAAAATCAAAAACAGCTCCTAATAAACTCCGCGCCCCTCCCCACCGCTGAATTTCTCTCAAAATCTAATCCGCTCGAGGAGAAATGAAAACAGCATAAATGCAATCCGAAATTAAAGTACATCCGTTTTGTCGTTCTTAAGTTGCCGTAAACATCCACACATCTCAATACATACGCACACAGACATCATGGCCGATCTTGGCGAAACTTTGTCAAACGTTATAAATCATTTAGAGATAGTGAAAAAAAAAGTGGATTGCATAACTTTCTATTCCCACACGTGTAGGTTGGCCGGTAACAAACGGCGAAAAATCATTTGTATGCCTAATGTAATATTGTAAAATTTTTCTTTACCCACACTTACGATCTCTTTTTTTTTGAATGAACGTAGAAAAAATTAGGCCTCGTTGGATTAGTTAGGGGTTCTTTTAAAGCTCATTGTGAATACTACGTAACGTATGTATATGTACCGATACCTATTCTAAAAATCTGGCCGATGGACTTCGGCACAACACTTTCTTGTATAAGCAAACTGTTGCCCGCAGCAAATCCTAACTCCGTATAACTTGCAATATAATAAGATATACTTACCTACAAAATTATTTTTTTCTTATTCACCCTGGATTTTGTAAATCACTGTATATTTTTACATATTTGGATAGCATGAGAAATTAACTTTAAAATACTTTAGACAAAGAATATGTTTTACATTTACATAGTCTTTGCTTCAGATTTGTTTTTGAAACTTTGATATAAAATATTAAAAAAAAATTAAATAATTTTTTTTTGTTATTTTCGGCAAGACCGGAAGCGCTAAAAATAATCCAATATAGCAGTTTAGTAGCTATGTATGTCTACTATGTAATCCCTTCATTTCAAGATTTCATTTTTATTAGAAACAGTTATAAGGGATTTAAATTTTAAAATTCCTAACTCCGGTCCTGGATAAGATAGAAATCTCATAAAGCTCATTATATTTTCATTGTGTGTGACTATAAAATATGTAAATTTAAAAGCTATAGGTTGATAGGCCAGTCACTATAATTTGCAAAATAATAAGATATACTTACCTACAAAAATTATTCTTTTCTTATTCACCTTATATTTTGCAAATCACTATATATTTTTACGTATTTGGATAGCATAAGAAATTAGCTTTGAAATACTTTAGATTTGTTTTTAAAATTTTGATATAAAACATCAAAAAAATTTTAAAAATATTCTTTTCGTGTTGTTTTCGGCAAAACCGGAAGCACTAAAAATATTTCAATATAGCACTTTAGCAGCTATATATGTCTATTATATAATACCTTAATTCCAAGATTTTAATCAGAAGCATAGTTATGAGGGATTGAAATTTTCAAATTCTCCGGTCCTGGGTAAGTTATAGAAATCTCATAAAGCTCATTGTATTTTCGTTATGTGATTATAAAATACGTAAATTTATAAAAATTACCAAAGCCGTTTTTGCGAAAATCAATTTTTTTTTTTTTTTAATTTATTCGATCGGGGTTTAGGGTTACTAACTTTTCACCAAAGATAGACTTTCTGACTCTGGTTTTGGAAATACACCCCCAAAAAAACCATCCTCATTTCGCCCCTTCGTCCCCATTACTTGATTTTTACGAAATCCCAGTTTTATACATAACTTTTATAGGGGCCCATCTCAAATCTCATTAAAATCGATCAAATAGTCTCGGGACCACACACCGACACACGAAAATTTCTTTTCGCGAAATCGACATCCCTCAATATACATAGTACACCGAAAGTAAAAATTGAGTTATTTTAATACAAATGTATGCATTTGTATGCGCATATTTTTGGGAGATTTCTTAAGCACAAATTCACAGCTTGAAATAAAGTGGTTTCAACATATTGAAGAGATAGTGGCTTATGATTAGATTTGATACAGTGTTCAAATCTAATTCTCATTAAATAAGTATAGTTGAAAAATGTTAATGTGTAATGCCTATCAGTATCAATAACGACAGTAACTTTGTGCTTTTACTTTTGAAAATGTTCTGTATGTAACTAGATACCTATTAAGAATAATGTATAAAAAGTGAACACACATTTGTTCATTATTAAATATAACCACTTGGAAAGAGGATTGTATAAATGACACAGATTATTTTAAACAACCATGCAGACTATAACTCATGTATGTGCATTGCATAAAGTTTTTCCATTTTACTGGCATTTTAAGGAAAGGTGAGATGCAAAATTGACAGGAAATAAATTATTTCTAAACGTTGTGATTAAAACATAACTGTAATGGACGAATAAGGAATCACTTGCATAATTTACGTATGGGCGCGGTGATTTATTACTTTGGAAACACCCACTTTAAATTTTATCATTCCACAGTATCTGCTAGCAAGTTATGTTCTCCTGTTAAAAAAGAGCATATATTCGCACCGACTGACAAGTACCATATGAACTTTCGACTTACGAGAGAATTGATCCTTACACACTCTATCCATATCGTACGCACACCTAATAAATAGTGATCCATTCAAGATTTCGGTAGACTAAACATCAACTTATTATCTATGTGCGCATGTGAGTAAAATTCCAACCCGTTCGAAGTTATGATATCCTGATATAGAAAAGCACCGCTTTGCGGCAAAACCTCGTAAGTCCCACATCCATGTAACGAACACGCAACCCGCCAAAATTTCTAGTAAAGGTCCTCACTTCATTTTCTGCCTTCTATTGTTTTTGTTAGGTTTAATGAACCTAGTAATGGCGCTGTTTATGATTAAAAAAATATGCTTTCTTATTGATAATTTCCTATAATGCGCCATTTTATATATTTTTCTCTACATTTTAGTCACACAATATATCTGTATCGATTGCTGTGTTCCTGACAATTGAAGCCCACTGTTTGCGGCAAAACCACGTATCGGTTCACGCGCACTCATTTCCTCTATTGTGACTTTTCAATTAATTCTACGTTATTAGATTAGATTTGTGTAAATAATTTTTATACAGTAAATTGATGATCTCTTTATACAAATTTTATTAATACTCTTAAAATGCAGAAGTATACTTTAGGCTCTCCTCTAGTATCAATTTGTATCTATGCCGAAAAAAATTTTCATTTTAAAAAGGACCATTTGAATTGAAAGCTTTATTTACTAAACCTTTCATTTTCATATCACCAACAATGTTTATTTAAATTAAAGTTTGGTTATGTATTTGAACACGACCTGCCTCTTGACCTCGTCTTAATCTTTATAAATAGTTTCAGATTTAATTCTTATAAAGGCATAACGATGGCGGTTGCTTCGTTCGGCTTGTTACTTATTGTGCCAACATAATTTTTAGTGGTTGTTCTTTTATTGTTTCACGCTAGTAGATGAACCAAAGAATATGTAAATGTAAATTACATATTCTTTGATGTAACTATGTTCCCAATGGGTGACCGTGACAGAATAATTAATTCATTGTGAGCAAGCCTTAAATTTTAATGTTTCTAGTTTTCGAGATATGTCTGAACAAAATGCCGCTTCACTCCTAATATTTCCGGTGTCTGTTTAGATGTAATCCGCCATTGCTTTTTTGAAATATACCGTTTTAGAATGGAATCATATCTATAATGTATACTGTTTTCCTGATAGTTGAAGTCCGCTATTTGCGGCAAAACCACGTATGCTCTTCCTCTCAATCATACTACATGAAAAGTTCGTGAAACAACTTTAACTAGATAAATTTTAATTAGTACCGATGTTAGTTGCTCCATGATAGTTGTCAATGAGTTACTAAAGAAAAAAATTTATTGTTGCACAAATAAAAAAGGTATAGGGTGTTTCCCTAACTTCATATGAACTTAGCGAAACACGCCCTCAAAAGTTGCATGATTCAGAAAATCGATGTAGCCATTTATTATCAATCCTTGCATAAATTGCTCTTAAGTTACCAAATAAAACAGTCGGTAATTTCAATATTGACAAATATACATGGTGTTTCGCTAAGTTCATATGAAGTTAGCGAAACACATGCTCTAATTTTACATTAAAGTACTGGAGTGATCAATTACCATTAAATTAAATGTTTTGTCTGGTTAGTTTTTTTAGCTTTTAATTTCAAAGAAATGCACATTTTTATTACATCATAACTAATATTTTAGTGTGGGCTTACGCCAGGCGGTGCACATTGTATAAATACAAATTTCAAGGAAGTATTTATTTACATATTGTTAGTTAGTTAATCGATTATTTACTGCATTTCCCATCTTATTTTTTGTTACGTAGACGTTGCTTCCAATCCAAACCTACGGATGAAGTAATTAAGAATCACTTCACTCTTCATGAAGCAACATGCGATAAATGTGATGTGGCTCTGGAACATAATCTGTTAATGACAGGTACCAAACTACTACTACTACTTCCTTATTCTTTAACATTTAAGGAATTTTTTACTTCGTTGCTTACATGAGACTTCGTAGCAATAGGTGTTCACACCGAGAGACTGCAATTACTGCAATCTTTGCCTGATGGATTTGCATGTCCACTAACAGAAAATCAGTTTCAATTATTGGGAATAGTGGAGTACAGCGGACCTTCTGTTACAACGAGGAAATCGCCATCAATAGGTCTTGACATTGGAATTGCGAAAAGATATCTGCGTTGGATTCAATACGACGATTTGAAAAGTAAGAGCAAATTGATCGACCAAAGTGCCTCATGTTAGGTCGAATTGATGTTATTCGGAAAACGGGCGAGGCCAATTGAATTCTGTTAAAATTTTCGAGTTTTATTGTATACCTATACTGCCGTGCTAAAAACAAACGCCGTATCTACAAAAAAATCGAAAATTGAGTTATTACTGCCAATTGCTTTGAAATGTTCCAAGATAAGTATTTACTAAAGGAAAAAGCCGTATCTGAACGGAATATGCTAAAATTTCAATAATGGCCGTATCAGTAGAAAGTGTTTGCTTTGCTAAGAACAACTGCGGTATCTACGCCGTGCCAAGCCGAAATGCCGTGTCTGCTGCACCTCGCATGCATATACGGCATTTGTTGTTAGAACCGTCATGTACCGCGTTTTCGCTTAGGAAATAGTTATTCATCATTGCGCTCCGATGCTTGCACGTGCATGTTTTAGTTAGTTGTTTCTGCTGTGTTTAAGTGAATCCGTCTTGTTTGATAGAATTATATGTGTTTATAACAATAGTTATTAGTAGTGATAATTTCATTGTTTGATGCACGAGGTAAGGAAAACTTTACATTAAAACAAAAATCATATTTTATTTTATAATTGCATTTTTGGGGTTAGAAATATTTCTAGCAGAGCAAGAAAAATTGTATCTTTATTAGCGCTCCAACATGAAAATGAACCTTCCCCTGAAAGTAGGGAAACAAGTCAAGTTTTAACACAGGATGGTTTTTTCTTGACACGGTCATATAATAGTGAAAGTAATGATGATATTTTTACAACGCCAGTAGAAGACCTTTTCACGGGAGACCCACCTGAATTAAGTACTTTGACAAATATTATAATTCCCACTGACAAAAACCATAATGATTACAAAGATGAACTTGTGCGACTGGATTCTTCATGCAAAATAGTGGATAATAAAGTAGTAGAACAATATTATATAAAAGAAAATGAAGTAAATATATTAAATTTGCCACCTGCAGTTTACCAAAATATCGGTGGTCAAGGAAATGGACATGCTGCAGTTACAAACATTAGTGAAAGTACAGAAAATATCGAGGTGGAAAATACTATAGATTATAATATTACTGCATTAATTTCTCGATCTCCAATTCCTAATAACACTGTCTGTAGAGAAGAGTCAAGCAAAGGCTACACGAAAGCAGGAAATCCTAGGAAGAGAAGGAAAATAGATCCAGAAACCAGAAAGGAAGACCTGAATAAGAAAACAAAACAACTTATTGAAAAGCACAAGGTATTGCCAGCATGCAATGTAGATATATGTAAAAAAAGTGTTTACTCTCAATATCTGAAAATCATAGGAACGTTATTAACTCAAGTTTCTGGTTATTGCCCGACAAGGACAGAAAAGCTTTCCTTCTCAATACATGCAGTCGACTGCATGTAAGACGACTACAATTGAAAGCAATAGAAAGCAGAACACATTTAAATATAGCCTAAAAATGAGAAGGGCGAAGTAATTAATGTTTGCAAGATATTTTTTCTTACAACTCTAGGATACAAAAGAACTAACGATAGGGTTTTACACGACACGTTGTCGAAATCTCGAAAAAATAGCTTTACTCCTCCACCAAATCGACACTCTGCATCGGCTAAGAAAAGAATTAATTATGACACAGTCGACGAACACATAGAATCTTTTAAGCCTTCAATATCGCATTATAGGTAAATTTACCTTAGAAAATATTTTTTCGCTGTGTATTAATTTGATTTTGATTTTTCAGGCGTTCTCATGCACCAAATAGAAGGTACTTACCAAGTGATCTGTAAGTTTCCATAATGTGGGAGGATTTCAAATTAAAATATCCTCTCCTTCACGTATCCTACGAATCATACCGTTTCCGGGTTAAGGCAAAAAATATATCATTTGCACTCTTGGGACATGAAGAATGTGAAAGATGCGAAGAATTTAAATTGCATCCACATACAGAAGAAAATCTGCAAGATACATGCAGTGTTTGTTCTTCTTGGAAAAGCATAAAGTTCAAGTCAAAGAGTCGATAGCAAAGTATCAATTAGATGCCCACACCAAATATGAAGCCGGAACAATTTGTGTTTCTGCAGATCTGCAGAAAATAATAATGTTGCCTAGGGTAGATACCTTTAAAAAAGTGCTGTTTATTAAAAGACTTATTGCTTACAATGAAAGTTTTGTGCCAGTAGGTACAAATTCAGACCTAAAACCATTTGCTTTTCTATGGCATGAAGCCGTTTCCGGTAGAAGTAAGGAAGATATTGTAAGCTGCTTTTACGCGTTTATCACAAGATATAGAGATGCCCAAAAGATTATAATGTGGTTAGATAACTGTTCTAGCCAAAACAAGAACTGGTGCTTTCTAACATTTTTAGTTAGAATGATTAATTCAAGTGAAATAGCTGCTAATGAGATAATACTTAATTTTTTTGAACCGGGGCATACTTTTATGTCTGCCGATAGCTTCCACCACCAGGTGGAACTATCACTCAAAAAACAAGGCAAGGCGTATGATTTTGATGATTTTGCAGACGCTGTCCAAAAGGCACAAAAATGCAAGGTAGAAATTAAAAAAATGAGCTACCTCGACTTTTATAAGTGGAAAGATTTAAAATCCCAGGCAAAATTAAATAAAGATCCTAACGGACCATATCTCTCAGATATCGTTGAAATCAAAGCTACTCGCGGAAAATTTTTATTAGAATATAAAACTATATATACAGATAGTGAATACAAAAAATTAGATTTTCTTTGTAAAAAAGGAGCAAAAAAAAACGGAATATTATCAGCATCTGTTCCAAGCTTAAGCAAACCTCAAGGTTTTCCAAAATCCAAATCAAAAGCAATATTGGCAAATATTGGAAATAGAAAACTGTTTTGGGAAAATCTTCCAGAATGTGAATAAAATAATTTGATTTTCTCATCATTTTTATTAAATTTAATATTAAAATAAGAATATTTTCAGTTTTAAGTTCTTCCAATTTGTGCAAAATGTGTTTTTAGTTTGTAATTTTTAATTTTTTGTAATAAATAAAAACAAAAACTGCCTTTCTTTACATTGTAGATATTATTCTATCATTAGTTGTAACAATAAGAAATGTAGATACGGCAATTTTGTTTAGCATAAATAAGAATTTTCTTAAGAGAAAACGCCGTATCTGACTTTTTGAACAAAAGAGGCACATTTTACCGATTTTATTCTGTCTGTAAATGTTTTCATGTGCCTAAATATTCAAAATTACTTTTACTTATCCAAAATCTAGAGTAGTTGTTTGGGGCTAGCATAAAAACTTTGAAGCTTAATATCTCATTTCGGCGCGCCTTGTAGATACCGCATTTGATTTTAGCAGGGCAGTATAGGTACAGTGTGTAAATTATTATTATGTTACAATTATTGTGTTGTGTATGTTTATTATTATATATTATTATAGTTCATAACAAGCTACTATTTTACTCTTTAATTCTTACCTGCACTTCAATTGAATGATAACTATTTCACCAAAAAGGCAACTAATGTGCAATAATTTAAAACTTGATAATGGTAGGTATATTATTTCCCTGAATGACGCAACTTTTGAAGGCGAGGTTCGCTAAGTTCGTATGAAGATTGCAGAACACCCTGCATATCTTTTAATATTGAAATTACGACTGTTTTATTTAGTAACTTAAGAGCAATTTATGCAAGGATTCCTAATGCTATAGGGTTTTTCTGGCACGTAACGTATATTTCGCTAAGTTCATATTTCTTTATTTATGCAGCAATAATTTTTTTTCTTTGGCAACTTGTTGGTAACTAACAGTGGTACTAATTAAGATTTTGTCAGATCGAGAAGTTTGCGTGAATTGTAAGGCAAATGTTCAGTGAAAATACATTTAATCCGCTTCCGTCTGCCTGATAAGTCGAGCGCAGAGCCCATACAAGTTAAGATGACAACATTCTGTAGATTTCATATTGCTCTAATTCTTATTTTTTTTCCTCGGTAACTATTCAGCGATTAATACAAGTATAGAAAATAACATATCGTTTTTCTTAATAACGCAAATGTGATTCGTTAACTTCACATAAATTTGACGAAACACCCTGTATATTTTATATTATTGAAATTACCGACTGTTTTATTTGGTAACTTAAGAGCAATCTTTTATTATATTTATTATTAATCAGGAAAAATAACAAATAATATCGTTATTATCATAATTACGAATTTTTTATATTCAGTGAAGGTAGTATATTTGTGTGACACAATACAGAATCTCTATATAACTTGTCGAATTTACTTAAGTAAAGTAAACAGTGTGTCAAAAAAATATAAACACGTAGCTAACAAATTAAGCTTAAACGATAAAGTGATAGACACATCCTTCTTAAATATTAGGTATTTTGAAACACGTAAAGATAGACCACTCATTCAATTAAAATCAGAAAATGAATCGAGATATTAATGAATTAATGCGTTAGTGATTATATTCAGTTATGTGATTTCAAGATTCGCATACAGATGTATGGAAATACAAATAAGCGTTCAATAAATTATCCTGAACTTTAAATACCTAAGTCAAAGAAAATACAAAATATAAGCATAATGGTGAGAATCGAAGCTAAATATTTTCGGACGGCGTCGGCGAAATGGAATGTTGGTTGCCTACACGTATGCGGGCCATTACTTATGACTAGAGAGCGGATTTTATGCATTATAAAATGCCAAAATATGTGCATATATATATGCAGAAAATATGCATTATTTTTTCGAAATATGCAAAATAAACTACCAATAGAAAATGTGATTTTTACATCTTTAATAAAAAAAAATTTAATACATAATATGCAAAAAACTTTTACAAGAAAGTATTTACATAAAAAATTGAAACCATTAGTTAAAAAATAATACATAATTAACATAATACGTATTAATAATAATATAATATACTTACCATATGAACAAAAATTATTTAGATAAAGGGTGGCTTTGGAATTCTGAACGTACGTTGTATGATTGATTCAAATCAAAACGGACATTTAATTGACATGTAGAACCAACAACAAGCTGAACCTATCAAAGACAGTGATTTTGTTTACCGTGGCCACCCCTTATCTAAATAATTTGTGTTCATATGGTATTATACATTTTAAATTTTATACTCCTATGCTTCATTGCGTTGATTTGCAAAACAATTTATAATTATATGCTTTTCTATATTTTCTGGTAGAAATTTTTGACGTCTATCAGAAAGTGTATATTTATAGGTGGAAAAACTTCTTTCCACGTCTACAGACGTTATAGGTGCATTTCTTAATGCGGTTAATATGGACAAATCTAACTGTACATCCAGATCTTCCTGATTTTCGTCCAGAGTCAAAATTTTGTTAATTTTAGTTAACAGCTGATAACCACTATTTTTTGTAAAATTTCGTTAAATTTATTTGAAATAATTTTGCCAGTATTTCCTGCGACAGTATAAATTAATATTTGAATATTATTTACTAGTTCTATCGATGCGTTAAATGGCAATGCTTCCGTTTCCAATTTACAAATAGCCCCGCTTACAAAATAATAATGTGCTTTTAGAAATGCTAATTAATTGCCCAGTTCTGATTTCTTTAAAACCGATTGCGCTTTATTGATACAAGCACTTGAATTATCAGACAAATCTAAAATTAATTCCTTAATTTTTTCCAAATTTTCTGCATAAAAAAGAGCAGCATTTAGCCACGTTCCCCAACGCGTAATTACAGGTTCTGGTGGTAGAGAAATGTTAGGTAGTTTTTCTCTGTATAACTGTACTCGTGTTGGCGCCTTTACAAACACTTTCTTTACGCTACTTATTAAACTATTTACTAAAGAAAATTCATTTCGAATTGCTTCGGCTACTCTATTTATACCATGAGCGAAACAATTTACGTGAATTAAATTTTCGTATAATACCTTCAATTGTTGGCCAGCCTTTACCATATATAGTGCGGCATCAGAAAGCATCAAAACAATTTTATCTGTCATTTGGATGTTAGGGATTAACTATGTATATTTTACTCAACTCTTTCCATACAAAACTTTAAGAAGCACTCAACAAAAAACCGTATTACCTGCCGATGTTAGACACCACCTTTTAAAGATATTTATTTTAAAAGGATATAAAAATTTCTAACTTTGAACAAGAGTCCCGAAAATATTTCATAACCTGAGTTTCAACGCAAAAATTGAAAAAAAAATGTTAAATTATGCAAAAAAGTGGAAAATATGCGTAAAACATCAAAATATGCAGTATTTGGCCAAATATGCAGTATTTGACCAAATATGCAAAACTAATTAGTGCCAAATAATTATAATTAATGCGATTCGTATAAAAACCGAAACGCGTGGGTGGTACTATAAAATATAAGCAATATGCAGTGTACGTAAAACCCGCTCTCTACTTATGACCAAAACAGTACATCGAAATAAGTTTATATGGAGATACTAATTAAGGGACGTTGAACCGTACGACCTTATGTTATTTAGTAACATTTTCCAAAAATGCCAAGTACACAAAAATAAATCTCTCAAAATCGATAATGACACTTGAAATTTTACCATTTGAGGTTATGGCATAAAAAGAATTCATCAAATATATTATCAAATTCTGAACCTTCTAGAAAGTATGTGATGAATTTCATTATTTTAAATATACAGAGCTATTGACAGTCTGGCAACGGCTTAATATCTCACAAGCGTACGATTTATCCAAAAACTTTTAAGTAAAAGTTGCATTGTTTTTACAAATCTATCCAATGGATACAACGAGTTTCATGCACAGTCCGCCAAAAACAAGTCGTTACTTGTTACCAAACCCTTTGTTTAAAACCAAACCCTTATCGAAAAGAAACGGCGATAGATTGGCGCTTAAATATAATTTAATTTTCTATGGTGTGATCTCAAATTGAGACCGCACCATAGAAAATTACATTAAGTATAAAATATATTACTTTGTATGGTACATCTTTTGCGAAATTAATTTTAACCGCCAATCTGTCGCCGTTTCTTTTCGATTAGGCTAGGGTTTTAAACAAAGAGTTTGGATTTCATAGACGTTGGTTTAAGTATCATTATAGTAGAGGTTCGTTATCTTAGGCATATCATATTACAGAGGTACCTTTTAGGAAACGCAGTTTCGATGCATGATGTAATTTCTTCAGTTCGGCTCACGGGTCACTTCATTTTTGACGCAATTTAAAATTTTAAGCAGTAATTCGTTATCATTGGTCAAATTAAAATGTAGCGGATTAAATTGAAAATGGCGAGATCTGAACGATGCTCTAGCCGACGATGTAGGTGACGGCTCACGATTTTGTTTGCGGATCACAATATATGCGAAAGGATTGGAACAAGTTATACATACCGAGGGTGTATCGAACTACCGTTGGAGTAACCTCCGCTTCCACCGATGGGGATAATATTTAGTTTCCCCACACCCCCGAGTTCTTTTTTGTGTGTATCGTTTTGTCAAAAGTGACATTTTCAGTCATAGAACTAAGTGGTTTTTGTGTTTTTTTAAGTACTTAGCCTCTGTTCTCTTGACCTACTATAACGCATTTTGTTTGTGCGGATTATTTTTAACGAGTTCCTGGGTTAAATGATAGCTTTCGCGTCCACTGCCGACTTCGAGCACATAACATAAACTGTTGTCAACATAATGCTTAAGAAGTTTCGGGTAAATATGGTTTCGTTTAATAGATGTGTACATAGCGAGTAAAAACATATTAACGTAGTTTGCCTTATGAAAGTTAAGTACGATTTGCCAAGTTGGTGTAAGATAAAATTTAAGAATTAAATTCTCCAATATCGTTGTGAGTAAGAAAAGAAAGTTCGAGCGACCATTTGTACTGTGTTAAGGTAACTACAAATTTTTCTGCATTTATGTCTTGATTATTTTAATATAATGTGTGTTTGTACTCATTTGGATGAATGAATATGCCTTTTGGTTAAAGTTTAATTAAGGAACGCTTAGATAGCAATTCAATATATAAAGCGTTTGTTTTTTGAGATTTTGGAAATAAGACACTTTAAAAGAAAGTAGCGTAATTATGAAGTGAGTCGGTCGTTTGTTATTTGTTTGAAAATGAGTTGTATTTTTCTCGATTTAGGTATTACAAAATTTTAAGGTTTTATAGATATTTGATCGAGTTGTTCAGCTTTGTTTGGACGTATTTTTTTGTCTGAAATTGTACAATTAATTACCATTTTGATCAGTTATCAGGGGTTATTTGAGATAATTTTTGCGTTGAGGTTTGGCGAGATTTTAAGGTGTTTTGAGTTTTATTATCGCATGACGCGGCTTATATATATATATATATATATATATATATATATATATATATATATATATATATCGACTTCCATAAAAATTGCAACGCCTAGAATTTATTGAACGATTTTATTGGAATTTTCGTCTACGATGTCTTTCATTAGAACAAACAAACGATTAAAATTTGAAAACAAAAGAACAAAAACTAAAAATGTTTTTGAATAATGAGTAAGTAATCTATAGCTGCCTGTGGTATATCAACCCAAGCTTCTTGAACCCGTAACCGGAGATCGTGTAAGTTATCTGGAGGGTGTGGTAAATTACCCAGTCGCCTACCACAATTGGGAAAAATGTTGATGTTGACGTACTCTTGGCATTGTTCCCAAATTCAGAATGAAATTGTGAACAAACAATTTGCAAAATTGACAGTTAATTACACAATGATTGGTTTATTTCTTCAAATTTATTGTTACTAAGTGCAAATGAAAAAAAAAACTACTAGCTAGATTTTATTCAAATTTTAATCGTTTGTTTGTTCTACTGAAAGACATCGTTGACGAAAATTCCAATAAAATCGTTCAACAAATTCTAGGTGTTACAATTTTTATGGAATTCAGTATATATAGTATATATATATATATATATATATATATATATATATATATACAGTGTTCAGCGAGGAATGGGTCAGTGCAATATCTCGAGCGGATGAAGATTTTAAATTATGAAAGTATTTTTGTAAATATCTTCCAAGGGCGCACATTTGTTGGCACAAAGATTTGAATCAACGCCCATCACCGCCAGGTGGCGCTATCTCACTTCAATTTTTAAACGCAATGCCCTATTTTTATTTCATTTTTGGATTCTATGACATATTTGTGATGACTTTTATTAAGACTCCTACCAACCTATCTTTTTAGTTTCTGAGAAAAATAATCCTTGGAATTTTAGCACAAAACGTAATTTCAGGAAGTGCTCATAACATTTGAGTGATACAGGCAAAATAGCAAATTTTATACCAAATGAAAGATAAAAGATTGTTCTTCCACAAAAATAATGCAGATAACGCCGAAATAATACGATACGCTGTACACTAAATTGTAAGGGGGACCAACTTATCACAGTCGTTGATTAAGAATTATGTGAAACATTTATCATGCCATGAAAACAAACGCGTAATGAAGTGTCTGTCAAGTTTCTGTCAGTTTACAGTTTCAGTTTTGAAAATCGTCTGTGCATCTTCAAATTCCATAATTATGTTCACGTTTTCTAACGAAGAATATTTTGATATGGTAATAATTTATGGTGAATGTAGAAAAAATGCAAGGGCTGCACAAGTATTGCATGCTGCCAGGTTTCCGAATCGACGCCATCCCGGAAAAAATACATTTATTCGTGTAGCAAATATTTTGAGGGGAACCGGTCATTTTCCTCACCGTAAGTGCGAGAATCGCACAAAGACAGCACCGGCGCACAATATCTCAATAGTGAGAAATTATCTAAGTAGAGTGTTTCCGCAACAATGGATAGGTACAAATGGTCCCATTATGTGGCCAGCTCGTTCTCCTGCCCTTAGTCCCTTAGACTACTTTCTTTAGGGACATTTAAAGAGTGTAGTGTATGAAACACCTTCTAGAGATGTAGAGGAGTTACAAAACAAAATTACAATTGCTTGTGCAAACATACCACGAGAAACTTTAGGAGCGGCAACTAGTGATACATTAATTAGGCGTTATCAAACGTGTGTAGAAAGTGACATTTGAACATTTAATTTAATTTGTACGCTTTCAATTAATAAAATTCCAAAAATTATTTTTTTTTCTCAGAAACTACAAAAGATAGGTTGGTAGGAGTCTTAATAAACGTCATCATAAATATGTCATAGAATCCAAAAATGAAATAAAAAATAGGGCATTGCATTTAAAAAATTGAAGTGAGATAGCGCCACCTGGCGGTGATGGGCGTTGATTCAAATCTTTGCGCCAACAAATGTGCGTTGGAAGATATTTAAAAAAATATTTTCATAATTTAAAAATCTTCATCCGCTCGAGATATTGCACTGTCCCATTCCTCGCTGAACTATATATATATATATATATATATATATATATATATATATAAAGCGTAGAATTTCAGTGCAATTTAGGTAAACCTCGCTCCAAGATTTAGTACTAGAGTAGTTTATTTTTGAGTGAAAATTTTGGTTTCCTGTTAGGCCAATCTAAGATCTGTTCATGACGTTCTTCCGCTATAAATATATTTAAGTTAGCGCCTTTTTGACAATTTTTACCCGAATTTGACGTTTTGAAGTTGTGACGAGTGCCCTCTTGCAGCATTAAATAAGAACCCCGCCAACACCACTGAGCTATGCCGTGGCACAAATTGCCTTTACGGGCTTGATGCTCTAGTGAGTATTTAGCCTGTAACAAATGGTATTCTCAAAATGTCCGACATTCACACTAATACATTTTTTCAAAAAATTTCTTCTTACTGCCAAAAACGATGGATGCAGATATCTAATTGCATTTGTAGCAGAAACAATTTTTTGATATAGTTCACCTCTCGTATTAATTACAGCAGCAGAATATACTAAAGTTTTGATGTACTCTCAGAAGAATAAATCCATTGGATTTAAATCAAGACTTCGTGGAGGCCAACGATGTTCACTTCCTCTTCCAATCCAACGATGCGGGAATACATTATTTAAGTGATTTTGCACCGCGAGAGGATAATGGCCAGGGGTGCCGTCTTGAGGAAACCACATCTCACGACGAACGTTTAAAGGAATCTCCTCCAGCACGTTAAACAAGTTATGCTGAAGGAAGTTTAGATACTCGCGGCCATTCAGTTTAGCTGGGAGTTCAAAAGGATCCACAAGAGAATCATTCACTATCCCAAACCAAATAATTTTAAATTGGTGCTGAAAATGGCGCTCCCTTGTGGAGTTTGGGTCTTCGTCAGACCAGATATGGCAATTTCTGTTGTTAAATACCCCATTTCTGGTAAAGGTTGCCTCATGCGTACACAAAATATTGTTTATAAAAGGTTGATCACGTCGATGATGGCTTAAAATCCAGTTAGAAAGATTCGCTCTTGCCAAAACATCATCTGGAAATAAATGTTGGACTGGTGTGTAATGGTACGGGTGTAATTGCTGTTCACGCAGCGAGATAACCCAGTATTTGCAGATGTTTGCCGAATGCTAATGGACGAATCAATTTCAACTTAATCTAAGACCTCTTCTTTTTGTTCGACGGTATGCACTATAGGTCGTCCATAATGCTGGCGAGTACGAAAGAAAGCTACCTGTTTCTGCAATCTTGAAAATACCTGTCTGCTTGTCTACGCTTTGAAAAAATATTCCCGTAACTTCTGGCCGCAGCACGTTCATTGAAATTTTGTTGTGCATAAATTGCCGCCATATCACTCATTTCACTATTGGAGAACAAATTATGTTGCGGCATTCTTAAAATGGAAACCTAATACTTAAACAATGTAATACTCAAAACAACTAGCAACAAGCAAAACAACGTAAACACACATCAAAGATATTTTATGAGAAGTCAAATCAGAGTTATTATTTTGTGATGGATACCTACTAGACTAAAGTGGCACTAAATTTTATGCAAATGAAATATGTACATTCTGCAGAGTTCACTTTAAGTGAAATTTATTCTACAGCGGATTTAGCGATATACAAAAAGAGTACCTTTTGTAAAGAAAATAAAATGACCTTTCAGAAATGTCTTTTAAAATCTTTATCCATAAAAAATACAGCGGAAACCAGAAACATGAGTAAGTTGTTGCTGGCGCCCTTTATCTTTTACATTGAAAGTAAATATATACTCATATTGGTCTACCCCAAAAACTCCCCTGTACCAAGTTTAAACTAGATATCTTGAAAAATGCGACAGCTATCGAAAGAAAGTGAAATAAAAAATGCATCTTTGAAAAGTCATAACTCTTTATGAAGCAGAATTTGACTAAGGTAAGTTGGCTAAATGGGGTTATTTCAGCCCAAGGAAACTATCTCTGAACTATGGCCCATTATTTACGGTCACCCTGTATATTATTGTATTTTCGAACTCCTCAAATAATTCCAGACACATCTGACGTAAAACTCCCTATGCCTACTTTCAACCGTTTCCAAGATACCATTTCATGTGTTCAATTGCTCACGAATTAATTTAAATTGTCATATAACTTGAATTAATTTGTAATTTTAACGGTATACACACAACTAACAGTACAACAAATTACTAAAATTAAAACAAAGTAATTAAATATGTATTGCCATTTAAATTTTTTAATAAGATGCTCGAAGTGTTGTCCATTGCTCTCTTGACAATAATGCATCCTTTGAACAAAATTTTAAAGTTTTCAAGCATAATTTCAGGCATATTTGCGATTTCTTCCCTTATTTTCCTTAAATATCGATAATATTGTGGGGTCTGTTAGCATACTAACCATCTTTGATGTAACCCCACAAGAAAAAGTGGGGACATATCTGGAGACCTAGCTGGCCACTCAATTGGTCCTCCGCGTCCAATCCACCCCATAGGGAATATTTCGTCTAAAAACACTCATACTTGCATTCCAAAATGCAAAGGTGTCCCATCTTGTTGAAAGTAGATCAAATGGTTAGGTATGAACTGGTTATTCGCGTTTGGAAAAAGAGTATTTAAAGCAAGAATTATATTCTGTTGTAAAAGTTGTAGTATCGTTGAGATGTTAAACAAAGTAAGGTCCAATAATATAGTGTCCAGTAATACTACACCAAACATTACTTTACTGAGGTCTTTGTGTATGTATTTGCTTCATCCAATGTGGATTAGTATCGCACCAGTACCTACAATTATTTCACTTGCCCATTTAAGCAGAAAGTTGGTTCATCGGAACGTAATGTTATATTACTAAAATTGAAGTGTAGACGAAATGTATCCATTATTGCTTCACAAAATTCTATTCTTTGCTTGAAATCATCTTCACTTAATTCTTGAAGAAGATGTACTTTGTACTGATGAACATGTTCTCTTTTTGTTATTTTTTTATTGAATATCTGCTCATATGGTGATTGAGTGATAACCGCTGCATAGAAGTTTTAACAGGACTATGAGATAACTGTCATTATCAGTAACGGTTACTGGTCTGCCAGTCCTGCACTTCCTGTTTCGTTGAATCTGTGCAGTGTTCGCATTACTGTTGATTTATTTATTGACTTTTGGTCAGGGCGAACCTTGTTAAATATTTGAACACTTGGTTTTGGCTTAAATATTTTCTTCACTAAAAGTGTGTTAATATAATTCAAAAATAAACGGTTTGTTGAAATTTGACGACTGTGAAGTTGCTGTATTAGGCGCTGTATCAAGGGAGGTTCAAGTGTATCGGTGCCCACCGTTCAATTACCAAGAGTACCAGTTACACGAAAATTGCCTCTACCGCTGTGCAAAGGAAAGGGGATGATAGGTCAGAGTGAACGTTTGTATAAATTAAGGTAATTACTTCAGTACATTTATCCTTTGTTTTGTTGGTCACTTTAGTAAAGTGTTATATTTGGTATGTCAGGTGAATGAATACGCTTTCTTTAGTTCATAGTTTTGATTAGGAGCCTTCAGGCGATCAAATTTTATAAAAGTGAGTTCACCCGTGTGTAATTTGATATTGTGAGTTATCTTTGTCTTATTCTGATTATTGTATACAAATGTACGTATTACAAAATTTGTTAAATTGATGTGTTCGACGTTATTAATATTCCTTTTGGTGTTATTTAAAATTAAGGTACCAAAGTATATGATTTGGGAATTTGAACCTTGCAAGGTCAATCGATTTTATTATTAAATTTTACAAAATTGAATGTGTTTTTAACATCTATATCAATACTCTGATTGTTTATTTTAATTCAACCATTCTCATAATATACGAATAGTGCTAATGAATTTTAGGAGTATTATTTCGCATTGAGTGTAAAGTATATGTGTCCTCCTTCCTTTGTCAGCGTGTATTATTATTGTACCAAATTTAAAGGATAAGATATTTTGATTACTTGTTCATAATTACCGATTATGATTTAATATTGTTTTATCGGAACAATTGGTTGATTTACGCTAACTTTCGACATTGTGGTTTATTAGCACATTTCATTTTAATATTGCGAGTTTAACGTACGTAGATATATTTGACATAAGAGTGTAACGCAAGTTTTCTTTTTGCTTGGATCTTAGCTGTGAAACTATTCGCATTTAGGTATTAGCCCATATATTTACATTTGATAAACATTTCTGTGCGCGATTTATGACTTACATCTAGTATTGACATATGATACGTATTAAGACATTCATGGGCCTAAACGCAACATTATTAGTAACACGCTAAACGCAAAATTACGGCCAAATGCACTCAAATTAGAGCATCAGCGCGTAAAGATAGCGTGCGGGTAACGGCATAGCTCAGTAGTGTTGACGGGGTTGTTACTTAATACTGCAAAAGGGCACTCGTCACACCCCAAAAGCGTCAAAATCAGGTAAAAATGTCAAAAGGTGCCACCTCTTCGACATTTATAACGGGAAAACGTCATGAACTCGATCTAATAATGGCCTAACAGAAACCATAATGTTCACTCAAAATAAAACGCTCACATCGATTTAAAACCCTACTCCAACAATTCTACGTAAAGTTCACCTAAACTTCAATAATCTTAATCTTCATCTAAATAGCCGCGAAATTGTGATAATGAAACTAAAACTCATCAAGCATGTCGATAAACCCGAACGCAAAATTATTGCTCAATTAACCAAAAATATCTGATACAATACGGTAATTAATTATTCAATTTAAAACGAAAAATACGTCACAATAGAACTAAACAAACACGTAAAATATCTATAAAGTCCTAAAATTTAATAAACGGCAAAATCGGGGTCATAATACCTAAATCGAAAATACACAGCCACGCCACGACAAATAAACAAATTTGTTACCTTTATGGCAAATCCAGTTACTACGGTATCTACAATTGCTAGTTGATTCCTATAAAAATTCCTTAAAAAATGCGACTACTTGCAAAACTATCGTGTGCAAAAACAAACAGCTAATCGGTTTAACGAACTAATTACTTCATAGTTACGTTACTATACCTCTTAAATCTTAGTCTTCAAGTGCAACTATATCAACCAGATCAACATGACTAATTATCTCTTAAAGAATTCACCCTCAAATTGTTACGTTACAAATTGGTAAACAAGCGTTGAAAATCACACGAACGTCGTCACTCTAAAATCGCATAAATCTAAGAATTCTCAAAATCAAATAAACATCTTTAAATTTTTTGAATTAACGTCATTAATCTAAACGAAGTAAAGAAATGGGATCACAACTCTTTGTACAGAAAATAATAACCAGTTAACTATCTCTACCTATATTGTAAACAATAAAACCCGAAGTAAATATTGAAAACGTAGAACATGTAAATTTAACAAATTTAATAGTACATACATAAATTTAGAAAATTCAGCGCTAAAACAGAAATAACACATAACATGCTTTATTTAATACTCGGATGGACACGAGCAACCACGGTCTATCAGGAAACTTTAAACAAAAAAGCGTATTCATCCATTTGACAAATACGAATAAAACACTTTATTAAAATTGTCGGTAACACCATAAGTTTAATTGAAGTATTTACTTAAATTTATGACATTGAATAACACAGTCAGTATTTTACTACTGTTTTTTTAATACTGCTAGCGGATAGGTTCTCTGAATTTAAAAGCATCCCAGTCTTACGGAAGGAACTAGGCCTCCTGTTACCAAATTTCGTAACCACAAGATCGAAGTGCTTTCCTAATGTGATACACCGTAACGAGCTACGGAAAGTTACTTAATCACTTCGAAAACGGCACTGCTTGATTTCTATACCACTTGGTTAATGTAATCGCGTAAAATTTATTTACACCACGATCTTGTACTCTTATGTATAGTTTTAAGGAATGAAAGTTTAATTACACAAACTAAATTAAGCAATTTATATACACCAAAATGTTTCTTTCATTATTGGGCAGCTGTGTACGCGGAACTAACGTATACGGAACCTTTTACAATTAATCCGCAAGGTAATGCGGTGCTTCATCCAAAAGAAATAAGGTTCGCACTAGCCTCGACAATGATCTCCTTTCGAAAATCAGCCTTAAAATAACGTCTATAGAGACCAACCTCTTTGTTTAATTAAAATAAATTTATCAAAATGACCCGACTGTCTGGCGCCCAAAGGTAACTATGCTCCATACAAAGTAGTAATTTTAATACTGAATATAATTTTACAAGACGTAATTTTTCAATTCTAAATAACGATAATTACCAATACTTAAAATAACCAGAAATAACTATTATTTACACAAAATTAATCCAACATCTCGCTTACTCAAATAGAAATACCCAGGTGCGTAATGAATCGTAATTTTACAAAAGACTTCAATATATTAAAGGTAGCCAAACTGGAAAAATTGCGTATGTGACCCTTACGAAAATGGAATTCTAAATTTTAACTTGTAATAAAAAAACCCAAACATCCTCAAACAACAAAAAAAAAACAATTTTATACCCACATCTTATATGTCTCAAATTATCGAAATGAAATTTACTCCTTTAATTTTAAATACCCTATTCTAAATATCTTAACCATTGAATAAAACTTTTAAACTATCTCAATCCTCAATACATTAACACTTGGAAACAAAACATGTTAAATCTATTAACTTTTGACAACGCAATTCGAAAAAAAAACGAGAAGAAAAAAAGTTATTTCACGTACATTACTTAAAACTTTTACACCCGATGACAACTCCCACCCCCTTTATTCCACTAAGCTACCGGTCCCTTCCTTATCTGTTACTTCCCATCTACTGCCATTTTCGCCCGTAACAATCATTTCAGTTATATTAATTCCTTCCTGTAGCAACTATTTCTATATTCCAGCCTTGAGGGTTTGTACGAAACTTGAAAAATTCAAGCTTACAAATATCTTGCCAAGAAGTAACTGTTACTTAAATTAAAATTACATCTAACTGGTAAGGTACATACAGTTTACGATTAAATCGAGTGGAACTAGCTCCCTCGATAGCTCAGATGGTAGAGCTCTATTCTAGCAAAGTAGTGGTCGTGGGTTCGAGTCCCACTCGGGGCAATCTTTTACTGTAAGTACATTAAAAGTTAATTTAAAAATTTTATAATGTATACATTGTTATGACTGTCATTATTGAACTTAGGCTCGTTCAAATACTTTCTAGCATTTCATCTTTAAACACATATATACGAAAACTGAAACGCAAACGATATCAAATTAGATAAAATCATTTATGAATCACATAACCCAGAAAGGAAAGACAAATGGGAAAAATGGGTAACTCTTATTACAAGACGCGCCTGGTTGGCTATTTACAAAACCTAAAACACAAAAACCAGTCGTATTCAACTTTTTAGGCTATCAAGTGTATATACAGGGTATTTCGGGAAGAATACACGTAACTTCAGGAAATAGATTTAACCATTGTAACGCAAAACTGTCATATAAACGTAAATCCAATAGTGCTTGATTTTCAAGCTACAGGGTGTCAAAGTCACAAAAAAAAGTTGATTTTTTAAATATCTCCAAAACGAAAAAAGGTATTTTTCTCATTCTTGGTATAATAAATAGAGATATAAAGTACGTTAGTTTTAGCTTATTAATAGGTTTTTATTATGTACAGTAGCATAGAACGTAAGGGGTAGTGCAACCTTTTATTCCCTAATTTCTACGCCAATGGAGTAAATTGAATTTTTTTATTAAAATATGAAACCTTGATGTTTTTTAGATAAAAAAGGTATATTTTGTCTAAATCAGTAAAGTAAATAAGGCAGCCTTTTAATAAATGCGGTGATAAATGTATTGAAGTTAGAGGCGGACATTTTGAGCAATTATAGTCAAAAAGCCATGTTTTTAACTAATGTTTACTATTTTATTGTTAATTATATTTTTAATTCTAAATAAACCTTTGCATTTGACATTTCTAAGTTATTTTAACTATTTGAACTATCAGTACTGGAAGTTTCAAAGCCAACTATATCGAAAACGGCAAAGTCCCTAGATTAACAGAGTAACGTAATTCGTTTGTTCACTACTTTGGAGGTAAAATGGCTGTCGGTGACGTCACGTAGGTCAATTGACTGTGAATTGAGTTATTTTTGCTGTCATTTGCTGTAAATTTGTGTGTTTTCATATATAATATCATTAGTGCGTCCAAAATTATCGATAATCCGGGAAAAAGCGGTGTTGCCTGGAAACTGCATGAGTTGGTCCCAAGAAGCAGGGCCCTTCTTTTAACCAGCAGAGAAAACCAACGAATGCGGTTTCCTTAAGGAAACAACGCTTTTTCCAGGATTATCTGATTAATTTTGATGCACGCGTGGTATTCGGTAGAATATTTTCAGAATGTGTTATGAGGCAAGTACAGTTGTATATTTTTAGTCTTTGTATATACCTACTAGCAGGAAATTACTGCCAATATGGTGCTTCCATCAAAATGAATTAAAAATTTTAAGGGATAGAATTGCTTTTATTACAATTTATTTAATCACAATGTACAAAAATATTGCAGCGTTATGATAATAGGTACGTATGTCATAAATTATTAACAGTTTTTGAAGTGGAGGTTGAAATAAGCCTGTTAGGTATATATTTATCACAAATGATAAAAAATGTAGGATACTATTTCACTGTTTTTAATTGTGTATTGCAGAAGGGCCACAATCCAGTAATGACGATGATCTGTATTCCAACAACTTGCAATTCCAAAGACTGCAGCAGAAAGTACGAGATGCTGAAGCACAGGTTCTTCTGTTAAAAACCCAACTACAGCAGGTTGAAGAAAAGTTTGCAGCAGTTTTTAATAGTGATCAAATACATATGTTAAAATACAAGACCATTGAGGACATCAATTGCCTGATGAAACTGTATAGAGAGCTCTCAAACTGTATATAGCTTGTGGTGGAAAAGGCTATGACGAACTTTGCAGGCAACAATATCCTCTTCCTAGTATTCGTACATTGCAGCACAGAATTCGGAATTGTACATTTCATGCAAGTGCGTTAGAAGATATATTCAAACTTCTTTAACTAAAAGTAAAAGCCATATATTATAATTTAATCTTATATACTTCTGTAATGTGTAATTTGAATTTAGGTAAATGCGTTTAAAGATCAAGAAAAGCCAGCTTCTCTGTTGTTGGATGAAATGGCAATAAAACCTGGTCTACAATATGATAATTCAAAAAAGACAGTAGTAGGGAGACCCACCATGATGCTTGCAGGGAATAAGGATAGTTCTGCAAAACTGGCTACACGTGCCTGGGCCTTTATGTACGAGAAGTACGAGAAGGAAACAAACTATTGTTTATGAATTTACTACAGCTGCTTATAGTGCTGATGAGGTTGTGCAGAAATTGATTTATATCTGACATGGCACCAGCAAACCGCGGTTTCTGGTGTTTGCTTAATATTACTGCTGGTCGTCATGAAAAAATCAAAAACGACTGTCCACATCCTGTAGACGAAAATGCAAATCTATATGTAATGCCAGATCTAGTGCATGTATTCAAAAATATTGCTACAAGTTTGGTACGTCATAAACAATTCACCATTTCGACTACAATTATGGAGAAATGCAAATTGCCTTCGGAGCATATAGAAATTACGGCCATAAAGCGCGTGCTTGAACTTGATTCTTACGATGAGATAAAAATGGCATATTGGCTAAAGGAATACATGTTTCAGACGGGTCATTTTGAAAAAATGGATGTTAACACAGCATACGCTCTTTTTCTCCATGACACTGCTGCTGCCATTAGTTACCACATTTCAAAAGGCACACTTCCCACCAGATATGAAACAACAGCATGGTGTTGTAAAAAAATATATGTGGTTCAGCATCATAACTTCATGATCTAGTAAGCTAGCATTGTCTTATAATAATGCCGAAGTCTATGGAGAAATCATCAATTTGTTTTAAAATAGACATATGTATAATATGACTGTTGATAAAGGAGAAACCATTTCAGACTAGGGTTTTGTTGGCAACCCAAACTTTGTTGGACCGTTGAGTGATAATATTATCACTCAACGGTTGGACATACAGGAAGAGTATTTACAAACTGATGTCTTTCGTTTTGTATTATCAGGGAGACTAACTCATGATGCCCTTGAAAATTTATTTTCAGTGATCCCCAGTGGAACACCAGTTCCAGGAGCATGAGATTTTAAAGTTGACAGTAGAACAAACTTAATCACTTACTGTAAAGATCAATATCACACCGAAGATCAACAGGATGAAATGCAAATGTTACTGTTCTCAGAAATGGAAGTGGATGAACTCAACACCAATCTGGACGAAGTTGTTAAACTGTCATTATATTATTTATTGGGGAGTGTGATATTTTCTTTAAGGGAGAAAAACAAGTGTGTGAAATGTATTCAAGCTCTAATAGTGCCACCAATAAATAATGAAATCATTAAACTGACCCAATTAAAAGAATATAAGGAGAATGTGTTATTCCCAAAGCTTTTTAATTATATTCTTAGTAGTGAAACATTATTTAGATAATATAGGTTAGAATTACGAGAACAAAATAAATTTAGAGGTAATTACAAATTTTTATTTACCGTTAAATTTAATGCAGACATTTGTCATCCCAATGCTATAGATGATATTTTCACACTGTATTTAAGAACCAGATGCGAGTTTATTAAAAATGTAAAATAATATATCTTTTATACGTAGGCGTAGAAGGGCCATAAGTTACTTTACTTTTATAATGACAACTTTTAACATGCAATTGGCACTAATTGCTACTTTTAACTGGCAATTAATGCTAATTGCACGTTTATCTGACAATTAGGCTAATTGTCACTTTTCACTGGCAATTAGGCTTCTTGCCACTTTTAACTGGCAATTAGATCATTGCAACTTTTAACTGGCAATTACTCATAATCGCTAAGTTTTCCTGGCATATAGAGGTAATTCTGTCAATTAACCCGTGGTTGAGCATTGTCTGTGATCATAGTGTTGTTTGAATCGCTTCAAAAGCAACATGTAAGTTTCACAATACGTATCTAGTTGTTCAATATGTATGCAGTGTCATTTAATGAAAGAATGTACCATGGGTTGTTTTAGTTGTTCTTTTAAAGATGTCGTTGTTATTATGAAAGATAGAAGTTTGAAGTTTTTACATTCACGTACTACCTTGACATAGATTTCATGGCTAAATCGAAAATTTAATGTCTTCTTTTGTTTTCGACTTATAGCCAGACGTCGATATTTCTATACTTTTTTCAAGGTCTTATACCTCGCTTAATACTATTATACTGATATATTTCGTCAACAGTGCGTATATATTGCGAAGTGCTGAATTCAGTGGCATACTTAGAATTTCTCTAGGAGGCGTGGTTATTGAGTAATAATATAAACTTACATTTTTTTAAATGGGAATAACAGTTGGCTTGGCAACCATCAGCCGCAGTTCTTTCTTAGCTTTTCAGAATATAAATATAGAAATTCCTGAAAAACATCTTTCAGATATATTTTTTTCAACAAGACGATACCCCAGCCCTTCTAAACTTAGAAAACCGTTTCCATAATCGTTAGATTGCCACATTCGATTCAGTATTATGACGGTTTTGATAAATTATGTTTTCAGAAAACCCCAGAAATCCAGTATTGACAGATTTGGAGATCGTGGCTCTCATAACACCGAACCGAATGTTGCAATCCAACGATTTGGGAAACGGTTTTCTAAGTAATTCTTCACTGCCAAAGAATCATGGGCTGAGGCACCGTCTTGTTGAAAAAAATATTTGGAAGATGTTTTTCAGGGACTGCAACTGATGGTTACAACAACTGCGATTCATTTTAAAAATGCAAGTTTATATTTACTAAAACCGACCTAAATTCTAATTACGCCACTGAATTCGCTCTTGAATATAAATACTTGCGAATATACAATATATATATGAGAGTTAACCTACAAAATAGAAATATCCACGTTGGCTATAAGTTGAAAACTAACGAAGATACTACATTTTCGATTTTCGAATCAAATCAGTCAATAGTTTTATGATTAAAACTGCAAACTTCTATCTTTGATAATAACAAAGATACCTTCAAAAAATATTTTCAAATAAAGTATTTTTGAATAATTACATTTATTTTATTCGAGAGATTTCTTCTAACCGTAATCAACACAATTATCCCCTAAGAATATAAAATAATACAAGATGCCTACATACATGTGTCTCACTCCTAAAAAAATCGTAATTCTTTTGTTATGGTCTAAACCTTTGATTCTAGAGAGATTTATAGGTATTCAAAGGTCTAAACTAAACAAAAATTATGTACATATGATAAGTAAGAATTGTGGGATCTTAGAACGTTACTACACACTAATTTTCGAAAATGTAGACTAACTTTTCCTGCACAAATAAATACAGTTCTATGGCTGTTTCTGGAGAATTGGGAAGTGAAGCGTCTTCTTCGTTCATTAAAATGAGACACAGTGAACACAAATCTTTGTCACATGGGTATTTCTCAGAACCTCGACATGCAGCATTAATAACATCATCGTATTCGTTTTTAAGTAGTCTGAAGAATGATACACCTATGGTAAAGTGTACATCATGAAAGATCGTCTACAAGACGAATTTGAGTTTCGAGAGCTCCTGATTTTGTGAAAATTCCATTCTCTCACAACCTCCTTTAATTCTTCCTAAAAACAAAGTAAATAATTATGTGCTTATTTCCTTACCATATATAAATATTCTCGAAATAAAAAGTTTAAATTTAATTACCTGTATCAGTTTCAAAAAACAAAACTGTATTAAGCTTTTGTCTAGATATGTACCGTTAAACAATCCGGACCTTTCAGTCTGTGAAAGATGTTCAACCAATATTGGGCATGGTGTTTTCGTAAAATTTACCACCAGACATCAATTCGTTGATTGTGTGTGCTGGTCCCATAAATAAATGGTGGCATTCCAACTCCATCGTATGTGTCTTGTAAATAAAATTGAAATAATTCCATTTTACATTTTCGGTGCCCATATCACTCCTTAAAGATCTTGGACATCCTCCCAATAGGTTGACAGCGGTTATGTAATGAGATGCGATTATGGCGGGGTCATTAGAACTGTTGGTACATTTTAATCAGATTATGTATCGAGAAAATCCATCGATACAGCCACATACATATTCCAAATGGTTTCAATTTAGCATAGCAATCGACATGCCATAGATAGTTGGGACCTTTGTTAAAATATACCCGGCGACGAAGACGCCTTCTACGCCGAAATTTTACACCAACCGGGTCGATGGACTGCAACAGCACCCTAATCGTTTCCTGTGTCACCACAAATCCTTTTTGAATGCATCCAGCGATAAGCATGCAGTTGACCATGTTGGTTGATCTCCGTGCTTAGAAAATCAACAATTTCGTATGGATCCGTGAATTGTTGTCTTCTGAACAAGCGGAGTCTTCTAAGGTGCCTTTTAAGTTGTCTCTGCTAAGCTTAACACTATGATGTTCATTGAGACTAGCTCTGATTTCTAATTGACTTAAGCCTTGTTGATGGTATAATTTTATCAAATCGTCAAATGGTGCCGTAGCTCTATAATAATAGTAACACAATTTCATACATAATATAATTGAAAAGTACACACATAATAATTGTGCCTAGTTACCAGGTAAATTGCAGTTGGTACTAATTGCCAGTTAAAAATGGCATTTAGTCCTATTGCTAGTTATAAGTAACAATTAGTACTAATTGTCACTTAAAAGTGGCAATTAGCCTAATTGTCCGCTAAAAGTTGCAATTAGTACTAATTGCAAGTTAAAAGCGACAATTAGTACTAATTGCCAGTTAAAAGTGGCATTTAGTCCTAGTTGCTAGTTAAAAGTAGCAGTTAGTCCTAATTGCAAGTTAAAAGTGGCAATTATAAAAGTAAAGTAACTTATGGCCCTTGTACGCCTTCGTACTTTTATTTTTCCTTGAAGCTTATGTGCAACTTTCTGGGTGGCAAAGACTAATTAATTATTGTGATATTATCAAATGTACCGCCGAATATATGGAGGTAAAATGGCGTCAATTGCGGTACTCTGTTAATCTAGGGACTTTAGAAAACGGCGCGAGACAGCGACCTTTATAAAGTATACCTTTTTTGTGTAATTCAATGCCAAAGATGAGATTTCTTAACGTATAAAAAAGTTCTGCAATTTTACCCATTCAATCTACCGCAGCTGGCACCTCTATGAATTACAACCAAGCTGTGAACAGATTTCAATTCCTCAACCCAAAAACCCAAACTCCAAAATTTTGTATGCATTTATTAAGAAATATATGAAAAAAAACTAAACTTACATTTTGCATTTCACTCATTGTATCTCTGTAACTATCCACTTTTAAACAAACTAAGTTTGGCTTAATCGCAATATCTTTACCTTAGAAAACTACTCATGAATTGTTGACCTCGGGACCGCCTTGCATGTATGCATACACTGTTGGACAAAAGTAGAGCAACACATTTGCTAGATCTATTGTAGCTGAATAAAATTTTTAAATTTGGCAAACTTCTGAATTAATTTTAATCAACTAGTAAGTTCGTAAGTTGAGTAATTGAGCAAAGAAAAATCAACCAAGACCTGCAAGGTTTAACTTAAAGAATTTGAATTAAAAAAATTAATGCAAAAATCATTGCGACAAAAGTAGAGCAACACTTACATGAAAGAATATTTTATTCAACTTATCGAGAACAACAATTGGCAACAACATTAAACAATAACAATTATCTAAATTACTTATCTAATAATTAATGGAATATCCATTATTATTTATAATTTCCCTACAACGTCGTGGCATTGATGAAATCAAATTCTGAATTGTGTTGTCTGGAAGGTTCGCCCAAACTTCATTAATTTTTTCAAGCAATGCATGTTTATTAGGAAACCGGGTTGTTCGAATACGACGTTCTACCTCTTCCCATAAGTTTTCCATCGGGTTGAGGTCGGGACACTGGGCTGGCCACCGCAAAATCTCAACATTATTATTTCGAAACCATTCCTGAACAATTTGCACGGTGTGTTTAGGATCGTTATCCTGTTGAAACACGAAACGCAAAGGCATTTCCCATTCTGCATATGGTAGCATTACATATTGCAGTATATCCCGATAAATAAATCTATCCATGTTTCCTTCAATGTGGTGCAAAGGACCTACTCCATTCCAAGAAAAACAACCCCATAAGAAAACGCTTCCTCCACCGTGTTTAATTGTAGGTGTTACGTACTTGGGATGGAATCTCGTGTTAATTGGTCGCCTTACACGTTTCATTCCGTCGGAATTGTACAGTTTATAACGAGTTTCATCGCTGAATAAAACTTTTTTCCAATCGTCTATGGTCCAGTTAATATGCTCTTGTGCAAATGCAAGTCGAGCTAATCTGTTTCTTCTGGAAATAAGGGGTTTCTTTGCTGGACGTCTACTAAATAATATTGCTTCAACTAATCTGCGTTGAATTGTTTTGGAACTGACCAGAATTTCGGGAATTTCTGCAATAATTCGTGGTGCAGATAACCACGGATCGTTCTGAGACATACTTTTGATGCGTCTGTCTAGCAAGACAGTCGTTTTTCTGGGTCTTCCAGATTTTGGTATTTTTTCCAAGTGTCCTCGTGCGTTGTTGGTAGAAATAATTTTTGACACACTGTATTTTGGTAAAAGAAACTGTCTGGAAATAGCAGACTGTTTCTTACCTTCGAAATGGGCATTTACTACCATCTGCTTTAATTCTTTGCAGATATGAATACCTCGTGGCATGACTAAAATTACGTAAAGACAATTAACTACTATAAATTTGAATATTTTAGTTCTTACTTGAAGGAAAAGCTTTTATTTTTTATAAACTCGAAAATGTTGCTTTACTTTTGTCGACTACAAATTGTCCATTTTCGACAATAAAATTGCTTAAATTGGTTGGTGTTGTTTATAAAAAAAATCAACTGTCACAGGTGACAGTCGCCTACTTGAGCTTTAAAATGTAATTAGAATTTCTTTGTATTTTGTCCAATAAAAAATAAAATAATGGAAATGTTTTTTTTTTTTGAAAAGTTGCTTTACTTTTGTCCGATAGTGTATATCCACGTTACGCTACAACCGAATTAATTCTATTTTTAGGTTTGAAAATAAACAAACGGTTACAGACCGGGTTGACCACCGACCTTTCACTTCTGAAAACAGTTCTTCAACCCGTGCCAATAAACTGGCTGAAGTACATAAATTATCTTCTGGAAGGGCCAAAATCTGAATTTCAATAAGTTGTTCTGATATTATAACACCTATTGGTAACATTTCTAATCTATAGTTTTCGATTTTTTAGTAAACTATTTTCATATATGGAATATCCAGAAACACGTTTTGGAGGTTTAATTTGGCATTTCTGGGAAAATGAAACCATATTAACATAATGCTGTGTGTTGGCACATCATTGACAGTATGCGTAATTAGCGTCTTAGTCTAAATTCATTTCCATGTATGTAAAGCAAATAAAGATGTGTGAACGCGTAAGTAACATGGGGACCGAGGATTGAAGGAGGATACGTGGTGTTGCTGCAAATAGTGGGCTTCAATTATCAGGAAAACAGCAAACATTAAGACTTATCTCTGTACTAAAGTGATGAATACCAACGTGAATACTTAACATGAATAGCTTTCGATTTCGGATTAGTGCTTATATTTATACTACTCGTCAGACTGTATATCCTTCGCATTCTAACACATGCCATTTGAAGTAGAACGTTGTAATTAATTATTTACGCTAACACCGGCAGTCTCTACTTTCTATCTCAAACGGCAAGTGTTAGAACGAGAATAGTATAAATCTGATGAATAGTGTAAATAAATATAAGCTCTAATCCGCAACTGAAAGTTATTAATTTTATGAACTACAAATAAGAAATCATAGAGAAGCATTTTAATTTGAGATTTGCGCGTAAGTAATTTTGTTGTCGGCTCATAGGCATTTAACCTTAACAATGGTACCTAATAGTTGTATTCTAATAATTAAAAATTAAAAAAGAATCTTATTTAAATTGGCAGAATATAAATGCTGGTAATAAAATTCAGTCGTGTAGGTTTAAATTTCCCTTTAAGGATATATAGGTAATGTTTTGAGATTATGTCTGTGGTTGGTTAAACCATAGAGTATTAATTATACTTAATGGTTAAACGTTGGTGATATAAAAATAAAACGTATTATAACAGACACTAAGGTTCAGTTCAAGGGATGATAGAGAATTAGGGTCTAAAAACTTATTTGAGACGGGATACAACACATGTAGACATCAAGTATCAATAAAATTTATTCGTATAATTGATTTATCAAAGCGGTCTGTCCATAAACCAACAGGCAGCATGGAGATACGTGGTTTTGCCGCAAACAATGAGCTTCAACCATCAGGAAAACAGCAATCGATGCTGGGCCATGTTTACCTTAAGACATATGAAGCACGCGCCGTGAACGCAAGGCTCGTATGAGCGTGGCTTCCTTAAAAAACGTGAGTTAATTTTAACACAGTGTTATTTGGGTTGTATTAGGATCAGAATCACATAATACTGTGAATTTTTTACCAGTATATTTTTACAATACTAAGCGTATCCTAGAGTATTACCTAGTCTAAGGAGCCTATTAACTTCTGCTTTAGGATTAGTTGGTGATTAGGATTACCAATTATCTACGAGTAGGAGAGATTAACTTAAATTTGTTATACTGAAATTGAAGTTTTTAAAATTTATAACTATAAATAATATAACATAGATGTAAAAAGTAACCCATGTAAGATGGTTTCGATCCTTAATAATTTTGTTCTATCTCTACTTTATACATAGACTATAAACTTTTGCGTTTTATACTAATAAAGTACCTCCTGTAAGTACTCATTATAACACCTTTGAAAACAGTTTCACTGATACCATGCATTATAATTATTGTTTAATTTGCATTTGAAGTAAAGCATCCTGAATAGAAGCAATTGTATACACAAATCAAACCCTTTATCACATTAAATGAAATAACACGTCGGTATTCGCAGGTACACGGTGGCTTAAATTTTGGACCCGTACGGAAAAATGCTGACAATCCGTAACACTTAAACAACGGTAGTACAATTTGTTCATGCCTATATTAAAAGAGAATTTGAATATTTTTGATTAGTATTTATAAAAAAATTAGCATACTCTATACCTTACAACTTAGAGTGATCAATATCAAGTGTATACGACGTGATCAAAATATTTAAGGTGGTACCACTGATAGGTTGGTAAGAAGCTGTATTGCTCTAGCTACTCTAGAGCATGGTTCAAGTAAAAACAACGATCAGTTTCAAATCTGTATGAAGGTCATTAACTTATACATATTATACAATATTATCTTAATTTAAATAATGACTATTTTGTATTTGATTAGACTGCATCCCTATACAATACAACAAAATAAATAAAATATTATTTAATGATTGGATTACATCATTACAAAATAATGAATCTTAAGTATTTAAATGTTATACTTTCATTATAATTAAATAAAATTTACAGTACATGTTTATGGAATGACAATGTCTTTTACAAATTTTTTTTAACTCCTTAGGTACACATTAGTTATCACACTCAAGAAAATAGAAAAGTGAAAAACGAAGGTATAATATGACATAAACTGACGTAAATTAAAACGACTAAAACTACACTAAAAATCCAAAGCAGTCAACTGCAAAACACAACAATATTAACAACTAGGGATTTTTGTCATACCACTACAGTACACTTGAGATTGATCACGTTGTATACCTATATCTAAATCTAGTACAAGAACGATTAGATTTAATATTTACCATCACAATCTATCAACTGCCACTTACTTCTGTATCAATATTAGTGGTTAATTGCGACTCACCGGCCAGAAGAAATGATATTGCTAATTTTCCTGCAAATTAATTTTTCGAAATTTAATTTTATGTACTTGGCATTTTTGGAAAATGAAACTAAAATAAGTCCTACGTTTCAACATCCTTGGCGTATTTTATTTAATTAGAAGTCTTGATACAAATTTGTTTTGTATGGAGGAGCTTAGTTAGCTTAAACGTGCATATCAACAAACCGAGCGCAACGTAGTTTTGCCTCAAATAATGGACTTCGACTATCAGGAAAACAACAACACTTAGAGTTGAAATACTTTCAGAACAACACAGTGCGCACAAACCAATATTGGTCACAATTCGACAATTTGCCGTCGCGTGCGCAATTCATAGGCGTAGAAATTTGAAATAGTTTATTTACATTTTGGTGCACGCTTGAGTTATAGGTTATATTTCTGACTTTTACATTTTCTTTTAATAAACAGTTCTTTAGAGAGCTCTTTTTGAGCCTTCGTGTATATTTTGGTAAGTTTGCAATATCTGTGCTTTAAGCGTAATCTACAAGTATGTTTTTTGTCTTTTTATAGTCACCAAACAATGGCAAACAAATCGAAACAGATCGGCGTTCGTGGAAAGATTCTGCATAGTCAAGCTCAAGAAATTGTTGCAAACGTCATAGAATTCATGACAAAAGAAGCCAAGAACGGAGTGACAATCCCTTTGTCAAACTTTAAGGAGAGAATTTTAGCTGCTACGAAGATAGGTGAATTCACTTATCGTAAAGTTATATCAGATATGAAGGAAATTTCCCAAGGCAAAGCAACAAAGTTTTCTTCACCTAGAAAAAATAAAAACAGACCAAACCCTAAAAGTAATTTGTATCAGGGGGAATTGGAGCAGATAAAATCCATTATACATAATTTTTATATTATTGAAAAGAGAGTGCCTACGTTAAAAGGTAATGAAACAATTTTTACATGGTAAATATAATTACATTTAAATTAACAGGTATCCACAATAAAATTCTGCAATATTTTAAAGGTGGACATTCGACTTTGGGAAAGATTATTAAAAAATTGGGTTTACGGTAAGTCATATAACTATTTGTGACATTCACTCATATTAACTTATTGCATAAATTTGTAGATGGAGATGGTGCAACACTGTTAATAAAAGGAAGGTTCTGATGGAATCATATGACATACGCTTAAAGCGTATCCAATATTTACGTCAACTGCAGCAATGCATTCAAGATAAGAGACAAATTATTTTTACAGACGAGTCCTATATCAACATTTGTCATACAAACCCAAAAAATTGGACAGATAATTCTACTCTGGGTTTTAAAAAACCTATAGACAAAGGTCCACGTGTTATCATGGTACATGTTGGTGGATCTGAAGGTTCTGTTAATAATGCACTACTTATGTTCAAATCAGGTACGAGATCATTATCATAATTGTAGTCCAAAACTAAATCTTATTAATTATAGTAAGTACATCAGGAGATTACCACAACGATATGAACCATACAAATTTTATGCAGTGGGTACAGAAGCAGCTGTTGCCGAATATACCAAAGCGAGCTGCACTTGTCATCGATAATGCATCACATCACAATATGGTAATAATTAAAGATCCAGCATCCATGACCAAAAAGGACGATATGATTATGTGGCTTCATCAACATTCAATTACGCATGATCCCCTTTCAACAAAACCTGTGTTGTATGCAATAATCAAGGAGCATAAGTATATTTTAGATACTGAATTAGCAAAACATGACCATATAGTGCTTAGACTTCCTCCGTATCATCCAGAACTAAACCCAATTGAGAAAATATGGACTGCAGTGAAGCAGTACGTTGCATCTAGAAATACTACCTTTAAATTAAAGGATGTAATAAAATTAACTGAAGAAAAATTTGTCACGATAACTCCTGAAGATTGGGTAAAGATATGTACACATGTTGATAAAGTAGTTGAAGAATACAAGTACAAAGAACACATGTTTGACGAATCATATGATGATTTTAGATTCGTTGTGAATACAGGCGATTCAGATGAATCTACTGAAGAATGTTCCGATGATGAGGATGAGGGTGATCTTGGAATTTCTCTATTGCCTGACTCTGACTTACAACAAGCAGGACCGAGCACAGAATAAAATAATTTATTAGGGAATATTTACAATTTACACACATTATAGGTACTTTGCAACTTGTTCAGTTCCCACAATGAAACACAGCTTATATCGTGATCTATTTAATGTTTTGTGAATTTTATAAAACTAAGGTGAATGTGTAGTTTCAACCAAAATGAAGTGCGTTGATTCAATTGTTTAAACCCTAAAACAAAATCTATCATTTCTTAATTGTTTTTGTATGTATTTATGATAACCTATTTACCAGAATTTTACATTAAAAATAAACTTTAGCAATTGTAATTTCCGATGATTAGATTTTTGTCATAAGTTGTTTTGTGGCATAATTTTAGTGAAAGATTTAGTTATAATTCTCAATTCATTTTTGTGAGTTAGCATTTTATATTTCTGTAAATATTTACGTGTTCATTTTATATTCTGTTTGTGAATAAATAAATTTAAAAAAATTTTTTAAATAATTTACTCCTAAACCAAAGTAATAAGTAATCGCATTCAAACTAATAAGAATCTGGAGCGGTTACTCCTTGTTCCTTTACTACTTGTGTTATTCATTTGAAAGTTTTGTTATACACATCTACGTTTTAATGAGTGTGAATTCGTTTACATAGTTTTCTAAAACACAATATGCTCCTCTGGGGGCGTTTCAAATAGTATATTTAGTTTATTAAGTTTCAACACATTCGACATACTATTAAACTGTCTCTCAAAGAGCCGGATATTAAGGTTTTCTTTCATGCTTTGCGGGTACATGTATCATTTTACAGTAGTTTAGGATAAATTATAAGATTGTACTTTTGTATAGATCATTTTGTTATTCTGTAAATAAAGTTATTCAGCAGACACTGTTGATGACAAGTATTCAAGGAGCTCCAAAACAAAACTGCGCCTATTTGTAATCGTGTAAACTAAGTTATAATTGCTAAATTTCACAAAACATAGTCTTATATAAATTATCGCTTGGTTTAGCTTCAATTTGTAACATTTCTGTTTAACCCCATAACTCATTTATGAAATTTTCGTGCAACGCCACTGGCAAACCAGCTGATTTTCGCGCAGCTTTTCATGACTCATTGTGTTGTTCTGAAAATATTTCTACTCTAAGATACATTTCCATACTAAAGTGGTGAATAATAAAATAAGAAATGGCGCATTTTTGCATAACAAATTGATAAGAAAAATACCAGAAGAATATTATGATATATGGTTTTTGTGTTGTCGTCTGTGTTGCTAGTCGTAGTGTGTCGAAATGCTCGTGCGTGCGTGCGTGCGTGCGTGTGTGTGTGTGTATAATGGTTGACAAAATCATATCTCCAAAAAGGTAGATAAGCGTTTAAATTCGACGCTTGCCCACAAATAATTCTATTTTATTGTTGGATATTATCAGGGCCGTTCCTAACGTATCCGTCGGCCCTTTGCGAAAATAATTTTCCCGCGCTCTAACTTATGAGAAACCATAATTTCTTTGAAGTAATTTTACCTTAAATAAATGTGAAAAAAGTAAATTGTATTTCGGAAAAATAAGCCAGCAGGAATTTATCGTAAATTAAGATGAATAGATATTTATACCTACTAATTGGACCGCGTTATGCAATAAGGAACCAACCGACAATATGTTAATAGTACCAGTCAAATCTTATTTTATGTCTTCGATGATTTGCAAAAAAGAACTAGAGATCAGAGCCTTCAGCGCCACCTAGTGAGCAATAGATCTAGCTTGAAGAACTAACGAATCTTCGAAATAAATATTCGAGAGGGAACCTGAGCCCCTTGGATTTGAAAATTGGAAATTGGAAAAGAAAATTTAACAGGAGCTGACAAATCCAAGGCTACCGCTTTCCATGTTCTTTATTGATCTGGTTCCTTGCGATTCTAACAAAAAAATATACGAAATAAAACTACTAGACACAAAAATAGTAATAGAACCACCTCGTCAGAAAAGGAAAATCCCACAATGTGCTACTTGCCAAAGATATGGCCGCACAAAGAGATTCTGTACACATCCACATAGGTGTGTGAAGTGTGGCGCAAACCACCAAACAGCAGAATGTACCAAAACTAAGGACACTGAACCAAACTGCGTCTTATGTAATGCCTTATATCCTGCAAATTACAAAGGATGTCAGATCTACCAGGAACTGAAGTAGAGAAAATTTCCACCACCACGTCCTAGAGTGACAGTACGGCAGCCAATCTTAACCTCCTCACAAATGCGTAACTACAATGATAGAACATTTGCCCAAATTTTAGCAAATGGACAACAAACTCCCTGCCACTTAAATGTACCGCAAACCACAAAGATCGAAAAGCTAAAGAAAATGATGATTGAATTAGCAGAAAACATATGAACAGTGCTAAACCTTGTTACAGTCATCGTTTCTAAACTGAAATAATGGTACAAATACTTAAGATTTCACAATGGAACGCCAACGGTTTGCCAAAACACACCCTATAATTAAGGGCATTTATCACCAATCATGATCTAGATATAATTTTAATATCCAAAACACACTTTACAAACAGAATATCTAATTATAACATTTATGACACACAACACCCTAGCGGAGAAGCACGCGTAGGGTCAGCAGTAATTATAAAAAGCTCCATCAAGCACTATCCAACAAACAAGTATAGGCATGACCACAGCCAAGCTACAAGCGTAGTTGTAGAAGACTGGATAGAACCAATCGTAGTCACAGAAATATATAGCCCCCAGGGCACAATATAAAAGCAGAACACGACACCCAGTTTTTTGGTAAGCTTGGAACACGTTTTATTGCCAGCGGAGACTACAACAAAAAGCACCAAGAATGGGGTGCTATAATAACTACCACTAAAGGCTGGGAACTACTAAAGTCACTAACTGCCAACAATCTCAGCTATCTCACGACCAAACAGCCTATGTACTGGGCCACGGATAGAAATAAAATACCAGATCTACTCGACTTTTCAAGAATATAGCATAAAATTACTTAAAAATTGAGTCATAATAATTAACAGGTATACACCAATTAGACTCAGTAATAAGAAAACTGACTGGAACTCTTTTAAACAACTAGCTGATGAACAAATAAATTCAGAAATACGTCTCAAGACCCCTGAAGAAGTTGATGACGCAGTAGAGCACCTATATATCACTATACAAAACGCTGCATGGAATTCAACTCGTCAACCGGAAACGAAGGACGTGCACAATACGCTTCCTATGGTAAAGCTGAAATGGCAAATTCAATCAACAAAGACATTCAACGTATTCTCGAATGGGGAAGCAATAATCTAGTTAAATTTAATGCTAACAAAACTCAGTGTTGCCTTATGTCCGCCAAAAAAGATCGACCATTTCCGGTTGTAAGTATGAATGGCTCAGTTCTTAAGTTTTCAGACTGTATTACTCTGTTCGGTATGACTGTATCTTCAAATCTCTCATGGGTTGACCATCTTCTGTCAGCTACCAAAACAGCTGCTCGTAAAATAGGCTTTTTGTACAGATCTAAGCAGTACTTTACCTCTCGACGGTAGCTGTTCATAGGCATCTATTGGCAATTCATTATCCCTCTATCCATCCTCCTAAGTGTTCCTGAGTGCTTTGGCACGATAGGCCTAATTTAGCCTGTTCAGGTCCACAATCATAAAAAAAATAAATAAAAAAGGAATATCCGAGAAAAGAAGGCTATTCAGAATTTGTCAGTACACGAAATTTCCACATGATAAAAGCAGAATAATGTAACACGAAACCTGAAAGCACTTCTCCAAGAGCAACGAAAGCAAACTATACAATACCATTTTTCAACTCTCTCTGCTCCGAAAGCAACGAACTACTCATTATGAAAGGTCACGCGAAGATTAAAACAACCGCAGCAAGCTATTCCTCCAATTCGAAAACCTGACGGAAACTGGGCCAGAAAAGAGCAAGAAAAAGCCGATACATTTGCCACTCAACTAACAAATATCTTTCAACCATACCCCTCTGAATTAACTGTAAGGGAAGAAAACCAAATACAACCCTACTTGGAAACACCACTAAGTCTACAATAAAAAAGATGACACTAGCAGAAGTAAAATCTACAATAAAATCCGAAATAAACCCAAAAAAGGCACCAGGTTACGACCTGATTACAGGTGAAATCGTAAAAGAATTGTCAGAAAAAGGATTTAAATTAATAACATCCATATTTAATGCTATTCTAAAAGTAAACTATTTCCCGGATCACTGGAATGTGGCCCAAATAATGTTCATTCCCAAGCCAGGCAATCCTCAAGAGGAAGCATCATCTTATCGCCCAGTCTGCTGCCAATAGCATCTAAAGGCTTCGAAAAAATCCTACTTAAAAGAATCAAACCAATCCTAAAAGACCATAACCACATACTGGAACACAGGTTCGGGTTTAGAGAAGAACATGTCATCATCGAACAAGTTCACAGGATAGTAAGTGAAATAAACCAGACTTATGAAGAGAAGAAGTAATGCTCAACATCGTTTTTAGACATAACCCAGGCCTTCGATAAAGTCTGGCGTAAGGATCTGTTGTTCCAGATTAAGAAAAACCTTCCACACACCTATTACCAACTGATCTAACTAACAGATACTTCCAGGTACAGTTCCAAGGTGAAATCAGAAAATTACGTCCTATAAGATCAGGTGCAACGCAGGGAAGCCCATTAGGGCCCATTCTCTACCTACCAATGAATATACGATCACAGCCACGTTCGCAAATGATACGGAAATCCTTGCAACCCACGAATACCCTGCTATTGCATCGCAAAATTTACAAGTCTGTGCCGACAAAGTACATAACTGGTTACAAATCTGGCACATAAGAGCAAATGCAGTCAAATCTACATAGGTTATATTCACATTCAGAAGGGAAACGTGCCTTCCAGTTACCCTTAATAACACTCCGGTTCAACAATCGCAGGACGTGAAATACCTTGGCATGCACCTTGATCACAGACTAACGTGGAGAAAAGACATATTCAGCATAGAGAAAACAGCTGGGTTTGAAGTTCACAGAATTTAAGAAGCTGTTAGGACGCAAATTCAAACTGTCTCTACAAAACAAGGTACTACTATACAAAACTATATTAAAACCCATATAGATTATAATCATGGGGGACCACAAGTAACTACAATCTGGAGATTTTACAAAGAATTAAATCCAAAACTCTGAGAACAACTGCGAATGCACTGTGGTACGTAAAAAATGAAATCATCCATCGCGACTTGTGCCTGAAAACAGTGGAAAAAGCAGCCACCGTAACTCAATGATAATCACAAAATCGAACATAAAAATTAATCATCAAGGAATAATATTTTTATGTTGTTGAAACTGATACATGCCTTAGTATAATTAACACCATTTTATATTAAATAGACAAATTCAATGAAAGAGTGGCAAGATTTTGAACGCCGGAAATTCGGCATATGATTTCCCGTGAATATTGATTCCCACTTCCCCAAGCAGGAGGGGTTCTCAGTTCTGTTATATATCATATATGTAAAGGATATAGTTAAAAATATTAAATGAAATATAAAAACTTTACAATTCGCTTTACGATATAGGTTGACACGCAACAGTAACTACTCCAAAAAATCTTCTTCAATCAGCATTTTTCATCCGCATGCGGACATATGCCACCCTTACCTCCTTCCATTTGTTGCGGTCTTGTGCTGTTATCCTCCAGTTCTTTCCGGCCACTTTTCTGATATCATCGTACCATCTGTATAGAGGTCTTCCTACGCTCCATCTTCCTGTTCATGCTTTCCATTCGGTTGTTATTTTTGACTATTTGTTAGTTTCCATTCGAGCTATATGGCCTGCCCATTTCATGTTCATTATTGTGTGGCCTATGTCCTCCATTTTAGTGAGTTGTCTGATCCTCTCTATTGGTATTTTGTCTTTGAGATTGAAATTCAACATTGCTCATTCCATGTTTCTTTGTGTCACTTATATCTTCTGCAGTGTTCTTTTTGTAAAGGCCCATGTTTCTGTCTTATATGTCAATACAAGGATAATACATTGTTGTAATACTCGTTTTTTCATTTGTATTGTGAATTTTCTATTTTTATTCTTTAGTATATGTTTCAACCTTCCAAAAGCCGCCCATGCCAATCTAATTCTTCTTTGAAGGTCTGCATTCTGCATACCTTTGTCTACAGTTATTCTTTGGCCCAGGTATATGTAATTATCTACGTTTTCGATGTCCTTATCTCCTAGTATTTTTGTTTTTTGGTAAAAAATAGTAAAAGAGAAGCAATAAATAATGTTCGTTGGAAGGTGATCTAGATATATTGTAGAATACGGCATAAGTGCCTATTACCTAAACAATAAAGGAGTATTTGGAGGTTTCAATACGGTGCGCTTAGACAAAAGCTAGGACATAGATGACTCCATTACCTTAAGCGAATCAAAATATCTCATTTTAAATGAAAAAGCTAGTATTTTATATTTCATTCTTAGGTGTTAAAATATATGTACTACGTACATGTCATAGTTATTTACAATGTGTCGCTTTTCGAATTTTTCTGTAACCAGGTGTCTACCGTCGCTCCCTCGGCTTGCCGCCCCAGCGGCTTGTCCCCGTGTGCCCCGCACCCATTGCAACCCCAGGTCGGAATAGCCCTGGATATTATAGGTTAAAATTATGCTTTAAGGACAGTGTTGAATCCAACTATACCTCCGAGCGAATAAACAATGTCAGGTTTTCCATTATTTCTAATAAAAGCACTAATATAAATAGCGTTAGTGACCTTTCAATATGTTTTAAATATGTACGCAATTGCCAACTAGTGGAGAGTTATCATTGTGTTAAGTCAATGGGACATACAAACGCTGAAACAATAGCTGGTGTTGATGGTGAACTGAACGGAATTTGTTATACGAAAACTTGGTTGCTTTTGGATTTAATGGAGCGTCAAATATGTCCGGAAATATTGGAGGAGTTCGGATAATCCTTTGGAGCAAGGCAGATAGAAATATTCCGTTAATACACGATCGAGCACATATTTTGTCTTTGGCTGTTACGTGTGCACAAAATAAGTTCTAAAGAGTAAAACGAGTGCTGCATGTGTTAAGGATGAGTACAAATGATTTCATAGATCCTCAAAAGAGAAAATATTTTACATAATATTCAGAATGCCCTAAAAGATTAGATGAGTACAAATGATTTCATAGATCCTCAAAAGAGAAAATATTTTACATAATATTCAGAATGCCCTAAAAGATTATATTTTGAAAATTCCCGAAGCGATTAATACCCGTGGGTTAAGCCATTACAAAGTTGTACTTGCTGTTAAAGTCCCTATACTTCTATAGTGATGGCATTCGATTATATTCACCAAGATGGTGCCAATCTTGCGTCTTTTGCAAGAGGGGTTTTAGTACAACTACAATTAGCGAAAAAAACTGCGAGGGCGGTGATTCTAGGCAAAGAGAAAGCTATAACTTTAAAGGACCTTAAGAAGTTTGTAGATTAATTAATTTTAGGAATGGAAAAACGTTTCAACGATTAAGTCATAAAATTAATTAATGATTGCGTGATTTTTGAGTAATTTGATACTTTTCAGAATATTTTTGACCAAGATATGGAAGACATTTACAATATTCTTGGGATACATCACAATCTAAATTATGAAGAATATAAGTGTGCATCCCATAAATGTTCGTTTATAAATATTTTTATAGCGGCAACGTCTCTACCCCTCCATAGCGTTACTCCGGTTGTAACAACCCATTTTGAGTTGTATTAAAATATACCGTAATTTATGTCTTCGTTCATTTAGTTGTAAATATAAGAAAAATTTTATTTATTAATGATTTGTAAGTATGAGGTAGGAAACTTAATTTGCATTTTGGTGTACATTAAGTGTATATACTTCTTACTGGTTTATACTCCTCTGCTCAAATATTTTCGCTCAATGCGTCATCGTTGACTTAATTTTTTGCGCAAATCTTTTCGCGCACGGCTACATCGTCTGATATTCTAGGCGTCCATGTTTGCTCACTTCTGATGGTACGCTGTTAGATGCAGGAAGATTTTTTGGGTTTCCCCCTAAATTTTGTGAAGTGCCATTGATTTGATGGTAAGATATATTTTAACGCATTATACTAAAAATTAAAACATTTGCTCTTTTCAGGCACTTTCTTTTTTTTTGTTTTACTGTGATTTACACTTTTATTACTTTTACTTTTCTACTTTAATTACATTTTAAGTACGCATTTAATTTTACTTTTGCGTACTCTTTCATTTTATGATTACAATTTTTTATTTGAAAATTTCGAGAAAATGCAATAAACGGATTATTCAATTTCAAGAAGAAAATTTATAAGAAGGAAAACTCCATTTTTGGGTGTGGTTTACAATGTAAAGCATTATTTCAAGAAATTGCGCAATATTGGTATAAAGATGACATCACCTTGGTTGACATTTTCGTAATCGATTAGATACCAGAGGTTATTAAAAAGTTTGTGTACAAGATTTTACGAACAGGTATTTAATGTTTAATGATTTTTTTAGTAATTTAAGACTATTTTTAAGATATATTTTATTTAACCCTATCATTTTAACTGTTAATAAACATAGTCTGTATGTTTTTTTATTTTTTACATTTCGATAAAATTTTTATTGTAAACCTCGGTTTAGTTATTCCGAGCATTATTAAAAAGAAACTTGGCGCCCGAGATCATTTTTATTAGTGTTACATTGCATTTTTATTATTTATGTTAAGCGAAAATAACACAGCAGAAATTTTGGTAATTAAGCAAATCAAAAGATTGAACCACCCTACGCTAATCTTCCGACTGAATCAAAGGCATTGTTTGTGGTGAATGGTTTGTATCTAACGTTAGTTTAACGATTTGTTTTGGAGAACAGTTTTACACTGATTTCTTCATTATATTGTTGAAACCCTTTATATACCTTATACCATTACCACATTATTTATACGGTTGCATTAGATTGAAACTCCACTCATCAACATTACTGTACTTTTAAATGCCTTTTTTCGTATCTTCCAAATAGTAAATAGATCATGTGATGAAGTATCCATCGTACTCTCCATCGTGACTGAATGCGTGCTTGTCTAGCAAATTTATCTGCTAATTTCTAATATTATTTAGTTGATAGTGTTATTACTAAGCAAAGTTATACAATGTCTTCTACCTATGTTATATTTAGCCGATATAGATGATAGTTGCCTGCATTCATTACCTATGTCGTTTTCATTTACATTATTGAAGTTATCACGATTTTGAAAACTCACTTAAATCACGCGCAAATACGTTCCGATGGCCGCACAAAGGTAACAGTGGCCTTCCAAACATTTTTACAACTTCAATTATACGCAGAAAATTGCCCTACGGTGTATGATTTTCTGGCGATGCTTTTCTTTACTTCATGGTTTACGAAACCGTTTATTGTTTTCCCAGTCGTTTTCTCCATAAGCTTTTCGTGGTATCCCAGTGGTTCTGAAAATTAGTATACTCCGGAATTCTTTGTTACACATGTGTCCTAACTATTAACACATTACAAATGCTGATGTAAAATTATCTCCAACGATACATACAGCTACATCTCAACAAAAAATGAAAAAAGTTCCTATAAACATATGTTCAAAACGATTTTGTTTGCAAGGTACAGCATGTTGAAAGTGTTAAAAATTACTTTCTTTTATATCTTCCGCCTACATTGAGATCAATTTACTACATAATACATCGTTACTAGTTACCATATTCTGTAAAATTACGGAGCATCGGAAGTCACGAGTGGCGGGGTAAGAGAACCTTAGTATCATTTAATTTAGTTATAAATTAGTACATCCCTGTACGTAAATAAGATTACATACTTTTGTTCTATAACAATTCAAGCAGTAATCTAATACTGCGTTTTCTTAGCCCACTTGCCAAAAAAATAATGAAAATCTAGTCGGAAAAATAAAAGGAAAATCAATACTTTTTTAATATTTCCCCTTTACATCGGAAGCAAAAAGGTTTTGGAGATTGTATAAAAGAACTTTTTTCATTTTTTGTCCTTTCACCACTTGTGCGTTCAACATGTTATGAAACAACCCTGTATACTCTCATTATGTACTATTGAAACTTAACCGTCTTTTTATTATTTGAACTTGATTCGTTGGAACGAAAGAGTAAGTAATGCCTTCATTCTACTTTGTATGATTGAATGGAATGCCCAACTTGTTTATCTGCAATGGAATATCAGATGTATTCTCATCATCTTCACTTTCCTCCGACCATAGCCGCAAACCCAGTATAGGTGATTAAGAATTTTCGTTTTTAACATGTAACGAACACGATTAAGAATGGATAGAAAACGAAGACACTTGTAACAAAAATAGAAGCATTTCCGCGTCTGTATCAAGGAAAGAAGGAAATCGTTTAGTTCAGTTATTAAGATTGCAACTTGCCAGATGTTTCATTTCTTCAATAAACATACAAAGTAAACTTGATCATGAACATTTGGAGTTAAGATCCACATGGCCACTTTCTGGAATAGTAACATTGTCATGTCATAATCGATAACGTCAATTTTTTTAATAGTATTTGCACTCTATACAATACAGTGCGAAAGTAGCCCATAAGATGTACGTATTTTAGGAGTAGTAGTAACCAAAGATGATGTCAGTCCTGCGCTCTGTTGATCCCGGCGATTCTGATCTTTAAATTTTCATGTCTGTTAATTGCTGCCCGCTCCATTTCTTTTCTTTTTTTAATTTAGCGTTATTTTTTTCTAAAACATGCTTAGTGTCAAATGTGTACAATCTTCGATTGTATAATGATAGATAGAATGTCGAGATATATCAAGTAAATCTCTCCTTATTATCGCTACCGCGATCCCCCCCCTTCCATAGTATTTTAACGGAAACCGCGTATAACCGAGATATTCCAGTAATAATTCTAAATAAGTTTTATTACAATCGGAGACGTATTTTTTTAAGTTACGGTGGCTACGGGCACACATTACTCACTCAACCACTAACTCACTCACTCACTAACTCGCTCGCTCGCTCACTCACTTACTCACTCATTCACTCACTCACTCACTCACATACACACACTTTCATACCAATTTTTTAAAGATTTTGTGCGTGGCAAATTTTGGACCATCGAGTACGACTCTTCTGGAACTTGTGTTGTGTTCATTATGTTTTCAAAATATCATTTGACAACTTCATTCACAAGAAATCTAATTAAACGTTGTGCAAGGGAAACATGAACAGTTTGCTCTGTCATTTTGCCAATTACTGAATTAAAAACAATACCCCATTACACGCATTTAAGGATAAATTATCGCTAGGCTGATTCTTTTGATTCTCAGAATGAAACGTTGGATAATATTTGAATCGTCCTCGTTTGTTAAATTCCTATTAATATTACTGGAATTGCCGTAGAATTAATGTGACTATCCCGCTTTTTTTATCATTTCACCCAATCGAAAAAGCTGTTATTGCCAGAGCAAACAAATACATAGATCGTAAATTGGGAATGTATATATGTACCGTGTACATATTACAATCATATCTATGTTTTATATACAGATTGGAAATTTTTTATATTATTGAGAATATAATTCATTAATCACATGGGATCATTTTAGCCAATAAAACTGAACATTTTCCCTAGTAACGTTACAGCGATAATAATTAATTGTGGTCCGGCGCTAACAAAATTAATTTGCCAGTATTGACAAATATACGTCGGTTATGAACCGAATGAAATAAACAAATTATTTTATTCATTATAGTATCTAGTTAAATACAATTCCTGATTTGATTAATAACCGATGATATGGCTCGTGAACCGTACCAGGAAATTCAACTCGTGCGCTCGGTTTCACTCAACTTGTCTCAAGATATCTCGAGAGTGCCGGTTACTACAGTCAATTTGAATCACTTTTTGGATAATCGGAAATCGGATTACCTGTAGTAGAAGGAGATGCGAAGACACAAACGTTTTTTAAAATTTATAAATTTCTAAATTATAGGTACCTACAAATAATAGGCAATTAATGGCACGTATTAAATGCGTCGGCCACTTTCTCTACAGGTACCTGTTCATTATTCATTTAATGATAGTTAGAAAGTTCATTATAGTAATTAATTATGTAAATTGTCTTTTATTTGTAAGTAGGTATGTAAAGTACGTAACAATGTAATTATAAAACTAAACATAGTAATCTCACTAATTGGCGATTACCAAACTGTAGAATGCCTTATTGTTAATACTTTCACAGCATACTTTAAACTATTACAAAAGTTCAAGTACAAACATAATTTAAATTTGATAGAAGCAAACTCATAAGGATCATTCAATAAGTCAGAAAATCCAAGGCGCTGATAGTATTATAAATGGTTTGTTTTTAGTAAGCATAATCACTAACTAGACAACTGTCAAAGTGCCAGTTACATCCCTCATATGATTGCTTTTTTATTGTCGATGGAAGCAACAAACCTTCGAGTTCGAGCGGTGATTAAACACTTATATTTAAAAGGCTTAACGTCGAAATAGATCAAAGCCAACTAGAATTTGGTTGATGGCACATTTGATCCTGTGTTTACAGTTTTTTTACAATTTGGTGAATGAGTTTAAACGTGGCCGTACATTCACAAAAGGTACACATCGTTCGGGACGTCCAGTGGAAGTAACTACCCCCAAAATAATTGACAAAGTTCATGGTGTGGTTTCGAATGATCGAGGAATAAAAGTGCGCGAAATAGTTGAGGCCACAGACATATCCCAATGTACCGCGTTTCAATTTTGCACGAAAAAATCTCGGCAAGGTGGGCGAGGCGATTGATCTGACGTAATCCTGTGGTTAACTCTAGAGCTGTTTTTGCGCTTTTCCGTCGCAATCCTAACGAGTTTCTGCGTCGATACATAAGTGTGGACGAAACATGGATACACCACTACACTCCAAAGACGAAGGAACAGTCAAAACCGTGGGTTTTTGAAGTCGGAAGAAGGCGAAGACGGTGAAATTGGCTGGTACGGTTTTTGGGATGCACACGGAATTATTTACACCAATCATTTTGAAAAAGGACAAATAAAAACTGGAAGATATTTTGCGTCGTTGAGCGATGAGTGAATAAATCAAGAGAGACGTACTCATTTGAAAAAGACAACGTTCTCTTCCATTAAGAAAAAGAACGGGTGCACATCCACGCAGTTTTGATGGCCAAAATTATGGAATTACGGTTCATATTACTACAACATCCACCGTATTCACCCGATTTGGCCACCAGTGACTTCGTTTATTACCAAATTATTATTTTAAGATTGTTAGTGTAAAATGATTTTTTTACTGAAAAGATTATGCAGAGATTTAAATTGTTTTAGTACGAATGTATAAGTAAGTAGACCGTTTAGTTTGTTCAATTTTTCGCAGCCAATTGCACATCCTGTGACGTTCTAATAACATAATTATGGTTTGGAATTCTTAGTTTATATCAATTGTGTTGTTTGCATAAATTCAAGCATGTGTGAGAATTTTTATAAAGTTTTTCAAAACAAAGTATTTTGATTATTTCTTAATGTTTTGTCAACTACAGTTTCACTATTTTTCATTTCCACTATGGCAATTGAAATATACGGATATTATAGTTATTGTTATTTTACAATTTTTATATACCGGGTGGGCCTTTGAAAACTTACAATGGCAATATTTTTTAAACAAAAAGAGATATGAAAAAAAATAAAAAATACCGTTTCTATAACAACCGGAGGGAATACAAACGACGTATCTTTGAACCCCCTTAAGCTTCCCATATGACTTTAAAAAAGTAAGGGCTGCTCTTGAATAGCCCATTTCTTCAGCACCGCACCCTAAAGAAACATAATTTAAATTCTTTCATCCACTCTGTAAATCATTTTGAAAAATTAAAAATGAATCAGATGAAACATGGTACCTGCAAATTATAGAAACAAAAAAAAGAAAACAAAAAATACACAAAATTACCTAGGTGATAAAGAAGACTTGTTTTTAACAAAATGTCAATTTTTTAATCCTTTACTTGTAAGTTATTTTTCTTTATGGTGCTCACGAGATGTGCTATTTAAGAACAGGCTTTGCTTTTAATGAAAGACATCCTGACAGAAACGTAGGTCATGTTTATGTTAGAGATTTGGTACAAAAATTCTAAGAAACAGGATCTGTTGCAAACAAAAAAGACAGGGACCCAAAGCTTTGGGGGAAGTTCTTGGTCAGGTTGCTGTTAATCTAAATATATCCACACGGCAGTTGGCATCAACAACGCGTATATCTCGAACATCTGTCAGAAGAGTATTAAAAATGCACAAATTTTACCCGTACAAGATGAAAATTTTACAAAAACTTGGTGACGATGATCCCAATCGACGAATTCAGTTTTGCGAAACAATGACGGACAAAATTCAAAGAGAACGCACACTGACTAAAAACATTTATTTTAGTGATTAATGTACATTTGTTTTAAATGGTCAAGTAAACAAACAAAACTATCGCTACTGGAGTGATGAGAACATCATTTTACAGAAGGGCACACCCAGAATCCTGCGAAACCTGATGTTTGGGCGGGAATACTTGGAGACCGAATACTAGACCCATTTTTTATCGAAGATAATTTTACTAGCGAGGTATACGTGCAGATGCTTAACAATTTAATAAAGCCATTAATTGTCCATGAAATTGAAAATCAAAGGGACTTAGAAGAGAATGCATTTCTTAATGAAGACATTGTGCATTTTCAACAGGATGGAGCCCCTCCTCATTATGCTATTAATACGAGACAGTGGCTGGATAGGTTTTATCCGCGACAGTGGATTGGTAGAAGGGGTCCAATTGAGTGGCCACCAAGGTCACCTGACCTTACTCCAATGGACTTCTTTCTGTGAGGTTACATTAAATTTTTAGTGTATAAAACTCAACCAGCTTCCTTGGGTGAATTGCGCCAGAGGATAATAGAAGCGTGTCAGAACATTCCAAAAGACATTTTCCATAACGTTAGACAAGAATTTGAAAGTCGTCTGTACTTTAGAACAAAATGGCCGTCATTTCGAACAATTATTGTAATTATTTTCTATAGTGTACTTGTTTTTCTTTAAACAAAAGTTTTCTTGACTTTAAAGTAGTATTAGAGTCTACCAATTTTTTTCCTAAGACCATTAGCATTTTGAATAAGCTTTCCATAGAGGTGCCCCAAGTGGGGTATTGCCATTTAAGTTGTTTTAAGTCACTGCGGGTGAAGCTTAAGGGGGTTGAAGAGTATTTTTTATTTTTTTCATACCTCTCTTTGTTTAAAAGATAATAGTCAATAGTCAACAGTGCTTTTTCAAAAATTATCCTCAAATTTGAGGTTAGTTTTTCAGTTAACCCAATTTTTGTTATGATCAATGATTAGCATGTTTAATAAGCTTTCCAGAGGGGTATGTGGGGTATTGTGATTTAAGATTTTTAAGTCAGTATGGACAGGTCTTAACGGGGGGAGTGGGGATAGTTTGAAAAATACGTCATTTGTATTCCACCTGATTGTTATAGAAACGGTACATTTTATTCTTTCATATCTCTTTTGGTCATTGCCATTGTAAGTTTTCAAGGGCCCACCCGGTATTTGCAATATATTTAGTTTCCCTCAATGTATATTTCATATTATTATAATAATCAATACGAGCGCTGTGATATTTGAAAGTGATACGGTTCGTAAACCCACCATTGGCAATAATCATAATTGCCTGAACAGGTGCAGGTTTCTGATGATATTTCCGACACATTTGTGCTACACTTGCCAAATTCCAACAATGTGCGATGATGATGAATACGATCTGTCAGACGAGAACCGTAGTAGCAAAAACACCGATTGTGGTCTTCTTCTACGATTTCTACACCGCAAACTGTTAAATGGAGAAAAAGCCAGATTGAGTTTACCCATACACCTTTATGAAACGAATTTTATGACCATCAGACTTTGAGTCGGTAAAACCTGATCAGAACTATTTTTTCTGTTTTTTGACGAATCGTTAACAGATATGTTAGTTGAATTTTCTTTGAAATACACAAAAGACAGTAATTGTCATAATTTTAAGTTTGACTGAGTGGAACTACTAAAATTTTTAGGAATAATTATATTTTCTGGATATCACACCCTGCGTCAAATACCACTGTATTGGTCCAACGAAGAAGATAAAGATAATCGGTTCCAAAAAATTAAACGATAGTTACATTTAAGCGATAACGGTGTACTAGAGATAAGTGATAAATTTTCGAAGGTGCGACCCTTTTTGAATAAATTTTTAATAATGACAGAAATTTATAGTGGGGTGTATTTGCATTTAATTTATCTATCGACGAGCAAATATGATACCATATTTTGGAAGACATTCTTGCAAATGTTTATAAGGGGTCAACCTGTGCGGTTTGGTTTCAAACTGTGGTGCCTTTGTTCTTCTGATGGATGTTTATTTTATTCACTGCCATATGGAGGAGCTCAGACCCAAAAAGAAATATCGCCTTTTGGACTTGGAGGTCAAGTGGTATATTTACAAAATCTAGTGTAGCATCAAATAATATTCGATAACTATTTTTCGTCTTATAAACTGTTTGTTGAGCTAAGACGAAAGGATTTTTTGCTACTACTCTGAATACAATAAATATCTGGGTGGAGTGAACCTTCACGACAATAGCACTGTTAATTACAGGTCTAGAGTGTAAGGCAAAAAATGGTGGTGGCTGATATTTTGTAACTCGGTCGACAGCACAATAGTAAATGCTTGGAGGTATACAATATTGGCAATGAAATTAAAATGTCCCAAATTGGGACATGGAACCGGCCTTGTTATTTCAAAACTATTCAAGCTAAATCGATGAAATTTAATATGCATGCTGTTCACAAAGCCTTCTATTATTTCCACAGTTTTGTTCTTTTTAACTGAGAAGGTCGGGAGCTGCACAGCCAACTTGATTTTTTTTTAATAGGAAGGTGGGTCAAATCGCATACCGTTTGAAAGGTATTTTCAAGTAGAATTCGGCGACATGCTGCTTGCCATAGTTATCTCTAAAGATAACTTCTCTATTGTAAATTAAAGATTTAAATAATTAGTTCAAAATTTAAAAGTTGAAGTGGAGAATAATAAGAGCTTTATTGTGGTGTTTTTGGAGCATTCCGAGCATGACGAGAAAAACGGTAGGTTCAAGTATTTTTCCTGGTTTTATGGTACTGCGCCCTTTTGTTTGCGTACATTTTACCCGGATTAAGACAGGGTGGCGTCAAAATCATTACCCGATCAGACTTTACTGTATTATCGTAACTACAACATTTTAATAATATCCACGGCCTCATGACGAGCTGGTGGGTACCTTTGGTTATTTGTCGTGCGTTGTTCTAATGCCGTTTGAACCCGTAACAACGCGAATTGGAGTCCAGACATTTTCTGAGTCTCGAATAAAACATAAATTTTTTCTCTAACCACTTTTACCTTTTACCTTTTACCTTTATATTCAGTCATTTATTTGCAGTTCATTACTGTTTAGGGAACCCCTCATTAATGTCGCTGTCACTATTTTCATTTTACACAAACCGCGTATTATTATTAATCTTTTTAGTGAAATTAAAAATTTACCGTGATGTTTTTCATTAGTATTAGTAGCAGTCCATACTTTTCGCCGCCATCTTGGATTTTGACGTCACAAGACCGCCCACGTGGGGGACCGTATTTTTCACCCTTATTTTATGGTTTCTTTTCGGAGGCCTTTTTCAACCCCTACTAGAATTTTTATCCCTAATTAAAGCCTTTTTGTTTTTTACCCGCTCACGTGGAGGACGTATTTTCAACCCCTATGGTTTCTTTTCGGTGGCCTTTTTCAACCCTTGATGGAATTTTCAATCCTAATTAGGGCCTGTTTGGTAGCTAAGCCTTTTTTGTACTCGCTTCTTTTCCGGAGACCTTTTTCAACCCTTGATGGAATTTTTAACCCTAATTATTATTGGTAGTATTAAGGGACTTTTTGACAGCTAGGTCTTTTGTGCTCACTTACTTGAGAGATGTACATTTCAACCCTTGATGGAATTTTCAATGTTGTATTAACAGCCTTTTTGACAGCAATTTTGTACTTGCTCACGTGAGGAGCTGGGGTTGGTCTTGGACTTGGGGTTGGTCTTGGAGCAAATCTACAGACGGATAAAGGCAAAGAGTTTGTGGCGAGCAGTCACAAGTCTTTCGAGTACATCAATATACTTGTAGGAATTTTTGTAAGTGAAATAACGCCACATCTTTGTTTTCAATGTTTTATTAAATCTTTCAACTACAGATGCTTATACATCAGGGTTATTTGTTACATAGAAATTGATATTTTGTTTCTTGAAAAAAAAGTTGTACACTGCTCGACACAAACTCTTTACCTTTATCCGTCTGTAGATTTGCCGGAGTATTGTCGCAATCCTTAAAAATATCCGCGAATGCTTCAATTACAGATGACGATGAGGCTGTCTTCGTTTTAAGTGCTCTCGCCTATGCCCTCTTGCTAAATACATCAATTACCGTTAGTATGTAGTTGTATCCACTATTGTGTTTACTTAAAGTTCGCATATCACAAAGATCCGCTTGCCACAACTCGTAAAGGTTACTCACAATATATTTATTTCGTGGAAACTTTTTTCTGACTGGTTTATGTACCGTATAAGCTTCCTGTGCCTGCAGCCAATTTTTCACTTCACCATATCTACCATTTACAGCATTAGTTAAAGGTGTTATACCAGCGAACCCTGCTGGGTGAGCGGGATCATAGTATACAGCATCCATGTTATGGCCGCCACGAATCCCAATCTAGTGAAATTCCTCTTCTTCTTCTTCTTCTTTGAGAAGTGGTATATTTATCTCTTTAATGTACGTCGCAAACTGACGCCAACCGCGCGGGTTTGTAGTTTTTCGTTTTCTTAACGTCTCGTGAACCAGATCGATAATGTTGGAATGTGGTATGATCTCGCCTTTTATTGTGACAGTACCTCTTTTATCCCAAAAAACATCGCTGCTCGTATTCAGTATACGTAACAAAGCCGCGCCTTTTCTTTTATATGAAGGCGGAAGCGTTGATACTATCTCGTCGTCTGTCAGACCTTTGCGTTGCGGTAAATCTCTAATATCATCAGCAACAGCGTCACCGCTGATTGTTATGCTGGTGGGCTGACGTAACTGATTGGAAAAGTGTAGATACCTTTGAAGAACTTGGTTGTACTGCTGCCATTTGTCATGGTCGGTCATTTTAGTTTTTAAAACTTTATCCATATCGTTACCCAGCTGCGTTAAAATGTTGTTTTGTGTAACATCTGGTGCCTGTAAGCGCTGTATAAAGTCCATCGGTAGAATAATCATCTTCTTCAGATTGTGATCCATGGTTATTGAAACAGATTACGTAGGATTCCGCCGAGTAATGGTCCTAACAGGAGTGGTAGAAATGCACCACCTTTCTATACAAGAAACTGTTTCTTCTTTTTTACCTGCTTACTATCCAAACATTTCAATCAAGTGTCACGTTGACTTTTACTTAATCTGGCTAATGCATCCAGGATATCAGTGTTCTCGCTTAATACGTCAGCCATCGTATATGATGTAATCTTTATGACTGTGATACTTAAACCCTTTTTTCGCTATATATACCTGGCAGATACCTTGAGGCCCGAATATGTTTGTTCTATAACGTAGCACATCCGGTGTATTCTGTTTTAAATCGAACAATAAATATTCGTGCTGGCTTGAAGCAGCATCTTGGTACGCTGTTTCTAAAAATTTCGGGTTGTCCGGCGAAATCTGTCTTGCTAAATGCTGTATCTGAGCTCTGTCACGTGGGTTCTTAAACAAAATTATGTAATGTGCGTTGAGAGAAATATCCCGCTGTCCACGTCCTTGATGAAATATGTTCTGCGTTAAAAAAACACACTTAGATTTCGATGATGACAACCCTTTGTAAAAATATCAACCACAGAGCCGTTAGTCTGGCATTAGATCGTCAATTATTATTAAGACAGGTTTTCCCCGTCAAACTGTTCCATATCAGGTAAACCCTTTTGAAATTCCACAGAGATCTTTGAATAAAGGCTGCCACTCACTGTAAAACCAGATAATTTTTCAAAAGCTGTATCGCAGGCAGTTTCGATATTTTTAGAAAATCCACGATAAAATACGATTTCCCACAACCCGACGGACCTGCAACTATCGTCGAAAAGGGGTGCTTAAACTGACCTTCCATCTTGAATCGCTAAACGATACTAACAGATACTCTACCAGCAACTTCGTTTGAATAGACTAAATAAAAATCTTTTTCAATCAGAACACGTGCAATTGCCTAACCTCCAGGGGTACTGCTCTTAATACAACCAAAATGACCTTGATTAGGGTTAAAGATAACTATCAAAAATAACCCTAAGACCAACTCCAGGTCCAATCCAAGTCCAAGACCAAACCCCCAAGATCAGCTCCAGGTCCAGGTCTAGCCATAGTCCGAGACCAAATCCAGGTCCAGCCCCCTGCCCCTAGACCTAGCCCAATCCCAAGACCACCTCCAAGCTCCAAGACCAACCCCAAGTCCAAGACAACCCCAGCCCCTCACGTGAGCAAGTACAAAAATTGCTGTCAAAAAGGCTCTTAATACAACATTGAAAATTCCATCAAGGGTTGAAATGTACATCTCTCAAGTAAGTGAGCACAAAAGACCTAGCTGTCAAAAAGTCCCTTAATACAACCAATAATAATTAGGGTTAAAAATTCCATCAAGGGTTGAAAAAGGTCTCCGAAAGAGAAGCGAGTACAAAAAAGGCTTAGCTGCCAAAAAGGCCCTAATTAGGATTGAAAATTCCATCAAGGGTTGAAAAAGGCCACCGAAAAGAAACCATAGGAGTTGAAAATACGTTCTCCACGTGAGCGGGTGAAAAACAAAAAGGCTTTAATTAGGGATAAAAATTCCAGCAGGGGTTGAAAAATGCCTCAGAAAAGAAACCATAAAATAAGGGTGAAAAATACGGTCCCCACGTGGGCGGTCTTGTGACGTTAAAATCCAAGATGGCGGAGGAAGGTGCCGGACTACTACTAGTATTCATTGGATTTTACCTTTATAAATTTGATTCAAATGTAACAGATGTTGAAATAACGGCGACGGTAAATTTCGATTAAAATTCCGTTCATGAAATATAATCACTCAAAACATTTAAACCATATTACATTTTATAATACTACTCTTTTTTGGGTTTTTTAATGGTTGGTGTATTTTAAATTATACAATCTAAACGTTTCGATAACACTTACACTTATCTTCGTCATTAGTATTTTTCAACTTTGACAAATTTGTTTTCAACATCTTTAACAATTTACTACTAAAGAAGATAACTGTAAGTGTTATCGAAAAGTTTAGATTGTATAATTTAAAACACACCATTAAAAAACCCAAAAAAGATAAGTATTTTATTATGTGTGATAATGGTGAAAGTTTAAATTTTCATAAAGATTACATTTGCTCAAAACATTTTTGTTTGTGATGAACACACGAAAATTTTGAAATTGTATTTATTGACGACATCCGATGAACGTTATTCACGCGAAGCCGATGTTTGGTCATGGTCAAATTAATTTTTGTACTAGGACAAAGAATAAATTACTTTTTGTACAGTTGCCATTGCCATGGAGACACCGACTAATCCGAAATGAGCTACTTTTGGTACGAAGTGGTCAGAATATAACGTCTTATTAAGGTGGCTGGAGTAAACTTGCTGATAATTATATTTTACCTTGAAGCAATAGTATCATGTTTTTCCTTGTTAAAATAAAATACCCCAGGAAAAAATTTACATGTTTCTGTATCTACTTCATGTAAGATAAAATATAACACTTTTAATGCATAATCTGTTAATAACAGTTAATAAACAGTTGTTAGTGAAAATATTTTAAGAAAATAATTGTCATCAATTTTCCTTATAATTATTGCAAATTGATTTATATCCTGCTTATTGAAAAGGGACAACTCATATAAATGCAGAGAATTGTGAATCGCTCTATACTTTAAATCCATTCGGACTTATGCAGGATATATGGTTCCTGCCATTTATTGTATCCTGTTACAGTAAGACACTTGTTTGCAGTAAAATTACTTACTCCATCTTTACTTTCACAATCACAATTCAGCAATATTTCTGTTTTATTTAAAAGGATAGCATATAGGTGGAAATACTTGTTTTCCTAAAATAAACATATTATCGCCCAGAAAGTGTTTCTGATTTATGTTTTCCTGATGCTACAAGACACATATTCGCAGCAAAACTGCGTATGTGCAGTGCATTGTTGCTACCATATAAATTTTCGACTCATTCATTTCAAAATGTCTTGTTTTAAAATTTCAGGAATAAATGCTACCGTGATTAATTTCTTTGCGCACTACTTTTTGCAAACCTGAATGTTAGTTATCCTTTTTTTAAATTCTCTAGTTTTGACTAACATATGCGCCCTATTCTCTAGTCTGCAAAAGAAGTAGGTGATTCACTAAAATAAGTTGTAGAAAAGGTACCATCAATATAAAACCAGAACACATCGCATACCTTCTTAGTAGTAATGAAATCGAGGTAGGTGTGTGTCAGTTCTGTGCTTATGCATGATCTCGTGGTCTTGAAAATACTGATTTCGGTGTATTAAGAGAACATAAACAAATACACGTAACAACTTCATTTTCACACTACCATGCGCTCCTGTTTTCTCGGCAACATAATTTTAACCTTCCTACCTACCACACGCAGTTTGGCCCAGCTGTTGCGAGTCTTTTTCTAACGCATGTTCTATATAGCAAGATTATTATTTAAATAAATTGCAAAAAAAAATAAATATTTGTCAGTTCACTTAAACAAAACTTATAGTTTCATATTTACCTTCTTGCATAGCAGCAACAGCAACACAAAATAGTGTGAAATTTGCTGTATTATCTGTAAAAATAGTAAGTAAGTACTAAAACTCTCAAGTAAGATACAAATTTTGGTGTTTTGATAACAGGAAAGTAGAAATGTTAGAAACGTTTTATGTTAAAAACTTCCACAACCTCACTGAATTGTAATCATTCCGTTCTATGTTATGCGCTCCTAGTGCATGGAGAAAAGACTTTTAGCAATAATATCACCACCATATTCAATTGTAACATTTTTCTCTTCTCTTCGCACCAAACACGCAGTAAAGTTTCAAAAGTGAAGAAAATTTTCAGAGAAGCAAAAATATTTTTTGTCAAAACAAAAATTTGCTTGTTGTAAATAAAGGTAAGCTTGAAATTTAGCACCAATTGGAAAAGAAAAGACTTTGAAGTGTTAATTTAGGCAATTTTTCATTATTTTTTTTTATCGTTTACTTTGATAAAAAAATTGTCAGCCGACTGACCAGGAGAAAGGTGTGTGTATATTGGAATTACCTAAGCTAGAAAAAACTTCAGTTGTATTTTTGTTGTGTAGTAAGATATATAAGAAATGTACTAAGTAAACCTTTGTGTAATTCAGAATCATATATGTATTTCTTGTATTATCGAAATAGAACGTATATAAAGCAACATATAATTTATATAAATTGTGTCTAAGAACTGTCAGGTCAGTGCATTGATTCTGTTTTCCCACCTAGTATCCGAAAGCGGTTTCAATGTTAAAGTAGGGATATCATCTTTTAATACGCGCCAACGTTTAGTTGATGCAGAGAAGGAAAAACGTATACTCTTGTACACAAAAACTTGTTATTTGTAAACACGCTTTAACAGCATCACAACGCAACTTCTTAGTAAGTGTCGTTTTCTAAACACAAATGTTTACTGAATAATCAGGTCCGTTCTGACTCGGTGGTGCAATGGGTGCGGAGCACACGGGCGGGGCAAGCCGAGGGAGCGACGGTACACACCCGGTAACAGAAAAATTCAAAAAGGTATAAATTGTAAATAACTATGGAACAAACATAATATGCATGTAGTACATATATTTCAAAACCTAATCATACAAAATTAAATGACTACGGTGGAAGACACACTGAGATTGCAGAATGGTGAAGCATAGACAGTGTATTTCAAATAGGGTAACGACGCGTAATGATGCCTTGTTAACTCTGCGAGAGCGATGCAAGAGTCGCACTCGGGCCATTTTAAAACATACAATTGCATCCATAAAACATTTTGTGGTTTCATTTGTTTTTCTTAAAAACTATAAAGAATCTATACACACAGTCCTATAATATTTTCTTTCAAGATTAACTTCAGGGCATGTTTTTAAACAAAAATAAATTGAAATATCCCCTGTGGTTTATTGAATGAATGTGAATCGATATCGATAAGCATTTTATACACAATCTAGGACTGTGTGTATGGATTCTCTCACATTTATAGTTTTTAAGAAAAAAAATGTTTTTAGAGTTTGGTATTTATCGAATTAATGAGTAATGGTTTATTGAAATGGCGAATATTATTATTAACGTCATTTATAGTAATTAGGTAATAATTATCTTAAGTACAAGTAAAAATGTAGTATTATTCTAGGAATAACTGATAAGGATAAGAGTTAATCAGATTTCTTAATGCGAATTGAATGAAAATAAAGGCCATACTTAAAATTTTCCTTCACTTCTATTTTATATTTTTATGCAATAGTAACGATGATAAGGGTGGGTAATATTAGTAAAATATAATGAATCACCCTGTACTTGCGTAATTTTATCACACTGGTAACTTTACCTATAATAAATTTTGTAATATATTTTTTCACCATATTTTTATAATTTTTTTATTCTTTGTTTATTATTATGCTAAAAACATTGAGGTAAATACAGGTAGGTACTTACAGTAAATAACAAATTATTTTCAGATTATTTTTTTATAACCGACCTTTTCCTATTTCTATTTGGTACCTATCTGCTTTGTCAAAATAATTTGTTACGTACCAAAATGTAATGCATTTCAAGTACAAGTACCGCGCGCTACGGCCGGACCCGAATGTGATTGATCCTAGCACTTACCAGATGATAAACACCGGCAACAATGAGCTGGATAAGGCACCATTCTGCAATCCCGGTGTGTCTTCGACTATAGCTTGAGCGTTTAAAGTGAAACAATTTGATTTGATTATAGTAATGTTAAGCCATCGGGGTTTTGTCTGAGCGCAGTATATTGAAATCTCCAAATAGTCCTTTGTTCTTTAGGTAATAGGCACTTATGTCGTATTCTACAATAGATCTAGACCCGATCCCACGAATTAATTTAATAAAATGAATTTCAAAGTCATTTTTTGTTAAAGTATAGGCATATTACCTTTTTCCGGGTCTTCTAACCCACTGCCCCTTGAATTTATATGAATATTATTTATTCGTTGACCTAACTCTTTTACGATCTTTTGGAGTAGTTATTGTTGCGTGTAAACCTATATCGTCAGCGAACTGTGAAATTTTTATATTCGACTGAATGTTTTTAACTATATCCTTTACATAAATGATATATACAGGGTGGCCCACCACATTCACCTCGGTTTTTCTACGAGAAATGAAAAGGGTTGGGAAATAATTTTTAGCGCAGTCATGTGTGGGTTCTTGAGGAGCATATTCCAAAATTATTTTTGAATATACAGGGTGTCACAAAAATAAAGTACATATCAAAGTTATATTTTTTCTTATGGAACACCCTTTAACTTCTTAAAGTTAAATGGAACACCCCGTATTTAGTGGCTTGCTTCGACGCAGAATTAGATTCCCTTTAAAACTATATTAGGGTTCCCTATACCTATCTCTTATACTTTTTACGCAAACGACGTTTTTATATTTTACTTATGAATAATTTCTTTATCGTAAATGTATTATAATGAAAATCTGAAAAGCATTTTATTGAACGGTTAACAAACTTAAATAGTAAAAGAATTATTATTTTAATAAATGTTCAAAGTTGTGTCCATTATTCTCAATACATAAGCGAACGAAATGCTTCTCTTATTCGTACTTTCATATCGTTAGGTGTCGTTGGCGGTGTATTGTAAACAATATTTTTAATATATCCCCATACAAAATAGTCGAGACTTGTTAGGTCCGGAGATCTGGCTGGCCAGTCCTGTGGACCTACTCGTCCTATCCATCCATTGTGATATTGCCCATCTAATTCATTCCTAACACGTCTATCAAAGTGTGCAGGAGCACCATCTAGCTGCATCCACATTCGTTGAGGAATATTAAGCGGAATAGTTTCCAATAGTATAGGCAAATTGTTCCTAATAAATCTAAGAAACATGGCGCCGTTTAAGTGGCCATAACAAAAGTATGGACCTACCATTTGCGTTCCGATTACTCCACCCCACACGTTAACACACCATCTGTGCTGGTGATCAAGGGTTCTAAAAATATTAGGATTTTCGTCACTGTAGTAGTGAAAGTTAGTAAAATTCGTGTTTTTTAATTATTCTTTGGATGCTCTGTCTGCTTATTCCAGTTGCTTCATGTATTTTTCGGTGACTTGTTTGAGGGTCTTCTACCAGATATTCCATCACTAAATATTCATTTTCCTCATTTCCGGTAACCGATTTTTGTCGTTCGGCCTTAGTATAATAAGACACACTGCCTGATCTTCGGAAAAGCTGCAACAACTTTCCCAATGAACGCTTATTAGGATGATGCCTGTTAGGATACCCTTGGGCATATACTCTTGACGCTAATAAACAATTTTCTTCACACTGACCGATTACCAAGATCATATCAATTCGTTCTTCCTGGAGGTAAGTTCTCATTTTAAACTACTTTAAACAACGATAATGGTTTAACTAACAAGTAGCGTCACTGTCAAATCATTTTTTCGAAATAATTAACGCCATCTTGACCAAAGCCTACTATTATTAAAAAAACAGTAGGATAGTTATAGCAGATAAAAAGTAAAATATAAAAACGCCGTTTGCGTAAAAAGCATAAGAGAGAGGCATAGGGAACCCTACTATAGTTTTAAAGGGAATCTAATTCTGCGTCGAAATAAGCCACTAAATACGGGGTGTTCCATTTAACTTTAAGAAGTTGTTCAATAAAATGTGTGCCTAAACTTTGGATCAACTTTTTTCACCACTCTGTATAATTTCGAAATAAAACTTTTATATAATAGTATACCTTAACCTTTCAGCTAACCAGTAAATTTAATTTTGAGCAACTCGTTCTATGTTACAGGGTGTAAGCAATTTTTAAATTGCACTATGTATTTTTATATTTCTCAAAATTTCTCAGAAACGATCAGTTTTAGGTATAGGAAGTGTAACAGAAACTTACTTTATTTTTGTGCCACCCTGTATATTCAAAAATAATTTTGGAATATGCTCCTCAAGAACCCACATATGACTGCGCTAAAAATTATTTCCCAACCCTTTTCATTTCTCGTAGAAAAACCGAGGCGAATGTGGTGGGCCACCCGGTTTGTATATATATATATATATATATATATATATATATATATATATATATATATATATATATATATATATATCAGAAATGTGAACCCCTGCTGCTTGAGGAACTCCTTTAGAAGTGATTAATTTTACTTCTTAATTATGAACCTCGCTTGACTTTGAGTTTAATTAAGAAATAATATCTACTGCTTATTTCTCTATTTAATATAAAATTGTGATACTAAGGCATATTCTATATATAACAAAATATTCAACCTAATTAGAATTACTGTAAAGAAGTCAACGCTTGATTTAAAAACGTAATGTTACTTCTTACTTCATAACTTGTTGGAAGCTGTATTTTTTTCGATCGCAAAGTATTAAACCCAAATCAACGTATCGAAACAGCAGAGCATAGTTTTGCAAAGATTTATCTTTATCGAAATGTATCCATACATTTTCACTCTTACATTACGATAAGTGTGTTAACACCTTATGTAATAGTTAATTGTATTCTAAATAGATGTCTAACAATCAGAAAAGGCTTTCCGGAGCTCAACACGGAAAAATAATGCTCGAAAAAGAAGAGTTAGCCAAAAAGCGACTCACTGAGAACATTTTTAATCTTAGAAAAGTCGGAAGGCAACAGAGATTACATCACGAGATCACAATGACGACCACAGAAAGGACCATCTTCTTTAAACAAAATTCAGAAGGTCAGTGTTCGTTAGAAGCAGTAAACGTGCATAAAGACTATATTTATAATATCCTGCCCGTTGGCCTTCCGTACTAACCGACAAAGTTAAATTATGTTTAGTAGAATTAGGCCTAACTCAACTTACAGAAACAGATGTAAACTTTTCCTTGGATAAAGATTACAGAGGTTTCTCATCTGCAAATTATAAAAAAAGATTAAGTAAAAGGGAAATAATTCCAAGAACTTGGCCAGTCTATACTACATTAAAGGATTGCGCATTTTGTTTTCCTTGCAAAATATTTCAAACCTTTCCTTGTGCCTTTGTTAAAGGGTATAACGAATGAAGACATTTATCTCAAGCTACGAAAGCCATGAAACACAAACAGTCATATTTGTAACACAAAACCTTGGGTTGATTTAATTAAATCGATTCATTCCCAAACCACTGCTGAATCGCTAAATGAGAAATTGATAAATTAGGAAAAACATAGATGAGTGTCCCGTGTTAAAAATTATAATTTATAGTGCTAAATTGTTGGCCGGTCACAATTTAAGTTCGAGCAACAAAATGTTTTTTTTTAATTAATTGAAACATTTCACAGTTTAATGATCACATCTCTAGAATTAACAGAAATCCAAATGTCTCACTAATTGGGTTGTTCATATTCAAAATTCCCTTTTGGGACAGAAAATAGGACACGAAATAATAAACTTGCTGAAAGTTTTTATTTCATTATTTTAGATTCCACGCCTAAGATAAGTCACCAGGACCAACTTAATGTGGTAAGATTTGTTCTGTTAAGTAATGAACTAAAGCAACTTGAAATTATGGATCACTTTTTAGGATTCATTTCTGGTTCAACAGGACGTGGTATAACTAATGATGATTTTTCGCATTTGTACAAGAGCTATACGTTTTCTTCTCTGCATTAACTAAACGTTGGCAGGTATTAAGAGATGATATCCCTCTATTAAAACCCCTTTCGTATACTAGGTCGGAAAACAGAATCGATGCACTGAAAGTTCTTATGCACAATTTAGATAATACAAGACATTCTGATACAAGAAATGTGGCAAATTCTTTACTGTTAAAAATTAACTCTTTTAAGGTCATATCTTCCGTTGTAATATGATATGTCATTTTAGTCAAAATCAACATCATAAGCAAAACAATTCCGGATTTAATAATATTTTAGAAGAGGCAAGAAATATTGCCGAGAATATCGATTGCGACCCTTCATTTCCACTACTTAGTACTTATTAGACCTCCCACGAAAAAACGATCATTTGATTATGAGAGCAAGGGCGAGACTCCAAAAAATCCACAGAACTTAAGAATTAATTTTTAATTTGTATTGTTATCAAAAATCGAAGAAAGGTTCGATTAAATAAAAAATCACTTTCTGAACGACTTAAATAATTTCCTTAAAACAGATAAAGTAAATAGGTCTCTAAAACGGAAATGCTAGAGAACATACCATTTCATCCATCTAAAAATGAAAAAGATATTATTGTCCAAAATTTATGCGATGAAATAATTGATAACGTTGCATCCTATATTTCGCCTGAAATAAATGCATTAAACGTTACTCAATATCTATTTACGAATAACTTTATCTATGTAGTAATTGCTACAAGAATATTTTTAGCATTACCGGTGACAGTAGCGGCGAGAGGAGTTTTTCGAAACTTAAAATAATAAAAGATTATTTGCGATCAACAATGAGTCAAGAAAGGTTATCAGACTTATCTATTACTAGTATAGAAAAGACAATTTCTGAAAATATAAATATATCCGATACTATTTCAGAATTTTCTTCAAAAAAAAACAAGGAAAGCAAAATTTATTTATTTCATAATGAGAATGTATTAATAAATATAAGTAGTAATTAACATAAATGAGTACTCATGTTAATTTATCAAGAAAAAAGTTTGTTCCAATTTTTTTGTCTGTATCCATTAATAAGTATAAATATCTATTCATGTTAACTTGTGATAAGTTCCTGCTGACTTATTTTCCCGAAGTACAATTTAGATTTTTCACATTTCCAGTGTTTTATTTACGGCAAAATTACTTCAAGGAAATTATGGTTAATCAGTAATTAGGGGACCGGAAAATTAATTTCGTACACGGGCGGCAGATACCTTGGAAACAGTCCTGATTCAATTAAAAACAAAGTTTGCCCCTTAACAGGTTCGAACCAGTTTCTATATTCACCCAAAAGCAATAACATTTAGACGAAATTTGAACCAGCCTACTCGAAAAACTTTCGGACCTTTAGTGCAAATGAATTAAAAAAAAAGTTAACCCCTTTCTGATCCGAACCTTTATGCACGCCCTACATATTATTACCATCCACCTTAGTGCAGTTGGCCACGGAATCAACTGAACTCCTTTCATGATTTGTATTAAATCAACTGAAGGGACGATAATTAAGTTTGTTATAGTACATGCATATTATGAAATGTAGTCTATAAAATTAAATTATTAATATAGTTGATATGTATTCGTATTTAACAAATTATACACTTGCATGACTGGCGCATTTTACACATTATCTTTATATGCTTGGAAATTCAAGTTAATTTTCTTGACTTTATTTTCATTACTCTGTAATCCCTGCACCGATCGTCACCAAATTTTACTGGGGTTTAGACATTTAGGTCTTACACAAATTTGAATACAAACTCTGTACAAATTTTTAAGTTTCTTACACCCCTACTCCTCTGTAACTTCACCACCACCTATCGTTTTTCAAGTTTTAGAGATATCGCGTCCGAAAGATTGATTCATCACTCACACGCAAATACACACCCACGCATACTCACGCACTCACTCACCAAACCACCTGCATCCCATACACACATGCACGAACATGCACACCCACCCTTTGATATATGTTCGTTCACATCTACAACTGAATTTTTTCAGCACAGTTAATTCGTTTTCCCTCTTCCCGTAAAATAAGTACCTGCCTTTAAAACTCAAAGGTTACCTATTATTAGGATTGTAAACAATTAATAAAACATTAATATATTTCGGTTGAACCGATAATTAAATGCAGTTTTTACGATGCCCGGATATACGTATAGACCGTGGAGACCTACAGCGGCAAATTAACTAGCTGTAACAAAAAATTAAAAAAGTTGAATATAGGTGCCTTATATCTCTTTGTTATCCCGTCCGTCTTAAATTTAAAACGTTATGGAAAAGTGAAAACCCTGGCGCCCAACTAAGGGATGAGAAAGGAACACCTTCTTTGGAAACATTGTGGTTGTAAGTCGTTAATTATTAGTTAGTTAAGTTGTCATGGTACATCACAGAATTCGTTCATTAATCTCTACTGTCATGCAGTCAGAAGCACAAGCAGTTGAGCAAGCACCTTATCCTATTTGGCATCCCTTTTCTACTCTGTCTTGCCCAAGCATCCAATCGTATTCAATTTCAGTCATCAGTCAAGCGTCTTAATTGCCATTCGTTATATTCGTGCGCCATGCTGTAGTGTTTGTGATACCAGTGAAACTGCCCCCACTAAGGCGAGAACGTTAAGCGCCTGTCTTACCTAAGTTACCTGCTAGTTAAAAGGCAAACTCCAAAAATTTAAGCGAAAGCAATTGCAAACGTGAGATGGTAAGGTGGGCATAATTCTAACTTGAAAATTTCTATTTTACGAGAGTTTACTGCGTCCCGCACAGATGAATCACTCGTTCGGCGACCGTGGGGCATCTCTTAGCTATGTAAATTATTTAGCAATGGCCGAAGTGGCCTCAAAAACTTCCTGATAATAAAAATTGCATGTCGATCTTCAATTAAAATTCAATTCATGCTTGTATTGGTTAAGATGTACATGGATTGTAAATACAAAACATTTGGGTTCGTTGTTATACCTACCTAATGAATTAGCGCACACGTCACCAATGTGAATATGATGCGCTCTTTGAAGAAGTTTAAATTTCGGCGAGTGCGCACTTATAACAAATAAAAAAAATAATTACTGCTTCCTGTCGGAAGGTAACTTAGACAAAGAAAAATTGTCGTTTAAACAGTCCGCGGTCTAGCTCAGTAAAGCACATTACTTACGAAACTTACTGTAGATTGAGAGCTCTCTTCTTTACCAGGTCATAAGGGAGGCAGAGATATTTTCATTGCTTTACCCAGTTAAGCGTATCGTTAGGCGCCACTCAATGTTTATAGGATAATAATTAAAACACAACAAAAATTGAGAAAGTTGTACTTTAATACCACAGATAATCTTACCAAACAACACACCAGCTGTATTTGCGTCTTTAATAAAACAAAAAAATATCTGCTGATTAATTTCAGCAAAAAGCAAATAAAATAGTGCTTAACTTTTCGCAAAGCTTTACGATAGTAAACTAATTCTTAATTGACACAAACTATATATATACCATATAACCCTTCAAAAAAATTGATTCAAACGCTAAAACTGGTTGGAACATTCCAAATCTATAAATGCAGCCTTAATCGTCCATATAGCCAATTCAATCCACATAGATCCAAAGACGACACTCTTACGTTTTCTAAAGTGGAAACAAGCTTGCAATTCATCCAAAGGTTTTCCAAAGTATGAAACTTGTATAATAGCTATGTGTAAGCGAAGGTGTTCTAGAAAATAGTATATATTATACAAAATCTATTACTGAATTATTTAATGGCTTGCAATGAATGAATTACAATTTCGTAGAACATACGATATCGAGAAAAGCAATTTATTTTCAACCTTACTTTAAGGAAAAATGCAAAACTAGCTACTTTGTTCAAACACGCCGTGGCAGTCACATTTTATTTATCGTCTGAGATCCAAGATTCATTGAGCAACAATGGCCTGGATGGAAGGCAACTGCATTCAGTCTTGGTTTACTCGTTGTTTAAGGCGTAGGTTTGCCCGACACCTTTTTTATTTTTCGGATTTCTGGCGCACATCTTCACCAATAAATAAACAAAACGGTCATTTAAAAATCGTGCATTATTTTAGGTTATCGACAATGGTATGCTATAAAACATTGTTTTTGGTTTTTAAATGTTTACTATCAGCGCTGACCCTTTAGTGGGAACCATTTTGTTTAACAGTTGCCAGTATTCGTTTTCCAAACAACCCTGTTACAGGTAGTACTATTTCCTTCTCACAAATGATTTACTTCTATTTTAGCTTACAATATGTACTTTGTATTTTTTGATTTCAATTACTGAATTGAAACCCTTCTAAGTTGGTGTATTTAATTAAAATAAGTTGAGTCTATTGTCTTAACCAAAAATATTTGAATATTTGAAGAAGATATGTTAACCAAAAAGATTTGGTTTGGTTGAGAACACAATTGCCAGTCTTGAGTTTATTCAATTTAGCCTCACTGGTTTCTGGTTCTCCGTATTTAAATTACGCCATTTTTCGCCAGTTTTGGTATTTCTACCGCAACTGCGGCTAGAATTAAACATGAGGTTATCGGGAGTTTTACTTCCAGAGATAGTGAATTAGATAACTATGTTGCAGACTATAATTTTACTGTATTACCATTGATTAATAAGTTTAATCAATGGTATTACTATAAGTTTTTAATTATAATTTTACTGAGACTGAAAATGATGACTAGGGATTTATTAGCAGCAACATTGAAGATTCTTCAGATTTTCTAACCCATGAAGAGTCCATTTGGTAATTCTATACAAAACCATAGTGAAAACGGTCACAATTGAGTGTTTAAGTTCTTTTAGGTGTTTCATTATCGAGCACGCCAGACTTCACAAAAATTAAAAATATTACTTTCTACAAACATATTTTGTTAAGTAATATATTTTATTTTTTATTCATTCGTCACCTGTGGCTTCATGTATTACTAGGACAACGGGTTACTAATAATCAAATTGCGGTTACAAATACACATGCTATTAATGACAAGTTAGTAGCTTCTAAAAGTGATTTCATATAGCTTAAGTTTAGTTAGGTTAATGCATATTTACAAATAAAATAATGAACAAATGGGAAATAATCTAGATATTATTGAAAATTTGAAACCCCAAGAGGCGTAGATACCATACGATTTGTTTCCTTTTTATACCAACGGAAATGTTATTCGTAGATTGTTCAAGAAACAAACCACTACAGTTTTCAACGGAAGACTTCTGTCATTGCTAAAGTAAGTCCTCAAATGCATCTATCTACTCTCACCAAGAGTGAATATATTCCTACATTTTTAGGATTGTGGGGTAGGTATTATGAAAGGGCATGTACTAAAAACCTTCATGTTTCATTATTGAAAAAAAGCTAACGCACTACTTGGTAACAAGGTAAACGAGTAAAAAGTCGAGCCGAAGTTGCATTTGCTCGATATTTCTAAAGCACTTCAAAGTAACAGAGTTCACGTCCAAAAAATAATTGTTACGGTTATAGATTGCAAAGTTTAATATGGTGGTCTGTCCAACCGAGTCCTTATCCACTGACGAATTCATGAGTGCATTCCTCAGCAAACTCTTTTTGCTTTTATTTAAAGTAAAGGACATCCTTACAAAATAAAAATATTTTAGCGTTGTTCTGAATCACTTCATGTCTTACAATTCAAAACATACTGCGGATAAGAGACAATATCCTATAAGCCGGTATCAGAAAAACCGATTACGGAATCAAGGAATCCTTATTTAAATGATGAACGCACACTGTATACTGACAATTGGTACTCTTTCAAAAAAACTAATTCCAAATTTCACTCATCTCATTTGGAACACTACGAGCAAATTACATCGTGAAACCTTCCGAAAATCTCCTCATTGGTTGCTTTTATAGTCTCGTCAAAGTATAACGCTAATGAAAGTCTAATTCAAATAAAACAAGATCGTATATACCAGTAGATCAGATCACAGGAGTAGAATGAGGGGTCCAGCCCATAGCTACAAAGGACCTCCAGTTGCTCCAAAACTCGGCGCAAGCGCAGGCGTCTGAATTTGCGGGACTTCGTACAATGGCCAAAGGGTATCGGTCATTTTCGTTTTGACGATCATCTTTGCTTTTGTCGGTCATTTTGAAATCAATCCAATAAATCAAACCAATTAAATCCAATCAATTTTTAAACACAAAAGTTTAACTCGAGAAGGATTTGAACCTACGACATGTACTTTGACCAGATCCATTAATCAGATCAATGAATCAAATCAATTAATAAAGTCAATCTAATCTACTAAATAAAAATGATGTCGGGAAACAAAAGTGGATTCACTTATTAAATCTCATAATTACATAACATAGTAATTATAAAGCTGTTTTTCTAAATAAATATTAAATTGGTTGTTTTCCCTAAAGAACGTATTGAAACATCTATACTCTTCAACCTTTCGTTAAATTGTTGTATACGATAGTTCTCTGACTTGAAAAACTGATGGAAACGCTCAATTTAATTTCGATCAAATCAATATCAATTAATCAAGAAGCTGAGCTAACAATACTTCATAACCTTCAGATAACGTTTATCCCACTGTATATACCTAGCTTTCATTTCAGCATTTGATTTAAGCTACAGTTTGCGTAAAAACCAACTTTAAATTCTAAAATACCAAATCCATATAACTTACAGCTTGCAAACACCAACTTTCATTTCTAAAATACCAAATTGATTTAACTACGTCCTAGAAATGAAACACAGAGTATATTTATAGCCAAACTTGAAATCAGGCCTCTATATTATTTTACATACAAGGACTGTCCTATCGAAAATACCTCTGTCAAAAGGGGCTTTAGATTTATAAACAAGCTTGAGCACACTAAGCCATTATTGAAAATGGACAAATACCTAGGGGCAAATAAATAAGTTGGCTTCCATTTCTAATTTTGATTATACACTTCATCTTTTATATAACCTTTGTTTTGAGAATTACTTAGATTTATAAACAAGCCGGAACACACTAAGTCATTATTGAAAATGGACAAATACCTGCGGACAAATAAACAAGCTGACATTCATTTCCAATTTTGATAATACATTTGCGATTTGAAACTAACATCGATACCAGCCCGTAAGACAGATATAGGACTCCGTGTTTTATTCTACCCAATGTTCATCAGCATCATCATTACACAGCCATAAAGACAAAAAAATCCATACAAACCAATGTGATTCTAATGATACGTTGATATTACACACACAAGTTAGTTACAACCACTCATATTAATGTGTGGCACTATTGGCGGGTTTTTCATACAGTGATAAAAACACGTTTTACAGTTAATTTAGTAAAAAATCAGGCCTCTCAAAAACGATCACTTACCAATGTTGTTGATAATCGTATTGAAAGATTATCTTGACAGGGGACACATCTGGTTTTTAATGCTAACAATCACGTCACATTCACTTTCTGCGGTTTGTTTATAAATAAACAATATAAAGTACTTATCGGTTTCCAGCTATCATTAACATCAAGTAATTATTTTCTGGTTTCCCAGTTATGTAACCACTATAACAACCTTTCACTATTCAAATACCTCTAGGGGATTTTCGGAACACACTAATTACCTAATTACGTGAAAAGCAAATAGACCTTTAAATTACATAAAAGTCAGACAGACAAGTCTGCTTTTATTTACAATACACATCATACCAAATTGGTTTACGTACAGCTTGCAAAAACCAACCCACAATTGAAAAAAATTGATTTAACTTATAGCTTGCAAACCTAACTCTCAATCCAAAAATACCGGTTTTGATTTAGCTTACAGCTTGCAAAAACCAACCTCCCAAAAACAAAACCACAAACGCAAACACAAACGCAAACGCAAAGGCAAACGCAAACTCAAACGCAAACGTAAACGCAAACGCAAACGCAAACGCAAACGCAAACGCAAACGCAAACGCAAACACAATCACAATCACAAACAAACGCACGTCCTGATAGTGGTCCTTACCCTATCTGAGGCAGCTCTAGTTTGGCAGGTCGTGCCTTGTATAATGGGGTTTATTGTATAAAACTGTCGAATGTTATATTTTTGTAATCGTTGCTCCATAAACAAAAAACTGGTATACAGCTAAATATATCAATTTTCTTGTTTATGTATTTAATTTGACTTTCTTCAGCTAATATTTCAAAATTTAATTTTTTTGTAACTTCATGTAAACAATTACAAGCAATTTTGTTTCGCAACACGTGCCTGTCAGACTTTTGGTTCTCGGCCTTATACTTTATCCCTCGGCTACGCATCGGGTTAAAAAAATCGGCCTCGTACCAAGAAATGTGTAAACAGCGCACTCGTTGCGAAAATGACTACACGATAACTGGAGTACAACTTTGTTTCAGTAATATTTAAGTCGTTCTAATAATAATTGGAGGGTGCGTGTTTATTAGAGGTTATGCTTTTGAATTTGACATTCTGTTTGAGTTTTGTACTTCTTTCTATTGGAACCGGAAATTTCTAGAACTAGTAGTCCTAATAGGTTCATTAGAGCAGCGTTTCTATAAGTTGGTGCTCTAATATTTTTCTCAATAAAGTGTTTGACATTGAAAGTAGGGTTGTTACTATTATTAAATCTGCTTTTTTTAATATTTTTCACTTTTCTTTAATTTTATACCCATATACTATGTTAAACGATATTACACCGTAAGTTAGTATAACCAAATAAAGTGCTGGGACCACTATTGTGACGTCACGATTTCTTATTCGCGACCTCTATCATAACGAAGGCAATGGTTATTGATACACAAATTTAGTCACAAACCATTACTTTACATCTTAGATACATAAAGTACGATTATTTACCCAAACTAACATTATACAATTAAAAAATGCAAACTGTGGAACAATCATCATAATGTTTGAAGTAATTTTTGGTTTCGTTCTTGTAAGAACACGTTTAATTAGACGAATTTGTATAATTGCCTACATCGAAGTTAATTTTCACTTGCAAAGACTTACATTTTTAAGATATTTAAAAAATAAATCAATTCCTTTAATTTCCAAATATTGCATCACCAGTTGACAAGATCATAATGAATATCTTTGAAAATTTTAGCAATAGCACATTTTTAAACATCTGTGAGGTTGGTATCGCTCATAATGCAAATAAAGATTAGTAAAATCTAAATAGTTAGTATATTGTTTGCTTACGTTCATTTAGTTATTTTGGCCGTTGTTTACCCTTTTTAAATTGATCCAGATGGGCCAATTTTACGATAGTTTGTCAAGTTTGTAATTCCGATTGTCTGTAAATTGGTTGTTTATCACTAACGTTTGCTTGTCGTTTGTTTACATTTTCCTTCGTTTTTGTAATCCAACCTGACAGGCAAACTTCCCGATAGCCCGACCAAGTTTGAGCTTTCGCTTATTTGACTTTGTAGAATATTTTTTTATCGTTTGTTTAGCTATTTTTAAGAAACATAATAGGTGTGGGTATAAATTTATTTGCGTTATCGTCTTTGATAACGAAAGGTTCGGTCGTGGTTAAATAGTTATGCATTTTTCCAAGCTTGCCAGTTCGTTTATGTATTGTATTATTATTGATGAAATATAGAAAATTTATTTGAGTAACACGGTTCCTCATTGAAAAACAGGATGTATGCATCTCGATTCTAGGTATGAAGTCTTTTTTTTCCTGGAAATGTCCATTATACAATTTTAGTGTGGAAGATTTCATGTGTGACGATTAAAAAGATGACGTGATTTTAGGAGTGTAAGACGTCTTGTGTTTCTTTTAGTTAGTTAAAGTTAGGCTGTTAAGGAACGAGGTCGAACGCTGAGCGGGTGATGTAGGCTTCGGGTGCACAGAATTTACCTACATTCTACTGGGTTACTTGAATATATCGTAAGGTAATGTTCACGTTCACGTTCCTTGTGTGGATTCAATCATCCCGGGGACCTTTTTTTGTGTTGTTATTCGTTGGTCAGAAGTGACATTTTCGTGTCCATTGAAGCGGATTAGTGTTCATTTTAGCGATTTCCTCATTTTTTGGGTAAAATCGCGTTTTAGTGGATTGTGGTTTTTTAGAATTTGGTAAATTGATTTGTGCATCGAGAACATACATCCGCGTCCTCAGCTGTTCAGACAGATAGAACTGTAAATATACTGTAAATATCGCTATAATAAATTTTGTGTATATAAAAGACAAAGAACGTTTTGTAAATAAATTAATGTTTGTGTATATTAAACCAGGCGAAGCAGTTACTAAATCACCTGCCTTAGCCTAAATATTTTCGTCACTAAATTCGTGTAAATATAATTTAAAAATAGTCGGGTAGTTGAAATTGACGACAGAAAAGTTGCCGTACTGGAAGTCCGTGTCCGCAAAAGGAGATTGAAGAGTTATTTTATCGGTATCCGTCGTTCGATTAGCAAAGGGTCAATTGCATGGGAATTGCGTTTACCGCTGTGAGATCGCTGAGAAATCAATTAGAATAAAGGAAGTTTGTTCAAATTAAGGTAATTGTTTTTGTGTTTATTGTCAGTGATTTTAATGTTTTTGTATTTATTTAGGCGGATGAATACGCTTTATTTTGTGTATACTATTGTATAAAAGCCCTTCAGGTGGTTATGATATTTTTACCAAAGTGTATTCAACCGTTTAACGTAATATTACATACTGTGTGTTATATTTTTATTCTTATCACTGTATACCAATATTCACATCTCGAAAATTTGTCCAATTAATGTTCTTGACGTCATTATTATACCTTTAAGGTGTTAATTAAAATTAAGGTAATTAATATAGATGATCTTGGAGAATTTTGAGCAAGAGACTTCCCGAATTAATAGTTAGAATTTTACGTAAAAAAGGTCGCGTTTAGTTCCTTCCGGAAGTAAATTTATTTGTTTGAGATTTGATGCAAGTCAAAATATTTGGTGCCTAGCTTACCTTGGTCAATGAAAAAATAATGCATATACTTTGTTACATCTTATTTTACATTAAAGCTGGCCATGATATTTTTCTGTAATGGTAAGTATTCCCATTTGTCAAAATGACAAGAATTCAATTTGACGCCGCCTTGACAAAAGTAATCTGCTGTGTTTCCTACTTAAGTAACGCACAAGATGATCTGGTCTCACATTGAATGATTAATAATTTGTAGAAAAAATGGCACGTCATCACAAACAGTATAAAGTTGCAAAGCACCTTAAAATAGTGCAACGGGAAAAGTAATGGAAAATTTATCGTAATGGTGTCAGGTATATATAGTAAGAAGTTAAAATCACTTTTTCGTGCACACTTTAAGTATTTATTTGGTTCTAGGTTTCACAGCGAGCTATCCAAGACATCACAAGGTCAAGATATCAAAATTTAAAGTTGACATATTGTGCTAAACGTGGAAAGTTTTGGGATTTCACCTTTCGAAAGATAACCAACTACTAATTTGGCAATTTAATTCGAAAAATGAATATTTTACTGTGGCCAGATTGTATCATCACCTAAAACAGATTTACAAATTAAGGGGACGAACGACATTAACTAGAATTTTTAAATTAATGGGTTACAAATTTTAGGTAAAATAAAACACGTCGTTGTAGCCAGAATTAAGCTTTTGATGTCAGATATGTGTATTTATCAAAGTGGTTCTAATATCGATCGTTGGGTGCACGATTCTGACTTCAAAAGTAATCCATCCAAAATTAAAAGTGAAGGTAAAAGGTATACCATTTTACACCCGGGGCGTAATTTAGAGTTTTGGAAAACTGTAACTATTTATTCGATTCGGGGAACGGGATTACGATTGTCATAATACGATGAATGGGGACCGGTATCAAAATTGGGCCGATTCCTGCGCTGTCCAAACTACTCGGAAATGGTGTGGTATAACGCACCGTATCATTCGATGCAGTTCGATAAGCTACCTTCGTTTTCCAGTAAGAAAAATCAGCTTCAGAAGTGTTGGTTACGCATGGGGCCAAAACTATAAAAAAGCTACTGTGAAACAAAATTCAACTTTTTCGGTCCAGAGGAAAAATTACGTAGTTGATAATATCTTGGTTAAGCATGGGTAGGAAGTTTTACGATTGCCTCCTTACCATTGTCAGTATAATCTTACTGAAATGGCGTAAGGTTTTTGAAAAAATTATTACAATGAGCAAATAAGTTCTGAACCTTCATCGAACGATTGAGTTCAGAAATTATGCCTTGAGGCTTTGTCTAAATGTTCTCCTACAACAAAATGTCAAAATTTTTGTTTGCATACGGAAAACATTATTTCAAATGATTGGGAGAAACATATGGGAAATTTTTCGATTGAAGATATCCCACCTGTTTTTATAGCACTAGAGGAGAATCCGATTAACACACAGATTAAGAACAGTTTCTAAGAACTTGTTCTTGAATGGGGAAGGAATAATCCACTCACGTTCAATGCCGACATAACGCAGTATGCCTTGTATCCGCCAAGAAAGACCGATTATCTCCTGCTGTAAATATGAATGGCTTAGAACTCAAGTTTTCAAACTCTGCTTCTATGTTAGGGATGTCCTTATCATCGAACCTTTCATGGGTTGACCACCTTTTGTCAGCCAGTAAAACAGCTGCTCCTATACTGGGATTTCTATACAGGTCTAAACAGTACTTCACATCGCAACAACTCCTTTTATTGTCTAAGGCCCAAATTCGACCTCATCTGGAATAGAATTCACAGTGTTCCCCAATACGCCTTGGATATGGTAAACCGCATCCAAAAAAGAGCTATGAGGCTTATAAATGACCCATCTGTGACTTCTGACCTACAGCCTCTTGAGCATAGAAGAACAGTTTCGACTCTTTACTTGCTCCATCGCTATTACCATGGCAAGTGTGGCTCCAAAATCTTCGGTAAGAACATCCGGTTTTCCCATTCACGCCATAATTACGCACTCAAAATTCCATCGTGTCACACTAAACGGGCTCAATCTACATTTTTTCCACACGGCGGCCAAATTGTGGATTGCATTACCCAGTTCCTGTTTTCCTCCAAACTTTGACTTAAGACAATTTAAGGTAGCCATTCATAAACATTTCTCGGCAGCCTAACAATATCCCTAAACCCCCCAGTGTTCCTGAGTGCTTCAGCACGTTAGGCAAATCTTAGGCTGTTAGGGAATACTATAAGTAAAAAAAAAAAGATAATGATATGGATTCAAATTCTTTTGGTAATATACTGCAGTTGGAATAAGACCCCCTGTTCTACATGAAAATTTTAGTAAAAATACATTTAAATATTTGGTTTTCGTTAGGTCCGTGGATACGAAAGCACCAATCTTGTGGTCAATGTCATTTAGCTACGACTTAAATGGATACATTCCTGGTTATTTACTTTCATGTGTACGTAACAGTAAAGAAAAGAACGACACAGCACATTTCATCACGAAAGTAGTTTTCATATAAGCATACCTCCGTTCATGTTTAATAGACCAGAAAATAAACACATGCAGTAGGTAAATTTTATCATGATATCAAGCCTTCACATTGGATTACTTATGAAATTGCGCTCTGGATTTTCTACATATTTTTCCCCTGTTTTTTTTTTTGTAGAGCGACAAAAGCAGAAGACATGCTTATTAGTTTTTACATAGATTTGGTTAACAAAACATCTCATTATATTAGCATGTTGTCATGTATGACCAATGTAAAGAATGTACTATATCCGTTTTATGTAGGTAATAGACGTTCAAGGTCTGAAGATTAAAGCTTACTTTTTTTTAAGTAGGTCACTCGAGATTCAACCATTTTCGTACAAAGTCTAAATAGTGTGAAAAACTATGTTGCAACACTGCATTAGTTTCACATTGAAAATATAACATCCAATCATCAAAAGTCAAGCTAGAGTAGTAACTTTTTGTTCTTTTGACAGTGTTACCACACTCGTCCTAGATTTCCATGCCCTGCTCTAATGCAAAATAATGGAATAGAGTATGTATATATATATATATATATATATATATATGTACTACGCTGTACGCACAGAGTGTCCAACGACGAACGACATCGATCGATTATGGAAAAAGTATAAATAGGAAAAATCTTACTAAAGTCGATGGGAGACATCCATCTAAAATATTCTCAAGATTACAGCACTTCCGGTTATAACGGAAGTGGATGTTAGTTTTCTTATTTTAAATAGGACAACCTGCATATTGTTGCATTTTTGGATTCTACGTCCAATTCTAGGCATACTGTATGTTTAATGTCGTATACTTAACTCTAGCCGTATTTGAAGTATTCCAAGTTTTAAGCAAAAAATGACAGTTGCATCGCCCAACAAAGTTGCCTATACTGTCCAAACGGCAAATTATTTTGCAGTGTAAACAAAGGACTGTTTTAGGTTACTAACAACACGTAATGTCGTATTTGTATACAGGGTGGTTGAAAAATACTAATGCATTTGGTACTCAAAAAAATAGTCATTTTTTTTTAATTGGAACCCATACTTTTTGCCTCGGATATGATTTTCAATTTAAATGCTTATACCTAAATCTAACCCTTTTCATTTTATTGGAGAAAAAGCGTTTTCACTTGCCCATATTCGGTTGCATTTATTTTTATTTTTAAAATTGGCTGGTAATGCTGCTCGTTGTCCAGAAAAAGATCACCGAAAGCCGTGAAGCAAATTGTTGAAAATTTTAAAAATATCGGGGTTCCGTTAAAAGAAAAATTTTTAAAGCAATGAAAATGTCGTTTATAATGTGAACTTAATAAAAACTAGAAATTAAAAAAGAACCATTTCATTAAATGTTCGAAATTGCGCCCTTGAACTTCGTGACACTTTTTGCACCTTCGGATCAGTTGCTCGTGTGTTGCTGCTCTTGTTGAATTTGTACTCAAAGAGCGAAATGCGTTTTCTACTCTCTCGATATAGTTTTCCTTTGTTGTTAAAGGAGTGTTGTATATTTCACCCTTCATGGCACACCATTCAAAAAAATCTAAAACCGACATATCTGATGAACGCGGTGACCATTGAAAAGGCCCGTTATTAACTATCCAACGGTCCTCAAATGTATGCTGTAGGAAAGTGTTCACAATATGGCCATTGTGAGGCGGTGCACCATCATGTTGGTATAGCACTTGAGTTCTGTCGGCCAGAGGTAAATTATCCAAATACTCAGTTTACAAGTCTTATAGTATTGCTAAATATCGTTCACCTGTAGGAACATAGGACATATTCATTTCTGAACATTTACATTTGGGTAGAACTTACCGTTCAGATTTTCGTCTTAGAAACGTATCATAACAATTTGAGTGTTTCTTATTGCGCAATAAACATTAGGCTCCAGTTTCGTTCCCTAAGAGCATGAGGTTTGCGTCGCTCCTATAGAGCGAATTATGTCGATTAAGCATGCCATTTTTAGTGAATTTCTCTTCGTCGCTCCAAATTATGTTATTCAAAAATCGTTCGTTTCCGTAGTGATTAGTAAGTATAAATTCGCTAAAAAGTACTATTCTCGGAAAATCATCATTCAGAATTCCATTAATTGAACTTTTTGATACTCGTGAGTCTATCGAAAACTGTCTTATTGACATCATTGGATTTACAACAAAGTAACCCAAAACTGCAATTTCCACATTTTCATTGTTAAGAATAGGTTTAGCTTTAACAATTTTTCTTTTAACGGAACCGGTATTTTTAAAGTTTTCAACAACCTGATTCACGGCTTTCGGTGATGAATTCTTTTTTTCTAGATAACGAGCAACAAACGTCACACACGTTCTATTCACCACTTTATCACAGTCTCCGTAAATAATAAACAAATTTAAATAATCTTCGTTTGAAAATCCGAGTCGTGACGGCATATTTTCAGTTATCAAAACTATTGTCAATTGATATATCTCCATCGTTTCCATGATGACTGGTTGGCAAAAGCATTACCAGCTAAGATTAAAATAAAAATTCAACAACGCAACCGAATATGGGCAAGTGAAAACGCTTTTTCTCCAATAATATGAAAAGAATTAGATTTAGGATGAGGCATTTAAGTTGAAAACCATAGCTGTTTCTGGTGCTAAACTCAAATCTGATGCAAAAAGTATGGATTCCAATTTAAAAAATTGACTTTTTCTATTTTTTTGTTTTTCAATCACCCTGTATACAAATACGTTGTTAGTGAACTGAAACAGTCCTTTGTTTACAATAGTTCAGAGTTTCACTGCCTTTTGGATAGTATAGGCAACTTTGTTGGGCGATGCAACTTTAATTTGTTATTGTAAACTTAGAATATTTCAAAAACGGCTAGAGTTAGGTATATGACATTAAACATAAAGTATGCCTCATTTAAAATAAGCAAGCTAAGATCCACTTCCGGTATGACCGGAAGTGCTGTAATGTTGAGAATATTTTAGATGGATGTCCCCATAGACTTTAGTAAGTAACTCTTATTTTAGCAACAAATATTTAGAAACAAATTTTTGTTTTTAAAGCAACTTTCTTTGCTTAAAACTTTACCACTTAGGTAAAAAATACATCTTCAGGCTAGTGATTTTTATGTGAGATCTTATCTTATTAATAATTTCAGTTAAAGTGAAAGGAGTACAGATAATTGACGATCTACCGTAACAAATTAACACAAGATAAATTCTTCCAAAATCATTTTTATTCGTGTAACAATTTTTCTGTTTGAACCTAAAACCCTCAAAACTGCCTGCCTTCTATCGAAAATAACTGTTTTATTCATTATCTGCACCCAATTACAATTATCTACATTTTACCTAACAATGGGTGTACTAAAAATGACGCGTAACCGCGTTTAAAAAATTAAAGAAAATTTACAGTAAAGATTTAATGAAAATTTCATGATTATCCATAGAAATAAAACCTAACTCGTATTCTATTTTTGAATTAACTCTTCCTTTCTCTGGAAAAATGATTAGGAAAACAGAAAACCAGAAAAAGAAAAACAGTAAGTCGGCATATAGTAGTATCTGTTACTATTCTACTTTATGATATCCTATTCTTTGTAAAATAGAAATTTAAGCAACAGCTATCCATCATTTTTCTGATGTTTTACCAAACAATGAGTATTATTGTCAAATGGTATTAAAATGACAATAGTTTGGTTTTTACGATAAGTAAGTGTAGCTCTCAAATGCCAAATTTACTATTTCTGTTGGAATAAATAAAGGCATGTGATAGCTACAAAAAATATTCTCTATAAACAGGACATCATGAGTGTAAAAATAGTGTAACTATTTTTATACCATAATTTTACTTATTGGTGTAGAATATAGATAGATAGTGGCTGGCAATCGTCATCCAAGGATTTATTTCTGTTCCAGTAATAGGATGGCATAAAAGAAACATAAACTTTCATATTTCGTCGTTGTTGAGAAAAGTACTCGTCATACACAAAATAATTATTGATAACATACTATCAATTTTTACAAGCTAGCAGAATCTTAAACTACCAAAACTATTACTACTACTAATAAATATATTTTAACAAGCTACTCTTCAGCCTATATACAATTCGAATTAACAATGATTAACTATAGAAGCAGTTTTTTTGGCTCTTGATAAATGTACATTTTTCCAGAATAACAACCTGTTTTACCGTTGTAACAATGCTGTCAATCTTAACTATATTGAAAAATATTTCATAATTGTGACTCCAAGACGGCTATGATTATTTTCTTGATCTAAAAAATCATTGTATTTTAAAAATGGATTTACACCCTCGTCTCTTCCATAAAAAATGGATCCCGTTCGGATTTTTAGATTTTGATATATACGCTTAGTAGATTTGTTTCGTAATGTCGTAGGCTTACATATTATGATCGATCGTAAGTTTGTAGTTATAATTACAAGTAGCCGATTCTCTAGCTTTCATAAAAGAGAACATGGGTAGATTTTAGACACCCTGTATATACACATATATATATATATATATATATATATATATATATATATATATATATATATATATATATATATATATACTAAGAGGAAGTAACGGTCGTACTATTTAATATTCAACGATTTGATAAGCGACTTCGACCGCAAATTAGTTAATTAGAACACTCTGTATTCCTTACCAAACTTTCAAAATTTTTTATTCCATCATCAGGGCTTCTATAAAAGTACATTTAGTGAAAGTTCAACAAAACTGTTTACTACATACAGAATATCGACGACAACATAACATGCATGTATAAATACCGGTAAGTTACTATTATAAAAAGCATATAAAAAATTATGTTTGGTCAAGATTAACAATTAGAATGACATACTTAAAACATTAAAACAATGTAAACTGTATGATAGTTGTACGCTGGTCTTTGTTCAATGTGATAATAATTAAGGAGAAAAAATTTTAAATTGTTTTAATGTTTTAAGTATGTCATTCTAATTGTTAATCTTGACCAAAAATAATTTTAATATGTTTTTTTATAATAGTGACTTACTGGTATTTATACATGCATGTTGTTATATTGTCGTCGACTTCATTTTAACCTCATATTCTGTAGGTGTACAGTTTTGTTGAACTTTCACTAAATGTACTTTTGTAGAAGCCCTGATGATGAAATAAACGATTTCGAGAGCTTGGTAAGGAATGCAGAGTGTTCTAATTAACTAATTTGCGGTCGAAATCTTATCAAATCGTTGAATATATATATATATATATATATATATATATATATATATATATATATATACAGGGTGACATAGAAAAAAGTGCCATGCATAGCGCCACACGGTAGAGGACACTAAAATAAGAAAAAGTTCCTATGAACTTAGGTTCGCAACGCCTTCGTTTAAAAGATATAGGATGTTGAAGTTTAATTATTTTTTTTGTTTTTTTTATATCTTTTTACGACGATATAATAAGCGGACGAAATTTTGTATACAGGGGCTTTTTATTACGCAGAATTCAAATATGGCCTTAGTTCTTTTATTACTGAGGGCTCCATATACAGGTTTCCAACTTGTTTGAATCGGTCTTAACTTTTTTGCCTTACATTGTATGTCATTTTACACTGTAAAAATTTGTTTTCCCATCTTTTCTGATTCCGAAAGGTGTACCTTATTGAAGTCGCTAGGACCAACGGTTTACGAGAAAAATGCATCCGATGCATGCAAATTATCCAAAAACGCCAAAGTAACTTATTTGCAAAAACAATGAAGGGCAGTGATTAAAAAAAACATTAAATTTTTAGAAGATGTTCAAATTGTTGTCCTTGTACTTGAATACATTTTTCAAATCTTCTTCCTAAGGATTGACGGCATCTTTGAAATATTCCTGGGTTATTACGGAATCTATCTGCGGATTCCATAATTCTTATCCATAGTTGCTCTTCATTGTGTGTGGGCAGGTATAATTGACAATTACTTAAATGGCCCATTTCAATTGCCCAATCGATTGACACGTGAACTGTATCGAAATTTCTTGGAGAATGAACTAAATACGTTATTAGAGGATGTTCCATTGGCTATTATTGGTAGAATGCGTTACATGCATGATGGCGCGCCAGCTCACTTTTCTCGATTGGCAAGGGAATTTTTGGATAGGAGATTTGGAAATACGTGAATTAGTACCCTGGCCAGCTCGTAGTCCCGACCTTAATCCCCTCGATTTTTCATTTTGGGGATTCATGAAAAATGATGTTTGTTCTGTAGAAATACATAATGAAGAGCAACTATGGATAAGAATTATGGAATCCGCAGATAGATTCCGTAATAACCCAGAAATATTTTAAAAATACCGTCAATCCTTAGGAAGAAGAATTCAAAAATGTATTCAAGTACAAGGACAACAATTTGAACATCTAAGTGTTATGTCATTGTTTTTGCGAATAAGTTACTTTGGCGCTTTTGGATAATTTACATGCATCGGATGCATTTTTCTCGTAAACCGTCGGTCCTAGCGACTTCAATAAGGTATACCTTTCTGAAGCAGAAAAGATGTGAAAACAAATTTTTCCAGTCGAAAATGACATACAGTGTAAGGAAAAAAGTTAGAACCGATTCAAACAAGATGGAAACCTGTATGTGGCGCTGTGATGCAATTACGAAACATTTAATTTCATTCAATTTCAATAGAATAAGTAAAACACATTTAAAAGTTAAACTAATTAAATTACTTAGTATGCAAATATGTAATAACAATTATTACAATATAAATAGACCAATGTACTAAAGAAATTGTAAAGTCATGCATTCTTATCAACACACTTTTCACTATTATAAATAGAAGTAACTAGGTAAAACTAGAACAGATTGTAAACATATACTAAACAGATACTATAGGTACCTGTAAGAGTAGTACTGAAACGATCTTGTCGTTAAGTACATCATTGTTAATGTGTGCAATAAATCATATTTCTAAAACATGTAAGGATAAATATTAATACCACTCTAACCTTAAACAAACACTAATTGGAGTTATATACTACATGGCGACCCTGCCGAAACAGAATACACCGAGATCCGAAGATTACAAGACTAAAGAATAATACCAAAAGTTATGGGACAGTCCGCCACAAAAGAAGAGGTGATCATCGCACAAGCAGGCAACAGCGGTGGTCAGTCCTCAGTGCTGGTTCTTTTAATAATTTTGTGGATGGTATGGACAAAATGCAAGAAAGTTATAGCTGGGACAATACGGGAAGAAGCCGCAAGAAGCAATGCCAGGTTAGATGCAGTTTAGAAGAAAGAGTGCATTCGCAACTTTGAATCAACCCTGACGTCGCAACAGTACGATCAACAAGTGCGGTGCATAAACAACGCAAGGAACATGAGTAAGTGACAGTGTTTAATTTTAAGATAATAATTGTATAGGCTAGATAAGTTAAGAAAAAAAAATTTTTATGTCAATCACTTGGGATCAATATTTGCAAGACATTATAAGCATAAAAGACCAAATTATTAAGCAGTCAAAGCGGGCTATATAAAAAAAGAAGTACCCAAAAGTGAAAAAATTAGAAAAGAAACAGGCGAACAGTTAGTACAGTTATTTAATCATTTTGCTAAAAGCGTACGAAGTCAATTTGAAAAGTTAAACAATAATCAAAGGGTGGTAGTTAAAGAATTATTCTGGATCATTAGAGATAAAGTAATAAGGTCATTTCAAGCGTTACAAATAAATTATAAAATCCCTAATAGCTGCGTTAAACAAATAAATCCATTAGTACTCGAAGAAGACGTTAATTATAGTGACGAGGATTCAACTATTGCAAACATGACTTTAACTAACATTGAATTTTTTAACTTAGCTAGTAGGATTCTCCCGCAGGAATTTGACGAATGACGAATGAAAATTCAATACAAGCAATTGTAGATGTTTTAAAAAATGGAATTAGGGGCGAAAGTTCACAGCTTTTAACCGTGAAACTTTTAAATTGCAAACAAAATCACAAAGATGCTACATTTATGGAACAAAATTTCGCATTAAAACTGATCATCGTCCTTTAATTTATTTATTTTCAATGAAAGACCTAACTTCTAAATTAACGAGAGTTCGTCTTGAACTTGAAGAGTACAATTTTGAAATCCAATATGTTAAAGGTCAAGACAATGTTTGCGCTGACGCATTGTCTAGGATTAGTGTAAACGATTTAAAAAATATGCACAACAATGCGACACAAATACTCGCTATAACTAGGTCAAATGCAAAACCAAACACAACTACCTCAACGAATCAACTAATGCAAAGTAAGGGTAATTCAAATAAAAACAATAAAAATGACGTGTATATAAAACCTAAAGTTTACGAAGTTATGGACAATTCCGAGACACTTAAATTGCCATTAGTAAAATTCGAAGTTAACGATGCATCATTAAAAATTACAATCATGAGTAAAAGAAAATTATGCGCACAAAATGAAATCTCAATTACTAACGATAATAATTCTGCACTAGAGCAATTATTATTTAAGCTAGACAGTATGGCTGGCGATTGTAAATTTCAAAAAGTTAAAATAAACCTAGGTGATAATATATTTAAAAAATACTCTATTAATACATTTAAGGATGTAGGAGAAAAGTGCCTTAGAAAAACAACTATTGTTGTATGTAATAAAAGAAAACTTATAACAAATAAAAATGAGAAATTGAAACTTATAGAACAATTTCACGATAATCCACTACTAGGAGGCCATTGCGGTCAGAAACGGTTACTGAAAAAACTAAAGTCCTGTTATTTTTGGAAACAGATGTCTCGTGACGTAGCGCTTTTTGTTAAAAAATGTCACAAATGCCAAATTAATAAAATCAAATTAAAACAACCAGAACCAATGACTATAACACCGACTCCTCAAAAGCCATTCGATATCGTATGTATTGATACGATTGGGAAACTACCAACATCAAATGATGGGAATCAATACGCTATAACAATACAGTGTGAACTAACAAAATACATAGTGATAATACCAATCCCTAATAGAGAGGCAGTAACGGTAGCAAACTATTTAGTAAAGAATTTCATTCTTATTTATGGACCTATGAAAGAAGTTCGAACAGACATGGGCACAGAATATAAGAATCAGGTATTCGACAATGTAACTAAACTACTCTCGATCGAACATCGCATATCCACCGCATATCATAGTCAATCTATAGGGGGTTGTGAAAGAAACCACCGTGTTCTGAATGAATATTTACGTATGTATGTAAATGATTCAAAATCAGATTGGTCCACTTGGACACAATATTATGCATTTTGTTATAACACCACACCGAGTACGTACCATAATTATACTCCATTCGAGCTGGTATTTGGCAGAAATGCCATTATCCCAGAGTCACTAAACGGATCACGTGTAGACCCTCTTTATAATATAGACGCTTATGATAAGGAATTACGGTATAGGTTGCAATACGCTCATAAGCGAGCGAAAGAGCACTTAGAAAAGGCTAAAATAGACCGTGTGACTGCTCATAATGCCAATGCTTGTCGATAAAATTTGAAACCAGGTGATCTTGTTATACTAACCAATGAGGAACGACACAAATTTGATCCTTGGTACCAGGGTCCGTATTCAGTGGTTAGTGTTCAAGAACCGAATTGTACAATTAAAAATGTAGACGAAAGACAGTTGACAGTACACAAAAATCGAGTACGAAAATATATGTCAAAGTAGTATGTTAGAACATAAGTATAGTTTTAAGAGTGTGAGTAGAGATAGATAATGTACCTTAATAATCTCCTATTCTCCTTAAGAAGGGATGGATACTTGTAGTTAGTTAGTTATTTTATACCTTAGACATGTACTTGTAATTATTTTATGTATTTAACTATGTAATTTTCTTAATTCAAATCAAATCTTTTCCTTTATTCGAGAATGCCCTCGCAAGTGGCCATAGCAAGGATCATTCTCCTAAAAGGGGAAGGTCTGATGCAATTACGAAACATTCAATTTCATTCAATTTCAATATAATAAGTAAAACACATTTAAAAGTTAAACTAGTTAAATTACTTAGTATGCAAATATGCAATAACAATTATTACAATATAAATAGACCAATGTACTAAAGGAATTGTAGTCATGCATTCTTATCAACACAATTTTCACTATTATAAATAGAAGTAACTAGGTAAAACTAGAACAGATTTTAAACATATACTAAACAGATACTATAGGTACCTGTAAGAGTAGTACTGAAACGATCTTGTCGTTAAGTACATCATTGTTAATGTGTGCAATAAATAATCTTTCTAAAACATGTAAGGATAAATATTAATACCACTCTAACCTTAAACAAACACCAATTCGGGTTAAATGCTACAGCGCCCTCTATCAGTAATAAAAGAACTAAAGTCATATTTGAATTCTGCGTGACAAAAAGCCCCTGTATACAAAATTTCATCTGCTTATTACATCATTGTAAGAAGATATTAAGAAAAAAAAAATTAAACTTCAACACCCTATATCTTTTACATGCATATATACAGGATGTCCACAACCTCTTTTCACAAAAGAACACAGCAGATTCTAGAGCTGATTTTATGTCGATTTAACGTAAATTACCTTAATACAGAAATGGTTGCTAAGAGAGCTGGAGCTCTTGGAAGATGGCGCTCTAACATCGGTTTAATTAAAATATCTTCAAAATGGTTTCTCTTTAAATGATAGCGTTCTGTACATTTATTTAGTGGAGCATGCCCAATCGTATGGCGTGAATATGACTTTTTAGTTGTACTCATAAGCGGCTCGTTTGAGCGGGCATTGGACATTGTTATTCATAAGTTTTTGTTTTTCAAAATTTCGCAATTTTAACAAAAAAATTAGAAAATTTCGATTTTTTCATAAACGAATGATACTCTTGTCTGAAGTCGCTTCGACGCATCGTTTTCGAAATAAACCAATTTGAACTTTCCATGTGTTAATCATACTTTTATAAAATTAACTAACGAATTCATTTACAATTATGAAAGATGGGTATGGAAAATAAACAAAATAACCAGGAACATACGTTTAAAACGATTAGCATTTTCTTTTAAGCGGTTAATTAAAATAATTTACCACCGATATTTAATTCTATTTATTCAGGTAGCAAATAGTTTTGGTCATTTGTCCAATGCAAACGGAGAAATTCTAGAATACTTGGTGAGCTTTTTTGGAATGACATTAAATATGCTAATCCCGAATTAATTGTCAAATGATTTAGTGATTTCTGGGTAGCGTTTACTCTGCAAATGAGCCTGTAAATGCACATAGCCAAATATATTTGACGGAGTCTTCGTACATTACAAACACTACTCATATAGATGAAAATGTGATAGTCCCTAACCTTCTAATCAAAGACTGTTACAGTATTTTCGTACAACTGAAATATCAGTATAATATGGCATTAAAAACTGAAACTTTACCAAAAATTGGGACAACGGCAAAAGTAACTCCTATACTGAAAGATAGAGATTCGAAAAAAAAAATTACAGACCGATTTCAATACTGTCTAACTTATGCAAAAATATTTGAGAGTATCCTTCACAATTCGATATATACTACTCTTTGTCAAAATATTTCTACTCTTCAACACGGTTTTGAATCTAAAAGGTCTACAATAACCAAGTTATGAATTATGTCACAAATTTTGTCTCAGGCCCTGGATAAAAATAAACATGTAGATGCAATATACATGGACAAATCTGAAGACTTCGATGCAATTGCTTACGTAATGCTTCTCAAAAACTTGACTGGTGGACTTAGTACAGTGACGAGCAAGAATAATTGGGACAATTAGTCCAAGCGCTCAACCTTTATGGTTCAAAATTTGGCTTAGCATGAAAATGACATTGACATTAGAGCGTCTGTCATGTCCTCACTTAATTTAGTAGCGGCATTCTTACAAATTTCAAATTGACAAGGATTTCACAACACAATTCGCACAACTAAAATTTAGGGTGTCCCAGTTTTTTCTGCTCGCAACCATACATCGTTGTTATGCTTACTTAGATCATGCTCTAACAGCAGACTCTAATATGTAACATACAATGGATTTACGTCTGAATTATATATCTGGGGTTCCCCAAGGCCCAAACTTGAGTGCACTGTTATTTGTGTTATACGTAAGTGATTTACCTAATATTATACAAACAGATTGTCAACTCTGTTGATGATCTAAAAATATGTTCAATTATAGAACCTACAAATGACTGTTACAACGTATAAAACACTGTTAAATTAGTGAAAAGTGGAGTTCCGATAATTCTCTTTCTTCAAACTTATCAAAATGTAAGGTTTTAACTTTTACACGTAAGCTGGAATACATAATATATAATTATAGTCTTGACTCGTATAATCATCACTATTATTAGTGAGGTCCAAAGTAATTTTCACAAACTCAAAGCCACGAAGACATTCACTAACTGACAAATATCGATTTTATATCAACGAACTCAATAATATATTTGAAGAAATTTTCTAGCAATTTTACCTACCACCCCTGAAGAAAAAGATTTTATGCCGATTCCCTTTTTTAGTAAAAAATGTATTCCTGTGTAGACAGGTTCTCAATTAATAGGTCAATCGATATTTAAAAGTATAATTTTAAAGAGAAAGCCATTTGTTACAATGTGTCGTCTAACGTGGTGGTTTATAACTATTAAAAGTAAAAGCTTTTTTTCATTACACTACAATTTGACACCTAAAGTGGAGCGATTACTCATTGTTAATATGATATTAATTAATTATAAACCAGAACAAGTATTATGCTACAGCGTGTGTGTGCGTGTGTGTGCGTGTGTGTGTTTGTGTGAGTGTATGTGTGTGTGTGTGTGTGTGTGTGCGTGCGTGCGTGCGTGCGTGCGTGCGTGCGTGCGTGCGTGGGTGTGTGTGTTGTGTTGTGTTGTGTTGTGTTGTGTTGTGTTGTGTTGTGTTGTGTTGTGTTGTGTTGTGTTGTGGTGTGGTGTGGTGTGGTGTGGCGTGGTGTGGTGTGGTGTGGTGCGGTGTGATTAGGTGTGGTGTGGTGTGGTTTGGTGTGGTGTGGTGTGGTTTTGTGTGGTGTGGTGTAGTGTGGTGTAGTGTGGTGTAGTGTGGTGTAGTGTGGTGTGGTGTGGTGTGGTGTGGTTTGGTAGAATCTGGTGTAACATAAGGTGTAGGGTTTGTAGGTGCTTGTGTGTGTTTATTATCACAAAGGCAATTTATAATTATATAATTATGCACCTATTGCTTATTGCAATAAATAAATAATGTAAAAGGAATGTTAGGAGTTGTGTGAGCAGTAAATTGTTTTCTTCTATATATATATATATATATATATAAAGTTAGGAGAGTACTAATTCGAAATTATCCATAGAACGAGAAATGAACGTCCAAATGTAGACGCTTTCAGTCGTATCCCTTACGTGCTTTTATTTTAGTCTACACTGCTCCAATTCCTGGAGTATTCCAAAACACATTTAATAACTAACACTAAAATCAACGCAATTATAGGGGACATGCTAAACCCCCCGATGAACGGTGTACCATAAGTTTTATATTCTATGATTTACAGTCTTTAAACTAATTTCCGTCGTATATAATTGACGTATTTTACATCCCACGACAGATTTTATTAGATCTTAGAATTATGAGCCATGCCTATCACAATAAACACCACCCAATTAATTAATGTAACCGTAACAGAGGAAAACAAATCAAATTCTTAGGTATATTTTCAAAAATACTGATATGAACAATTACATTTGTACGCCAAATTAAAATTATTCCGTCGAATATAGCTACCAAATTTTTTTTACATGAGGTTCACGATACGTGGCTGGACACCAAGGAGTCATAGCAACATATAACCGAATTTAATAATACCACTACTCATGGCGAAACATAAAAGTTCCAATAGAAGATGCCCTTCTTATCATTGTTGCTGATACAAGTCGGACCTGCAACGATACTATGCAAATATATGAATCTCTTAATATCACACGGATATATATATATATATATATATATATATATATATTATATATATATATATATATTATATATATATATATATATATATATATATATATATATATATATATATATATATATATTATATATATATATATATATATATCATAGTTCACCTAATGACATCGAACGGTTGAGAAAACTATAATTAGGAAAATCTGAAAATTTGGTAGTATACTAATGTCGATGGACATACGGCTAAAATATTTTCAAGATGGCGGCACTTCCGGTTGTACCAGATGTCGAAAGTAACTTGTTATTTTAAATAAACAAGTTACTAGCAAGTTTTTTTCATAAGCGATCGATGCCATTCGTTAACCACCATGCGTGTGTGTGTCTATATATATATATATATATATATATATATATATATATATATATATATATATATATATATATATATATACTGCTCAAGCCAGGTTACAAATATTTTTTGTTTCGAATACCCGAATCGCTTGTTTCTGATCACATTAATCATTTAATCATATTTGCGTACTGTTAGGAATTAGAGAATTACAAAAAACAACCTATAGTTCGCAATGTAATGAGCAATTAGAGAAATTACTCTGAACACCATTAAAGTACATAAAACATTTTATCATCTTTGATCAAAATAAGTGGGATAATTAGCTAATCTTGTTATGTTTTGTTACAATACAGTAAACAAGAGAAAATAAATAAATGTACGTCAAACGACAATTTTTAAATTAAATCTTCTTGCAGCTTCTTATATAAATGTTACCATTTTTATATACACTGTGTAATTAAAGTAAGTTAGTGGCGTAACAAAGCACAATGGCTCTTGGCACTCGCCCAATCCTCAACCTTTGCCCGGAGCGATAGGAGTTCGTGATGATAATATGTACTGTACATTTATTGCCTACTTTAAGGTTAACAAAAACAATTATACATATATATATATATATATATATATATATATATATATATATTTTACTCCTAACATGTAAGTTATAATATATTTCCTTGTACACGAAATTGCTGCTAAAATATATGATACTATTATCAACCTAAGCTAAGCTGTATTGTCTGGTTTCACTACGAAGGCACTAAAACAGCGGTATAACTACGACGCAGATAGTCGGAAAATGTGAAACCTTTTCATCAGCAATCTTTTGCTCCAAGATTTAATGATATACAAAAACAAAAGGCACCATTCTATTTAAAAATTCCATTTCAAGCAACGTCCTCTAGAGAATCCCCATACAACTAAATATAGATTCTATAACTAAAATGCTTTACTTAAACAATTTTTAATTTTAAATTTAGACCATTGTATTAGTTTCAGAATTTGTGATTTACCTGATTTCTGAATTTTTCTGTAGTAATATAACGAATTAATGCAAAAAATATAATACATACCTTTACAGGGACAAACTCAATATACTCAAAATGACGTATAAAAAATATAAAATATAAAAATGTATAAACAACAAAAATTCAAAACTTAACACAAACAATTTCGGTAAAGAAGTGGGCTTGCATTTAACAGAAGTGCATTTCCGCTAAAAAGTTTGCTTCCTCGACTAAGAGATTGTATGTGGAGTCATAGGGTGTCAGTATCTTGTATTTATATCTAAGATTCGTTAATATTACGTTTTGCATCTGTACTAAAGTAAAGTGTTAAAAACTAGGATAGGTACGTCTGCACTAAGCCTAACGCAGATCGAGCGCTTTCTTAGATAAATTGGTTTATTTAAACGTACATACCCTGGGCCCGCTCCAAGATCGGACAACCCGGACATTTATCCGGGGCGGCAAACCTTAGGGGCGACATTTTTACTCTCAGAATGTGAGAAAATATTAAAATTAAAATATTAATAATAATAGCATGCCGCCTTTCATTTGTAAAAACATTTCTTATCACTGTTTTTACAAGAAAGTTAAAATACTTGTTTTTCATCTATATATGTAGTTGTAAAGAAAATAGGTATAATTACGAAAAATAATTAATTATTCAATAATAATTATTAAATAAGAAACACGGGTGTTATTTGTATACACTACCTAATATAACCGCGCATCGCATATATACCATATAAATCAGCAAGCAGGGTGCCGCATGAACTTGTCTGAATTAGGAATAGACAAGAAATGACTTGTTTATTGTCTTCAATTATAAAAGGGCTGTCTTATTACAGCATAGCATTATTTTTGCTCATTCGTCGGTGCAACTCTTAATAGTATATACTGTTCTGGTTCAATAATCAGTGTGATTTGTAATTTTTTAAGGTTAGTTAACCATTAACTTAGCGAATCTACGAAATTAGGGTATTTTGATCAGTAAAAGGCAAAAATGAATGAAAAATATGGCACAAAGCACCCCACGCTTTTTTCACAATAATACTAATCTTTTTCGTTTATTTATATTTTCTGCCTATATTAAGAATTATTTTTCGTTTTTTAGTTCGATTGATCATTAAAGCGTGTTTTTTAGTTTTTTAAAACTATATTTATTTACATTGAGCTGTAGAATGGGTAGGATCGAAACAGTTATTACATAGCTTCAAATGATTGACTTGTTCTACTGGAAATATCTAATGCCTTGAATTCGTCACAATAAAAAATGAGATGGTTTTCCTTGCAAAAATAACATGACAGTTTATTTGGAGCTAAAATTGGAAAGAACTTACTCGGTCTGGAGGATAGGCATTGGATCCCAAATGCGCCGTATCTTGTATCGTATGTATCGCCGACCGCGCATGCTTGTTCAAAGAAGTCGGTTACAGACAGACAAGCAAACAAACATATGGGTGAAGCTAATATAAGCGTGTTAAAAACAAACTTTCATTTAAATTTCATAATCTTTTTCAAGGTGGGTATTTGAAGAAGCTCCTTCTCAGATGAAAATTAAATTTTGAAAACGATTTTTGAACAAAACAGATAAATTAATTAAAAAGTTAAATGACTTGTTTTGATAATTTTAAAAGGACTGAAATTAGTTTATGTTTCGTTAAAAAATCGTCTTTGAAATTTAATTTTCATCTGCGAAGGAGCTTTTTCAACTACCTTAAAAAAGGTTATGAAATATACGGAATACCCTAAAGCTTGATTTTTTTTAAATAATTAATGCCTTTTATTGACCAATAGACCCTGATTCTTTTTTTTATTATCAACTACTAGATGCGATCACTTTTAAGTAAAGCTACGAATATTTTTACCTAGTTTTATAAATAAAATCTTCTTAAAAATAGCAAAAGTTTGTTAGGTATTTTATAAAATTAAAATAAAATATTTATTTAAACATTGAGCATTCTAGAATAAATCTATGCATGATCTGACTAAATTGGACAAGAAAAATTGTCCTATTTTATACCATTTTAGATTTTGAAGCAAAATTGTGTAAAATGCAAGTGACTATACTTTTTCAAATTTGAAAGGTATCAGGTGTAGTAGGTTCGTTACTATTTTACTACTATTACATAATTTATAAATATAAAAAACATATAAAACTGCTTAATCGTTCCCCTAGATCTTAAACGAGCATAAAGAAGTGCAGTACTTGTCTAATTTAACTAAGTCTATTGTAAGACAATTTCCTTATAATTTGCTTTGTTTTATTTCAGATATTTTGTGTATCTTCCAGAATGTCCGAGGGACGCAAAAAACTATCTGGCTGCGAATATAAAAAGCGAAGGGTGGAAAAGGAAATGCAAAGGCAAAGACAAGCTGGCACTTTACTAAATTATTTACTGAGTACGCCGGGCAGTACCAAAACAAATGACGACTCAAAATGTTCTACATCAAAGACAGCACTGAAAGACACTGACAGCAGTGACAACAGAGACTCACTTAAGAAAAATGAGGATCAACAAATGAACGATATACCTGAACTAATACTTGCAACTGACAGTGGCAGCCCTCCGTCGCCAAATGAGAACACTATTGATACCAACGTGGCACCTACAGAAAGCGCTCAACAACTTTTAAGTACAGATCCAGCACTCTGGCCAATGATACACCAGACGCCGAAAGAATCTTTTTGGTAAGGCAAAGTCCACGTAAACCATTGTACAATTATATATTTCCTTACGATGAGACTGGTAGAAAATTTAGCCCTAATTATTATAGAAGAATTTCAAGTAATGGAGAGCAAATTTTAAGAGACTGGCTAGTGTACTCTGTCTCAAAAAATTGCGTATATTGCTTTTGCTGCAAAATTTTTGGCTCTGTACTTAGTTCCCTTTCAAAGGAGGGGTTTAAAAGTTGGAAGCATCTGAATCAAACTCTAAAAGACCACGAAATTTGTAAAAATCATATTCAGTTCCAAAAATCTTTTCTAGAACTGGACCTAAGATTAAAGTGTTGTAAAACTGTAGATGCGGATTCCCAAAGACTTGTTAACGCTGAAATAAACCATTGGCAAGAAGTGCTTTTAAGAATCGTAACAATCTAAAATGCTTGGTAAAAGTTGTCTGGCTTTCCAAGGTACAAGCGACAAGCTGTTTGAGCATAATAACGGTAACTTCTTAAAAATAGTTGAGCTGCTATCTGAATTTGATTCCGTCATGGAAGAACACGTACGTAGGGTGCTTAAAAAAGAAGAAACGAAAGCTCACTATCTTGGGAAAAATATTCAAAACGAGATAATAGACCTGTTGCATCAAAGTGTGGAATCTTATATTATTAATGAAATAAAAAAAGCCAAATATTATTCGATAATTTTAGATTGCACTCCTGATATTTCTAAGGTGGAGCAAATGACTCTTGTAATTAGGTATGTTTCAATCAATAAAACTGATTCCAATCAGGATGAGGTTGAAATTAAAATTAAGGAAAGCTTTTTGGGTTTTCTTCCAGTTGAAAGGTCTACAGGGAAGCAAATGTTTGAAATTATAATTGCAGAACTTAATAATTTGGGTTTAAATTTACAGGAGGACAGGGATATGACAACGGGTCTAATATGCGGGGCGATAAATCAGGAGTGCAATCTAGGATTAAGAACCTAAATCCGCCAGCTTTCTACGTTCCATGTAGTAGTCACTCTCTCAATCTAGTAGTTAACGATATGGTAAAAGCATCTTTGGAAGGCGCTAATTTCTTTAATATGATTCAAAAAATATATGTATTTTTTTCAGCATCTACTTTTCGCTGGGCAATTCTTCTAAAACATGTCCAGGGTTTGACTTTAAAACTATTAAGTGATACTAGATGGGAGAGTAGGATAGATGCTTTAAAGCTTTTAAGATTTTATATCGCATGCGTATACCACGCCTTGCTAAGCATTTATGAGAATGAAGAAATTGATAATTTAATAAGGGACGAAGCCTCGGGTTTACTAAGTTGTATTAAACAATTTAAATTTTTGTGTTCAATAGTTCTTTGGTATAAAACTTTAAACTGTATTAATCCAATAAGCAAATTGTTGCAGACAAAAGATTATGATCTAGCATCTGCACTTGATCTTTTGCAAAATTGCTAAAAAGTTTTTTCAGGATCTTCGATCGGATAAATATTTTAATGAAACTATTGTTGATGCGAGAGAACTGGTTGACGAAATTGACGTTGAAGCCAATTTTGAATCAACAATACCACGACACCGCGTAAGAAGAAAAAAAAAGGAATTTCTCATACCAAGCTCGAGATGAACCGATCGAGAATCCTAAAGAAAATTATAAGGTAGATTTTTTTTATTTTACAATTGACCAGGCACTAAATGCAATAGATACTAGATGTAAACAACTTAGTCACCATAGTAATTATTTTTAATTTTTATATAATATATATGATTTAAAGGGCATGTCTAAAGAAAAGCTTTTAAAACACTGCAACGATCTAGAAAGTATTTTAACTCACGGTGATTCTGTTGATATTAATGGGGTAGAATTAGCAGAAAAAATTTGTGCAGTATCTGGGCTTTCTTTTATGCCCGTAAGCCCAGATACTTAAGAGTATCGCTGTGTATACCAATAACTGTTGCAAGTGGAGATAGAAGTTTTTCCAAATTAAAATTGATTAAGAATTTTTTACGTTCAACTACAACGCAAAATCGTCTTAAGGGGCTACACTACCTTAAAACATGAAAACAAAAAATTATTTTTAGCATAAAATATTTGGGAGTATAGAAGTACGTGTTTAAGGGTTCCCTAAAAAAATAATTATAAAATTATTTTGATAACAGGAGCTTCAGAATAGTTGGATAAACGTTGAAAATCAAGAAATTTTCTATATTCACAACATGGTTTCTTTTGCATTAACAGCTATGAAATTGATAATACTGAAACAATATCCAGTTCACTACGTCCTGTTGGTTTTATATTTTAAAAAATGTTATTGTTAAAAGTGTTATAACATTTGTAAATACGAAGTACTTCAAGCGTGCTATTGTAGTTTAAAAATTATAAGTACTCTGGACAACAGGATACAGGTATTATAATGAATAATATAAAATGACTATAAACAATCAAAAAATATATGGATAATTAAGATGGGAAAGTAATTGTATTAACAAATACGCCCTTCACAGGTTCACGTAACAATTGGCAATAACCAATAGGCATTAAGGTACCTATACAAGATAAATGTGCATTATATAGTAAGCAGCCCTAATGACGCTCGACCTGACAATTTTAAAATTTACAAGAATGACTCATTTGTATAAAATGCAATCGATGTACTCAAAGAAAAATAGCAAACGGCTATTTAAAAAATTTGTTAATTAAACTTATAGTTAACGGAAATTCCTCATTAAATGACATCCGCTGCACTGTAAGATTAAGTTCTTAAGTACAAAGGATTAAAATGCATTCATTACCGGTTTATTGTTATGCGTAAACCCATTAGTAATTTAGAAAGAGAGTAGGTATACTTTGAATTTACCTATTTAAGGTAAATGTATGTATATTTATTCTGTATCATCAGTGTGTAGTGTGTATTCGTTCCTAGAGTTTCATAGTATTCAAGATGCCTAAAGCAAAGCCGTCTTTGTCAAGACGCCGTAAGCGAACAAGCAGATCTAGAATAATAAAAAACTTGTGTAATAAATCGTAAGTATAGATACTGATTTTTTATCCTATTATTCTTTAAAAAATTAAGATTTTCGTCTATTATAGAAGTTGTTTTTTATGTATATTATATTTTTTTCTATAGTTAATAGTGTAATTTCAACTCATTAGATTTCCGTTAAATAGAAATTAATACTTACGTACATACTTTGTAATAATTTTATTTTATGTATTGTCCTGTAAGTGGAATTATTCTGTTAGTCAATAAATATTATAACTATATTTAATTTGATAATAATTGAACTAATTATTAATGTAACCTTTTGAAGCAAACATAAATATATCATTCTTTTACGGTCCGAACGATTACCAATAATATTATATTACAATAATATAAACTTAGTGAAAAGAATGTCAGGTACCTGACCCTAATCCTTCTTCAGGCATTAAAATAAACCACATTTCGTAAAGAACTTGTTTACATGAAATAAAAGGAGGAGCTTAAAGTAAACTGAAATTTTACTACTTTGTTTCCATCTGTTGTAAAATAAGTGTCTCTAGGAGGTAGTGAAGCCCCTTAATGGGTTGGCCATTTTAGCGATTGAGCATGAAATTTCCGATCAAATTAACTTAAAAGATGTAATAAAAACATTTTCGGAAATCAAAGTTAGAAAGAAAAATTTCTTTCAGGTTACTTTATTTTATAGTTATATTTTTATAGAATCTAAAATTTCTCTGTTTGGTTATGCAATATTTTTTGTACTTTCTTCTTTTCTTAAGTATAGCAATAAAAATGCACCTTATATGTACCAGTACTTTTAAGTTTTGCCCTTTTTAAATGTTTATTATGTACCTAATGTATTACATATATTTTTTTAAATAAATTATTTTAAATAATATACGTTTTTATTTTTTCATGAACCGTTAACAAATTTTTAAGATTTTAAAATGGTGACAAAATTTTCACGTTATTACAGTTCTACACAGTGGGTTAGAACAATTTGTTAAATAAAACGAGTTGTGTTATGTGTTGGATGTAAATTGTATTTTGATTTCGCTTTAGTTTTTTACTTAAGCTCAACGTTTCGGGAAAAGCTTTTTTAAATTATTCCCATCTTCAGAAGCATAATGATTTTAAATCGTGAATAACAACAACATCTAAAAAATAAGTTAATAAAAGTTTAACACACTTACAAAATATGTTATTATCTATAGAACTTACCACAACATAAATTGAATTAAAAGTTATTACATAGTATATTAATTGATAAGAATGAAGTAGAGTTGAACATTTTTAAACAAGTTATTGGAGCAAGAAATGTGTGTTTTACATTTATTACAATCTCCACTGGTCCCTGAAGCAATTTTTGTTAGAATATCTCACATTTAAACAAGTAATGACAAAACCTACCGGATACAACGGGTAACTACCGACCCCCATAAATACTTCCAGTATTAAACCCCCAAATAAAAATAAAACTATTGAAAAATTGTTTTTTTCTCTAGCTCAACACGCGTGTACTAACCAAATTACGACGTAAATGTGAAATTTCTAAAGAAACCATGCCAACTTAAAAGGAAAAAATTACTACCAATCCCTAAATGTAACAACACTACAATACATACGAGTAATATTCTTTTAGAACTTATTTTTAAGCACGTAATGAATACAGTATTTCTTTCAAAAATTGCAATACGATTAATAACTTATACTCAAAATTAAAAACAGAAGTACCAATAGATGATAAATCAAATCTAATATATAAGATCAATTGTAATAATTGTCCTAAATCTTACGTTGGCCAAACTTCGCAATTCATTAAAAAACGTATTGCCCAACATCGGTATTCAATTAAAACGAGACGAAACGATACGGCACTGTGTAACCATTTTTTGCAATATGGACATACGTTTGATTTTGACAATAAAAAAATTTTGACCCAGGAAAACAATTTCCATAAAAGGATGTTCATCGAAATGTTTTACATTCAGAGTCTAGATACTGTTAATCACAAATCCGATATAGATAATTTAAGCAACATTTATTATAATTTAATTAAAAATAAGTTTTAAAAGAATATTACTCATATGTATTGTAGTATTGTTACATTTAGGGATTGGTAGTAATTTTTTCCTTTTAAGTTGGCATGGTTTCTTTAGAAATTTCACATTTACGTCGTAATTTGGTTAGTACACGCGTATTGAGCTAGAGAAAAAAACAATTTTTCAATAGTTTTATTTTTATTTGGGTTTAATACTGGAAGTATTTATGGGGTCTAGTTACCGTTGTATACGTAGGTTTTGTCAGTACTTGTTTAAATGTGAGATATTCTAACAAAAATTGCTTCAGGGACCAGTGGAGATTGTAATAAATGTAAAACACACATTTCTTGCTCCAATAACGTGTTTAAAAATGTTCAACTCTACTTCATTCTTATCAATTAATATACTATGTAATAACTTTTAATTCAATTTATGTTGTGGTAAGTTCTATAGATAATAACATATTTTGTAAGTGTGTTAAACTTTTATTAACTTATTTTTTAGATGTTGTTGTTATTCACGATTTAAAATCATTATGCTTCTGAAGATGGGAATAATTTAAAAAAGCTTTTCCCAAAACGTTAAGCTTAAGTAAAAAACTAAAGCGAAATCAAAATACAATTTACATCCAACACATAACACAATTCGTTTTATTTAACAAATTGTTCTAACCCACTGTGTAGAACTGTAATAACGTGAAAATTTTGTCACCATTTTAAAATCTTATAAATTATTTTAACATAATTTTTATTTTATTTAAAAAAAACTGGCGGCAAATTATCTGTTTGTCCGGGGTGACATGAAAGCTAGAGCGGGCCTTGACATGCCTAAGACAATTCTAAACTTTAAATTAATTTCATCAATTAATTCTAGGGTCAGGTAAACTAAATATTGTTCTAATATAAAATCTGTATCAGCAATTTGGTTATATTTAGCATGTTAAAAACTAATTTAATATATTCTTTAGCTAAGTCTTACATTTCTTTTTTTGGTCGATTAACTCTCGTTTAGTATTAACCGTGGTTCATTTGTCTAATTCAGTAAGGTGTAAAAATTGTAATGTAATACACACACCATTTTATTTGTATTTTCTTTTCAGAAACACTCACAATTCTGTAATTTATCTCCATTATTAATGTTTCAGGAAATATTTGATATAAACACTTTTTTTAATAATGTTGTGTAATTATGATTTAATAGATAATTAATTAGTTACATCTGTGAACGGTATTGAAGATTGTGGATGTGCGGACAGTAACATAACGGAATGTATAAATAAGGTTCTCTTGTTTTCTGCTTTCCTGATATCAAAATTTTCAATAACACCCGACGAGAAATTTCTGCCAATTTCGTAGAGGGAATTTAATTAATTAATAATGGAGACTTGATATAATGTTACTTTTCCGGTTTTAATGTTGTTTGTTACAAGTGCATCAATATTATAGAGAAAAGGATTTTTCTAAACACAAAATAGAAAGTAAATTTTTATTGTGTTGTTATTGTTAATAAATAATTTGAGAGTATTCACTTCTGGTATAATTTATAAGTTCCTTGAAATTTAAATGATTACTTCAATAAAGTACGAAAGTACATTGTTGATCTTAAGTGAAATTCGTTTTGTTTAAAAACGGATAACACCTATAAAAAGGAGAAAGTGCATCTTTTACATGCAGATGTAAAAGCTATAAACGATTACTTAAAATGCCTTCACAATACATCAAATTATTGTCATCATCTTGCAAGGTGAAAGTTTTAATAAATTAGAGGAAATGTTACGATAATTAATTTATAAGGTAATGGCTGCTGCCAAACTCTTGGAAATTACGTTGTACGTCCCAATCGACAAGATCTTTTCCGCTAATTAATAGGATTTCATAAAAATGATTGGATGAAGTACACGAACTTAACGTAAGGATCGATGCTTATAATGCTATTGGTATCTCTGACACCCTAATACTTATATACTGCAATTTGGTATATACTTGCACATTGAGGACCTCCGGAATGAATGAATTAATTAATTACGCAGCAAATAAAGATAGATGACTGAATAATGTTATCGATTTTTGTTGATTATTTCTCTTGTTTTATAACCAATGAAATGTCATAAATTTTAAAATTCAGACCAATCAAAATAAAATATCAGCGACAATTTAATTCATCTGTGAAAAACAGTGCATCACTTTGAAATCGGATAAACTGCTACCAGGTATGTTTCCCAATGGATAAACTACATGTTGATTTTTCTATGGTAACGATAGTTAAATTCTATCAGTAACGCTTAAAATATAGTTTATTATTTGCAATTCATTAAATTGTCTTACCAAATACCATTCGAGCTTGTGTTTATTCCCAGGACAAACTTTCATTTTGACAAAACTCAAGCTTTGTTGATTTTAGGTAATACGACTCGGACTCGAGCAAATAACACCTTCGGTGTCGCGATTTTATTTGCTGTCGTCAATTAGTCTAAACAAAGCTTTCGTTCAAAATGAAAGGTGTCCGGATAAATACAAGGTCTTATGGTATTACGCCCGAACATATTTAACTAATGCCATTCTACGTGCTTAAAATTGTGTGACAAGTACAATTAATTACTTAAGCATAAGGTTATATAATTAGTGTACATAATTAGAAAATCTATACGGTTTATTCTTTTTCCGACCCGTACTTACTTTATAAACAATCTTAGATCATTTTAAGTAATACCTAAAGTACTCAAATAACCAAGTTCTACACACTTTATAAACGTACAATCAATTCACGCATGTTTAAAAAACGCAATGTTAAAGGTAAGGCCGTGCCTGGTCGGCCGCGTACAACTTGGCTGAATGTAGTAGAATGTATGATAAAAGAAAGATAAGGAGTTTTAAAAATAAAACGATGTATCAGAGACAGTGTATGAGTCTTGCGGAAGCTAGGGAGGAAACCATAGAGAAATATTGTGGACGAAAAATAAATAAGGCGCAGGGATTGTTTTGCCTACCCCGCAAGGGAATGGTGTGAAGGTTAAGAATCTTTCTATGTATTTATTATATAGTCCAATCAAGCTCGTAAGACCATTATAAATTGTTATAAAACTATCTCAGATATTTCGTCATAAAATCAAATTATATTCTGTAAAAAAGGCAAATATTCAACTTTATTTTCTAATAACCTCACAATTAAAAAATGCTTTCCATATGAAAATGTAAGCTCTTACCATCCATCATTACACATAATAAAATAGGTAGATACTTATTTTTTTTGAGTTTTTTAATGGTGTGTTAATGTAAACGTTTCGATAACACTTACTTATTAAATGTTTACATTTTGTTGAAAATTGCATTGTTTGTAATTGCACAGCAATGTATTAAAAGCTACATAACCTGCAGGCTGCAAAAATAACTTACCAATCACCTGTGAGATTACAAGAATATTGGTTTTCAACCCTTATCATTACGATAATCAACGTTCTCTAATTTTTCCAAAATAAATCACAATAAATAAGTAATTGTAAAGTTAAAATCAGTTAAGTTTGCGTATGTACGTTATATAATAATTTTGTTACAATGTCCTGTTTTTTTTATTCCGGTGTGCTAGAATAAAACAGAATCAAAGAACGTAAGTCTGCCATGTTAATATATGCGACTGTGATAATTGTATGTCGACGCTTAGTATAATATTCTGCATTCCCCATATTGACGTTTTGTTTTGATTGTTAGAAAAAAAAAAAGGAAAAGGCCACGTATTTCATTCCCTCCCCAAGGGGGAGGGCGGGCTGCTCGAACTTTCCAAGCTCCTTCAGCCACAATCATGGATTCCCAGCATACATGCATACATTACGTATATACGCATGGTGGGATTAAGGATGGGTGTTGTCAGGATAGGATCGGAAGGAACGAAGTTAGGGTTTTGAGGGGGAAAATACTACCCCAGCAACGCCTAAGTAGCCGCACATGGTGTGCATATACGCAGTGACCATACCGCTGCATGTGTATGCGGAAAACCCCCTGAAAAAACCTCATACAAGGTACACGGTAACGGGAATCGAACCCATTACCTCCTGAATGCTAAGTAGGTTGTGTCACCACTACGCTACCAGCTCGGTTTTGATTGTTGGTTTAGTTTCCCTTTTATACGTTTTACTTCATATATTACATAAAAACAGTTTTTTTCAAAACTACATTACCGATAAACGTTGTAGAAAGGGGTAAATATAATTTTGTACACAAATATTTGAATTTTAAATATAATTTGTTAAGATGCTTCGTAAAAAACATCTAAAGTTACAAGCTGCACAAGTAATTATGAATGTTTACTTCTGTTATGCAGGTACAACTTTTTTTAGGTTATTAAATTGGATTTTAAAACTTATCTAATTGTATAATAGCGTACTGCTGAAGCTTGCGGCATAAGTGATCGCACGTTAACAAATATTAAAAAAAGGTTTCGTGATGCAGCATCAAATCAACCTGAGGTCTCTTTTAAACGCAAAAGAAACAAAGCGAAATCATCCGAGATCGATGACTACATAAAAGACTTTGTTAAACGCAATGTGTACGAAGTGCATTCAAAACGTATATACCTAATCATTTTACCTAAATTGCCTATAATTAGCTGATAATTTTACTTCCACATCCAACGGATGGGAAGTACTGTATCTCTAAAAAAATTTTCAAAAATTGTTATTTTCCCAATCGCTTTAAAATGTTCGAAAACCTCCAAAAACAAAATTTGAGCAAAAAAATCTTGTCTGTGTTTCTGTCTGGGTGTCTATGTGTGTGGGTGTACTCCATAACTTTCGAAGGACTTAACAACTTTATAAGGTGGTAAGCATGTACACTCCATGCCAGCCGGGGAGATACCACCACCCTTACCGTGGGCTCCTTAATATTGGGTCTCCGATTTTCTGGGCTCGGTACGGGCTGCCAGTTACCTTTGCCACCATCCTTAATCTATTCTCATCCTTATTCTTCCTTCTCGCCATCACTATCTTCCTATCGGATTAAAAGTCTCAAATTAAAAATAAGATGGCTGTGGTTTCTAGGGATGTCTGGGAGGGCAGGGCCCAAGCGACCTCGGTCATCGAAAATATGAACTTTCTGATTCACTACTGCAGCATCCGCGGTATCAGGTCTAATCTTAATGCTATTCACCAACATCTTGAACAATTACAACCTGATATTTTGTTTCTATCTGAAACACAAGTCTCCTCTGAAAGCTCCGAGTCACCGGACTTGCAATTTCCACAATACCACCTTCACTCTAACTTTCGATATAAAGGAGGCGTATGTGCCTACATCAAGGCCAGAATTGCTTGCAAGAGGGTTTCTTCTTTACAAAATAAAAATTTTGACGTGAATTGGTTTAAACATTCTGGTCCTAGCTTTGTGAAATTCTACTGCTGCATTTATAAGTCTCCTAATGACAGTAACTTTCAAGATTTCTTCGATTACCTTAGTATGAAAGTTGTCTCAGTTTCCACCTTGCGATATCTCAATTGTAGGCGATTTCATTGTTTATAACTCTAATTGGCTTCGGTTTCATCTACTACAAATCCCGATGGTAATAGTGCAAAAATACTTGCTATTTCATGTGATCTCACACAAATGATTTTTGAACCCACAAGAATCCCTGATAACCCTAACCATACTCCACATCTTCTAGATCTCATTCTTACATCAAACCCTCTTGTTTATAAAACTTTCACCTTTAGGTCTTTCCGACCATTGTCCAATAGAAATCGTTTCTACTGTACCTAATTCCACTGTTGTTCGCAAAACCGATAGAACCTTGCGGTGTACCTTGCGGTGTTTTAAGTCAGTTCGATGGAGTGATTTACGGGATTTCTTTGCAACCTTTCCATGGCATGAATACTGTTTTAAGTCGTCCTCTACTTCGGACATCGATCTTTCAGTATCTGAAGTCATCCTCGTGGGAATGGAGTTATACATTCCCAAAAAACAGCACCGTATGGGTCATTGACGTTCCCAACCCTGGTTCAATAAGGCTTGTGCTGATGCAATATTTTTAAAAAATAAATATTACATTAAATGGAAATCTAATAAATCGGTCGACAGTCATGTAGAATACGTTGGTGCTAGAAATATCTGCAAAAGTGAAATCACTAAAACTAAAAAGTTGTTCTAACAACGAAAATGCAATGAACTAGCTACATCTCCTTTAGGCAGTCGTAAATTTTGGTCTAAAGCCATTAGTAAAAACTTTGGAACAACTTCATTTCCCCCCCTGACATCTATTGACGGATCGGTAGTTGCTGATTCGGTAGACAAAGAAAATGTTTTTGTGGATTTGTTTGCATCAAACTCGTGTCTCAATGATTCTGGAAAAGATGTACCCCTAGTCAACTCTTCTTCATACGCTTTGAAACCAATTCATTTTCGGTGCAAGCTCTTGGAATCGATCATCAGTAGGCTTGATCTCAATAAGGTGACTGGCCCAGACGGTATCCCAGCTATTGTCTTAAAGAAATGTTCCCCGAACTAGTACCAGTCCTATCTAAGCTCTATACGATCTCTATGTCTTCATCATGGAAGTTAGCAAATGTTCAACCTATTCCCAAAAAGGCGATAAGACCGATCCCTCAAACTACCGACCAATTGCCATCACTTCCATTTTGTCTAAAATCATGGAAAAAGCCATCAATCAGACAACTGTGACCACCAATATGGGTTTAGGCAAAGTCGTTCAACAGGCGATCTTCTTTCATATGTGACCCAAGTTTGGAACAATACAGTAGAGCAGTCCGGTGAAACAGTTCTATTCGCTTTAAATATCTCAAAGGCATTTGACCAAGTTTGGCATAAGTGTTTACTTGCCAAACTCACCTCGTTTGGGTTAAGTGGTACGCTCACCAACTGAGGTTCTAGTTTCCTTGATAAAAGACGAATACGTGTCGTAGTTGATGGCTTTTGTTCAAAAGAAATTAGCATTAACGCGGGCGTACCACAGGGATCCGTTATAGCGCCTACACTTTTTCTGCTGTACATAAATGACCTTATTTCTTCAACAACTAACCCCATCCATTGCTTTGCTGACGATAGCACTCTTCACTGTAGTTCATCTCAGTCTACTCATAGTGATAATCCACCTTCTATATCAAATCAAGAAATTAAAGCTGAAATGGTAAATTCAACCAACAAAGACATTCAACGTATTCACGAATGGGGAAGCAATAATCTAGTTAAAATTTAATGCTAACAAAACTCAGTGTTGCCTTATGTCCGCCAAAAAAGATCGATCATTTCCTATTGTAAGTATGAATGCTCAGTACTTAAGTTTTCAGACTCTATTACTCTGTTGGGTATGACTGTATCTTCAAATCTCCCATCTTCTGTCAGCTACCAAAACAGCTGCTCGTAAAATAGGCTTTTTGTACAGATCTAAGCAGTACTTTACCTCTCGACAACTCCTTCTGCTGTATAAGGCTCAAATTCGGCCTCATCTGGAATATAACTCTCACCTCTGGGTTAGTGCTCCCTATACGCTCTCGATATCGTTGATCGTATTCAAAAGAGAGCGATTAGGCTTATAAATGACCCGTCCTTAACTTCTCACATACAGTCCCTTGCGCATAGAAGGATGGTTTCAGTTATTTCTTTGTATTATCGTTATTACAACGGCTATTGTGCTGCTAAATTATATTCTTTGATACCATCTCGGGCTATCTTTGCGAGAAACACTCGGTTCGCTCATTCACATCATTAGTATGCAGTACAAATCTCCACTTGTCGTACCAAACGGGCGCAATCCACATTTCTCTACACGGCTTCTAAACTCTGCAATGATCTCCCTAGTTCCTGGTTTTCTCTCACTTATGATATGAGAAAATTTAAGGTAGATGTTCATAGGCATCTATTGGCAATTCATTATCCCTCTATCCATCCTCCTAAGTGTTCCTAAGTGTTTTAGCACGATAGGCCAAATTTAGCCTGTTCAGGTCCACAATCATAAAAAAAAACTTGAAATTTGGTACACATATAATTGGCAACTACCCAAAGCGACTGATGGTTTTTGGTGTCAGTGGGGTTTGGGGAAATGGGTAATTATTTTCCTTTTAATATGTGATTAGTAATATAACTGCGAGTATTTTTTGTCCCTATAATTTTTCTGTACAACAAACGGTTTAGAAGATATTAGCAAACAACCGTCACTTTAAAAAAGCGAAAATACTATTGGATAGGAAATAAAATTTTTCACAAAAGGTGTTTTTGCAAGTTTTTCGAAAATTTTGTCATTTTTGAAATATTTCCAAAAAACTCGATTTTGAACCCGTTTACACGATTTTTTTGAAAATTTGGTTATATAGAAAATCAAATTTCTGATCGAAAAGAAATCTTGTAAATGTAAAGTTCATTTTCGAGTTATTTACAAAAAACCGATTTTTTGATGTGGAAGTATTGATACAATTTGCAGCGGTTTTTTATTTAGGCATGTTACTGTAGCTGCTTTAAAGCGAGAAGTTTCAGAAGCGGGTGTGTTTAACTTCAGTAGTGCAAGTTTAACACGGTTATTGCATTCCATTGGTTTTTCTTTTACAAAAGATGATGGTAGAAGAGGTCTATATGAATTGGACCATATTGCATCAAGCAGAGTTCGATTTTTGAGGGACTACATTACGAATAAAGAATCAATAGATTATGATCATGTGTTCTTAGACGAGACATGGCTTTTCAGTAAAAGATCTCCTAAAAAAAGTTGCCACGATAATACCTTAAAAAGTATTAAAAAGAAACCGATGGAGGAAGGAAAAGGGTACGAACAAATTTCATCTTTTATATTTAAATGAGAACTATTGGAATTAATTCAAGAAAACCGTAGACCAAAAAAATACGAAATAGACGAAATTGCATTAAAAACCGCTGCAAATTGTATGTATCAATACTGCCACATCAAAAAATCGGTTGTTTGCTCGAAAACGATTACCAAAATTTCAAAAAAAAAAAATCGCGTGGACGGGTTTTTTGGAAATATTTCGAAGAAATTGCAAAAAGACTTTTTGTGAGAAATTTTGTTTCCTATCTAATGGTATCACTTTTTGAATATGTTAAGTAGTTCCGGAGATATTTAGGAAAACCGGTTTTAAAGTGACGATTTTTGCTAATATCCTGTAAACCGTTTGTTGTACAGAAAAATTATACGATACAGTACTTATCCGTTTGATGTAAATAAAAGATCATAAAATGTTAACGTGGACATACGTTTATGAAAATTAAATCATCTCGGGGTATTTTCTAATCATACTTTGTAACGAAAGTAATTTTGACTCACGTTTTTCATATTACACCATATGATTATATACGATGACGTAGCGGTAAACTTTCCTGGCAAGGATAGTACAGTTATCTTCGTCAGCAGTAATATTATCTATTAAAATAGTTAAAGATGTTGAAACAATTTTAATAGATAATATTACTACTGACGAAGATAACTATAAGTGTTATCGAAATATTTAGATTGTATAACTTTAATACACCATTAAAAAAACCTAAAAAGTAGGTACTTTATAATGCTTTCTATATTTTATAACCCATAATGAGCAAGAATTGGCAGTTTTCTTTGTGCTCAGGTACACGAAAAACTATTCAAAGTTACAGATTATCACAGTTAGACAATAAGCAAACATTAAGTTTTATGATTTGGATCCGTTGGGTTGAAAATTTTATAGAACGCCGTGCAAACGACTTAAATTATCAAAGAAGTTCTTAAGAAAAGATACAATGAATGTTTTCAATATTTTGTCCACATATAACCGTACAACAAATGTGAACTATAAATTTAAATCGCATTTTTTATTCTTTACAGTTGTTGAATACGAATAAATTTTACTGAAATTACATTACATTACATTTACAAATATAACCTTAAATAAAATACTTTTAAATGCCTTTTTTATTAATGTTATTAGGTGAATTCGTTTGGTTAATGAACAAATACTATTATTCTTTTGTGACAGGAATTCGTTTTTAGGAAGGTGTCACGTGTGTGCAGGATTTGCCGAAAATTCGTTTTTTTTTCGAACTTTGGAGTATTCATTAGCATCCAATATCAGGTATACAGTATAGTTGGTCAAAAGATTGAACCTTTTAGAGTATGAATTTTGGAAGATTTAATTTATTTTAGTAACTAATTTTTGGGAATTTGAAGGTACTTGGAATTATTACAAATAGAAATAGAATTTAGTACCACAATTCTGAAAGCGGAGTATAGTTTTTGGTTTGTTTACCAGTAATAGGATAAAGTTTTTAAATTAAGATTTGGTTTACACGTTGACGTTCGGGTTTTGGCGAAAGGACATTTGGCTAAATTTCTAGTCTACAAACAAAAGGTTTGGCTTCCAGATACGTGACTTTAAGGTTCATTATCGAAAGGATTTAGTCAATGGAAAAGTGCTGAAACTAAGCATGATTAATCAGTCCTAGTTTAGATGTAGAAGTGGTAAATTGATTTGTAGGACATTGCCGTGCGCTCACGAGATGCTTGAACGAGGTTGCCCTTTTTTACACCCTTAAGGGGGGGAGTCAAATGAAGTGTACCGTTGGAAATATTTTCCGTTGCACTTTTGGGGATATTTCTGAAACTTCGTTCGCCCCGGACTTGTGTATAGCTTATCGTTGTCTGAAATCACAGTTTCATGTTTCCATGAAGAAGGTCCTGGTGTTTGAATTAGTGCCTGTCCGAATTTTTGGAGTGACCAGCGCATTTCTTACCGTTTCATTGTAAAAAGGTTCATGTTTGTTACGTTCGCGCGTACACAGCAAACGTTCGTAAAATGAAAGTACTCGCTGTATATAAATTGCTTAATTCAGATTAGTGTAATTTTAACTTTCGTTTAAGAAATTTTTACATAAATAGTTAGAGTACAAAGACCGTAGTGTAAATAAGTTTCTATGCAATTACATTAACGAAGTAGTAACGAAATCAAACAGTTCTTTTGATTTAAATAACTTTCATTATCGTTATGGTATGTCCATTGAGAAGCATTCAGCCGAGGTTGTGATATAGGAGAAGGCGCAGGAGGACAATTACCGTTCCGTAAGCTGAAGGGCCATCTTCAGAGACCTACCGTATTCCGTGTAAAGAAAGGGGGAATTGACGTGTATACTTATTCAAAAATCAAGGTAAATACTTCCGCATTCTTGGTGTTGCTGACAATTTTAATAAAGTGTTGTTTTTTATTTTGTATTTGTGAAACGGATGAATACACTTTCTGTTTATGTTCAGATTTTACTTAATAGCCGTTAGACGTACAACGTAGTTTTATAAAGTGTATTCACGATGTATTGATATATTGTGAACTGTTACACAACACCAACCACAGATTTTATGAAATTGGTAGTGTTTAACAGCGATGTCAAGCTACTATTGGATTTTTTCTAATTGATTTGGATATATGAAGGTAATAATGAACTGGTTATTATTTCCTTTATAGTGTGTAACCTACTTGTAACTCCATTTCTATTACTGCGCTATTAATTATTATTAGTATTAAATTTAACAAGATGAGATATTTTGTTGACATTCAATTTATCGAATGATTTTATTTATTTGCGAAAATTAATGAATCACAATTTTATAGTGACGACGTGCGAATATTTTTCAATATTTTATTATAACAGCAACGTAACAATTTTAGAGAGAATTTTTAATCAGCATTTTAGTTATTTTGAATTGGTTGATATAATTTCATTTGAAGATAAGTTTAATAAACAACGTGAAGTAATTATAACGTACATTGGATCGTTAAGCGATGTTTTTTTTATGTGCACGCCTGTGTTGCGTGTTTGAATTTTGTTTCATTTGTTTGGCTACGTAGCTGTGTGTTTTTCGCATTAGGTATTACGACCCCGCTAGTGACGTTCATTAAATTACAGGACATTATAAATTTTGCCCGCGTGTGGCTTTTTTTGTTCTGACGCAATTTTGTTTTAAATTTTATAATTAATTACCGTATTGGCCAGTTATTTTTGAGCCATAAACTTTACGTTGAACTTTATCGAAATGTGTAATGGATTTTGAGTTTTATTATCGCAATTTGGCGGACTTTAAATGAAGCTTTGGATTTTATTAATTTGCGTAGAATTCTGGTTGAGGAGAGTATTTTATTTTGAGTGAACATTATGGTTTGCTGTTAGGCCATTATTTTAAGATCTTGTTCATGACGATTTCCCGCTATAAGTGTATCACACAGGTGGCGCTTTTGTGACCCCCTTTTCCCGATTTTGTCGTTATGGAGTTGTGACAAGTGCTCTTGGGGCGTTGAGTAAGAACCGCGCCCATACCACAGAGCTATGTTCGTTGCTTGCACATTACGTTTACGGGCTGATGCTCTAGAGAGTGTTTGGCCCGTAACCAAGGGCCGAGCTGTAGATTTGAACTTGAACTTTATACCTTACGACGCTACACCCTTTTGATGTTCCTGATAGAAAAGCTTTATGAAGTTTTCTACAATTTTATTTAACGGTAAATACGCTATTTTGAACCTGCGCATTACACAACGTAGGTTATGTGCCCCCTAGACGATCACGGTGTTTTTTTTTATCAGGTTAGAATTTTGCGAGTTCTAGATCAGATTTGTAAATCAACTCTGATTATTTAATCACGGCCAGTAAGGGAGATTTAAGCTATTAATTGGAGTAAGCCTAACATTAGCCGACGTAACATCATTCTCAGTGACATCAATTTAAGCAATTAATCATAGCAGTCAAATTAAGATGCATCCTTTAGCTATTGTTTTGTCTCTTGAATTTGCATTTGTGCGAACAAGTACAAATTACACGTTTCAAGATAGGGCACGTCTGGGTTACGACAGAGTGGTGCCGTGACCAGGATAAGGTTTTTGTTGCATTTAGGGGCGTGGTTGATTTCTTTTTCATTTTATTCGCTGCAAATTCCCATTTTAATTAATTAAAAAAAAAAAAAAAAAAAAAGGAAAGGATGGAAAAAAAAGAGGAGGCGGAATTGTCGACATTTGAATAAATCAATATAGGGTTTGCTTTTGAGCCAGTAATATTTTATTGAAAAGCACTTATGTCTATTATGAAGGGCAAGGGTGGAAAACAATGTCCGCATACAAGTAAAACAAATAAATAATTTTTTTTTTCTTTTTCCCTCAAATTGCAGTTAATCTAGAAGGCTCTGACTTCTTGATTATTAAAGCACAATATTTGATTGAGGACAGTCCTATTGTCTAATAGGCTTTAGAACTAAATTTTAGCGTATTACACCACCATATTATTGGTTTCAAGTCTTGCTGTTGACAATCGATACTGGTTATGTAACGTATTTTGGGAAGGGTGAATGTTTATTTATGGTAATCCGCAAAGACCTCATAGGTACAAGTGCCTAACGCCGCCTATTGTGTGTCAAGGAGAGCCAAGTATGTACTCGTTGGGATATAATATATAAATACTAACCATGTGATGTAAGGCCGAACTGCGTTACCTTCCAGTTTGCTAATTGTCGCTACAGCTCGTGGTTATGTAACACATTTTGGGAAGGGTGAATGTGTATTTATGGTGAACCGCAAAGACCTCATAGGTACAAGTGCCTAACGCCGCCTATTGTGTGTCAAGGGACGCCAAAGTATGTTATCGTTGAGATATAATATGTAAATACTATTTTTTATGTACTGCTGAAAGGTGAACCGCTAAGACCTCATAGGTACAAGTGCATTATGCCGCCTATTGTGTGTCAAGGAACGCCAAGCTATACTATCGTTGATATATAATATGTAAATACTATTTTTTATGTACTGCTGAAAGGTGAACCGCTAAGACCTCATAGGTACAAGTGCATTATGCCGCCTATTGTGTGTCAAGGAACGCCAAGCTATACTATCGTTGATATATAATATGTAAATACAATTTGTATGTACGGCTGAAATGTGTTACCTTCCACTTTGCTAATTGTAGGTACCTGTCGCTTAAGATGTCGTGGTGTCATATCTATTATTTGTATTGGCAGATAACTATGGTTGTTTTGTTTGATCATTCAGAGGTCAGCAACCTTCGAAGATTTTATTTATTATTACATTTTTAATTTTTTTTTGTTTGACCCAATAAAAAGTATGAATTGTTAAACATAGAACCGACAGTTCTGATTTAAGGGAATTGGTAGGGTTGTCACAGAACAATAAATTATTAGTAGTTGATCGCCTCTTTTGCTCAAATTTGCAATGGTACTATTTTAATAGCAGTAATACCTGTCGAACGACAGGTTAGTCACAAGAATTTTTTTTATTTTTTTTGTTCTGCTCAGCGGGCAACTCTGTGCTTTCAGGGTAATACTATTAAGGACGGTTTAAAGGGGCGTACCTGTAACTAAGATAATACTAATTTTTGTTTGTTTATGAGAATAATTATGGACCAAGCGGAAGCCCTTGGAGTGGAGATGGATGCCACCCGTCAAGATGCCCAGGATGGACATAACCAGATGGCAGGATCCAGAGATGGCAGCCAGAAGGACGCCGAAATGGAGGGTCTCAAGGAGGTTGTACGAAATCAGGGAAGATTGCTGGAAACACTCCTCGAACAGAGCGCGATGATGCAAAGGACCATCGAAAAGCTTGTTGCGACACCCGGAACCGGCAGTCCAAATGGTGCACAGGGTTCGGGCCTATTCGCGCACAAAGGACCATCATCGGATCTTTATGAAGGAAAGCAATATTTCGGACGCCTCGAAGAAACAAATATCCAAGTTTCTCCCCTTATATTCTGGACCCTTCCGTATTATCGCCAAACCCTACCCGAACGTGTACCGTTTGTTGGATGAAGAGGCGGACTCTATAAAGGGAAATTATAATATCGCTAACCTGAAGTTTTATCATAGGCCCGAATCCTAGGAATATCGACGGCTGTGCCCTAGGCACTTGCTCGTCCACAAATAAGTGGAAACCTGGTTGTATACACCCATTATTTTTCTTTTTCTATTTTATTTAATATTGTTTTTTCTCTGATATTATGTATGCATGGGTCATTTATCATAATTTCTCATGGTTTACTGAGCATGTCGTCTAATAGACGTTTGGATTGCTTGGTTAATATGTTTACTAATTACGCTTTGTTGTAGTAAAGGAAAATAGTTCGTGGCGAAGAATAACGAAGACCACGATTCGAAACGAAGGATGTTGAAAACCTCCGAATGTTCACGAACAAACATCCTCAAGCTTTCAAAGGGCGTTCTGTAGGTAGCACACTACGAAAATTTGATGAATACATTGAAAATATTCCGATTGAAATTGTTGTCGAAATAGCAAAAGTTAATTACTAAGGTTATTCTATAATAAGGGTTATTTGAGAATGGTTTGTGTTTCTTTGTTTTGTAAGAAATTTATGTAGGTTTTTAACTGAGGCGGCCCCAACCAGATGTTTAAGTTGCAGGCAGAGAAAACTGCCTTTATCGAAGAGCAAGACAAATCACTAAATATGTTTATAAAAGCGGTTTGGAAATAAACATGTCACTATTATACAAGAAATTACACCGCGGTCAAAGCATGGGTTGTTCAGGGATTGAAATGTGATATTTGAAATACAGGGTTTCTACGGTTGATTGCACATGTTAATTAGAAATAATGTTTCTTTATATAATTAAAGTCAAAAGCGTTCACACGAAATAGTTTTATTGCTTTTGTTAGTTGATATAGAAAATAATGGGTGAGGGAGGAATAAAAACGGTTTTGTTGGTCTTACAAGGGGGAGTCTGATTAGAATTTCAAAGCGGGCGGGAGTAGATTTGAGTTCTATTCGGTGTTTGTTTAATTAGTTCTTCTTTTCGTTGTTTGGTGTTAATCGATAAATCCGGGTATTTAAACATTTGTGCTGGTGAAAGCTTAAAAGGATATCCTCCATTGATAATGTAAGTAAAAGAAAAGATTTTACGTTTGTGAAATTACACAGAAAAGGTCATTCTACCTACTCATTTAAATTGTTCAAGCCAAACTGAAACCTGGACCTGCAAAACTGTTGTGGTCATTGTAATTGCGCAAGCATAGCGAAGGACGCTCTCTTTTCTCTCTTTATGTGTTCTATTTTGTGTATTGATAATTCCAACCTGTATTTATAATGATAAAACCACAAACGATCATAGGTATAAAATCAGAAAAGCTGATCCAAATGATCTATATCTATACAAACGTCCCTTTTGTTACCGTTATATGCCTATATGTCTATATTTTTGTGTTTTGTTTTATGCCTAAGAGGAATTGAGATCGTTATTATCTTGCATTTGTAATGATACGTACTAATCATGTGGGTGAATCGGTGTTGCAGGACTTTGTGTCAGAGGTTATACTTTGAATGGCTTTTTTCTGTGTAATCCATTATATCATTCATTGTTACCGTACATGTGTATCATTTGTTGTGCTCGTATCCACAAATTTGTATATGTAACGTACTTGCCCTCTTTCATTTGTGTCTACTTAAATAATCTGTAACCTGTTTAATTTTCTGTTGTTATTTTTTTTTATGTAGGTTGAATTTGTAATATGTATTACTAGAGTGCTTAATGTATTTTGTTGTTAATAACCGTCCTGATTGGTTAAACAAAAGGGACACATGATCGGGATTACACTTTTCCTTTTCTTTTTTTAGATTGATGGACGATCTTATTGTGGATACGATTACACTGTTTATATTTATTGCCTTTATGTGTAGTTATAGAAATTGCCTTGCATTTTATTTTGGTGATAGTTAAATTTTGTAAGGTACGCCTTTTAACTTGATTTAATGATGTCCTTTGTTGTTTTTTGTGTTCTGTTTATGTCCGGTAGTCCCACACCCGGTATAATGCTTTATATGTAATTATTTAACTAAAAGCAGACAGGAATTGGTTCCAAAAGGGATCCCCTGTTTGTTATTTATTACTTGTTTATTTTGCTTTAATTTTAATACCATTTATAGACCTGATTTTATGTTTATTTGTGACTAAACGTCGATTTAGGCAATGTGATAGATTTTGTACGCCTTTAATGCCGATAGAGTAGTGTTGATACCTATTTAACCCTTTGATTGTGATTCACTTGTGTTATCTTATTTTGTTTTTCCTTTGTGTGATTATTATTGGAATAAAGGGAGTTTTCTTGGTGATTCTTTTTCTCCCGATGTAAATAGGATGACGAGCGAATCACCAGGTAGCGCCACTCGTTCATCTCAATTACAGTTTTGTTTCATTTAATTACCTGCCACCTTATGCAACAAATTAACCTTATCCGACCTATCTCCTGCGCATTACACAACGTAGGTTATGTGCCCCTAGACGATCACGGTGTTTTTTATCAGGTTAGAATTTTGCGAGTTCTAGATCAGATTTGTAAATCAACTCTGATTATTTAATCACGGCCAGTAAGGGAGATTTAAGCTATTAATTGGAGTAAGCCTAACATTAGCCGACGTAGCATCATTCTCAGTGACATCAATTTAAGCAATTAATCATAGCATCTTATCAGTCAAATTAAGATGCATCCTTTAGCTATTGTTTTGTCTCTTGAATTTGCATTTGTGCGAACAAGTACAAATTACACGTTTCAAGATAGGGTACGTCTGGGTTACGACACACCCTTTTGATGTTCCTGATAGAAAAGCTTTATGAAGTTTTCTACAATTTTATTTAACGGTAAATACGCTATTTTGAAACAAAATTAATTTTAATTACGACTTGTTTTATAGCCATTTAACTAATCTCTGCAAGAATGCTGTATGTAACACCAGGAAATGACGAAACCTGCATATGGTCATAATCTTTCAAACGTCATAACAGTATAATGATTATAATTGTTAATATTTAACTTGCATATGTGTAGGTGTGATGATAAGAGATAATTAGGGAAAGACAGAAAAGTAACACACTAACACACTAACACACTAACACACTAACACACTAACACACTAACACACTAACACACTAACACACTAACACACTAACACACTAACAAACTAACACACTAACACACTAACACACTAACACACTAACACTCTAACTCACTAACGCACTAACGCACTAACACACTAACACACTAACACACTAACACACAACACACTAACACACTAACACACAACACACAACACACCAACACACTAACACACACACACCAACACACCAACACACTAACACACTAACACACTAACACACCAACACACTAACACACAACACACTAACACACAACACACTAACACACTAACACACCTAACACACTAACACACTAACACACCAACACACAACACACTAACACACAACACACTACAACACACTAACACACTAACACACCAACACACTACACACAACTAACACATCAACACACTAACAACAACACATCTAACACACTAACACAACACACACGACAACACTTCACACACACACACACGACACACACACACACACACACACACACACACACACACACACACACATACGACACACGCACACACACACACACACACACACACACGCATAGACGTACGCACACACGCACGCACGGACACGGACACGAACACGGACACGGGCACGGACACGGACACGGACACGTACACGTACACGGACACTCACACGGACACGGACACGCACACGGACTCGGACACGGACACGGATACGGAGACGGAGACTGACACGCACACGTATACGGATACACACGGACACACACGGACACAAGGACATACCCACGCACGCACGCACTCATTCACACACACTGCATACTCACACGCACACGCACACGCATACCCCCGCGCACAAGCAATACTGGAAACGTAAATTGGTTAAAAACTCAAGATCAATTTCTCGCGTATACGGATACACACGGACACAAGGACATACCCACGCACGCACGCACTCATTCACACACATGTACACCCATGTGCATACTCACACGTACTCTTACACGCAAATGCATACCCTCGCGCACAAGCAATCCTGAAAACGTAAATTGGTTAAAAACTCAAGATCAATTTCTCGCGTAAGATCATAAAAAGGGTGTTGGATATTTCGTTGTCCCCAATAATGGCCTGTAGGCTAAATTCATAAAATTTCTTGCTCACCAAGGCAACTAATTTGGTTGTTAACTGCTCTGCTTTCCATGAATACAGTTCATCTTTTTTTGTTCTAAATAACTACTACCATTAAAATATAAACTTATATCGAAATGACTACATAGTGTCTGCAATATTTTGTCTCTAAGCTGGGAAGTTTAAGTTCCTGCCTCTCAAAACGATGTTATGTACGGGGTACAAGTGTATAAATTTTGAACTTCTTGCGGAGATTTGTTTGCTTTTACGTCCTCACAGGAGGACGGGCGGATGGAGAGACATCACAATCTCAACCTATTTCTTAATAATTTATGACATAGATAGATAGGTCAATTCTCGAAATTGAGAGTAACTCTAAAAGTAGGAGATAAACGGAAAACCAAAGATTCTCAATTATGAAAGAGTATTCATTGCAGGTTTATAAGTATTAAAATATTTCTACATGTTTCGGTCACCTAGAATTTTGTGGTCATCGTCATGGAACACTATCAGTATACATTGATGGTAATTATAAAGATAAAACAACTTACAAATAGGAGTATGAAATAAACAGAACGGTTTAAGTAACAATTACAGTAAAATGTGGAGCTATACAATAAATTTACAATTATATAAAACCAATAACACGGGGTGACGGTACCGTATTTTAATTATAACATTTCTAAATAAAATGAAAATAATGAAAAGCGAGTAAAAACGAATAAAAAGGCCAAATGATATGCAAAAGTATAAAAAGAAAAATAAGAAAATAAATGAAGTGATCACCGTGGAGTTACAAATCATTTCATTGACTTGATGTAAAATTGTTGTAAAACTTTTTTTAAGTTTTAAGCAGATTCAAGTAAGATTTCACACATAAATCTTCCACCTCAAGCATTGATTACAGTTTAATTTGTAAATCCCCAATGAATTTAATTGGTGAAGTTTATTTTGATACTAGCAGAAAAGGGTAGGGGTAGCGTAGGGATACTTAAGGGAAACATTAAGATTTTGTTTTTTTAGTAAATTGGCAACTTTTTAGGAAACCGAATCATATAATAAGGTAAAACCACATAAGGTGTCTTATCTACATTATTAGTAAGGATAATGAACTTACTTAAGGTAGTAGAATAAGTAAATTATTTTTCTTTCATTTTTACTAGTTTTGTAACATTTCCATTTCATTTAGAGATTTTATAATTTAAATAACGTACTTTGACCTTGTGTTCAGTTCCAAATTGTTTATAGTTATTATCAATGTATACTTGTAGTGTCCCTGATGATGGTCACAAATTTTTAGGTGACCGAAGCATATGTAGGAATATTTTATTAATTATCTTGCAATAAATGTTTTTTCTTAATTGAGAATTTCTAGTTTTGCGTTTACTTCACACTCTTAATTTATGACATGTAAAAGATTACAATAAATTGGTGTAGGGGAGCATCGGGTAGGTATTGCCATACAGCAGCCAATTTCGTACAGTTGTTTTTTGAGAAATGCATGTGACAGAACTGTATTTCTTCGTTGTACGTGACCATTTAGTGCCACAGTAGGAAAGGAAAGGAAAGGTCGCGTATTTCATTCCCTCCCCAAAGGGGAGGGCGGGCTGTTTGAGCTTTCCAAAGCTCCTTCAGCTACAATCATGGATTCCCAGCATGCATACATATATTACGTATATATGCATGATGGGATTAAGGGTGTGGTCAGGGCAGGATCGAAAGGAACGGAGTTAGGGTTCTGAGTGACCACGGCGCTACATGTGTATCAGGAAAACCCCCTGAAAAAACCTCATACAAGGTAGAAGGTAAGAGGAATCTAACCCATTGCCTCCCGAATGCTAAGCACGTCGTGTCACCACTATGCTACTAGCTCGGTAAAGGATTTCAAGCAGTTTGTCGTAAGGTCTTGTGAAAATTACTATATATTATAATTTTACGACTACTGCAAATGACGTTGCTTTGAGAATTTTGTGTGTTTGGGTGACATATCAGGTATGTTTACTAAGGAATAATACTTGTTTCACTTTTTTAATGTTTATTTTTGTATAAAATTGATGTAAAAAATATAATCCGTCAGCGGGTAAGTCAGTACGATGTACGGTATTAACCACACTTTACTTTTTTTTATCGTGAAATTGATTTTGTCTTGCGCTATTATTTTTAGACTTTAACTGAACTCTTTCATTTTCTTTCAGATGTCCTCAATAAAGAAATGTTCGTGGTCTTCACGAAAAATGCAGGCAGCCATAAGAGATGTTCGAAATGGAGGGAAATTAAGACCAACAGCTTTATTACACAATATACCTATAATGACACTGTCAGATTATATAAAAAGAGGCACTAGCGACTTTACCGTCCGTATGGGCAGAAAAGCAGTGTTCTCCTCAGAACAAGAAAAGCAAATCTTACTTCTTACCAGAAATGTTTTGTGGGTTGACATCGCAGTTATTAAAGAGTGCGGTATTTGACTACGCGGAGTCCAATAAAATTATACATCTTTTCAATATGACAAAAAGGGAGCCGGTAAAGATTGGCTGTATGATTTCCTCAGAAGAAATCCAGAAATAAGCATCAGACGTCCGGAACCCATAAGCATGAATAGAATTCTTGCATTTAATGCCACCGAAGTTAATGTTTTCTTTAAGAACCTGTCGTCAGTTTTCGAGAAGTACAATATTGCTGGACATAGAATTTTCGATGTCAACGAAACGGGCATCAATAGTATTCCCAAACCTGGAAGAATTCTTGCTTCTAAAGGAATTAAACAAGTATGCGCCGCCATAAGTTGGAAGAGAGGAAGAAATATAACGATTTGTTGTTGCGTAAATCTAACAGGGCAATACATTCCTCCATTAATAATCAATTCCAGAATTAGAATGCACCCGGCTCTGGAACAAGGAGGATCTCCTGGATCTATCCCTAACTGTACCAAATCCGGATGGATAACTAAGGATTTGTTTTATTTGTGGCTAACCTATTTCGTGGATCATACAAAAACTTTCTTAGAAAACCCAGTTTTGTTAGTACTGGATAATCGTTCCAGCCATATTTCAATGGGAATATATAATTATTGTCGCAGCAATGGTGTTACAATGTTAACGCTCCCTCCCCACACGTCTCACCGATTGTACTTTACAGTGTTTGGTCCATAAAAAGAGCCTTATGTAAAGAATGCGATACTTATATGAAGATAAATAAATATGAAAACCTTACTCCTTTGCAACTGATTTCACTTTTTACAAAAGCTTACGTAAGCATTACAAATGTAGAAAAGGCTATAAGTGATTCAAATCAGCGGCAGATGGTCCTCCTGAAATGATTGCCACAGAACAAGCTGTCAGTGTTTTAGAATCAGAATCTCAACATACAAAACCCAGGTCATAGTAGAAGAAAATGAATCACACGTTTTACCTGACACTGAGCAACAACGGTCACCAGAAGCATCAACAGGTAGGGATATAACAAAAGTTGAACATATCAAAAGACGCATATTGACCCTGTTGGTAATACACCGGTTACTGTAGTACCTTTCAATACTATATTGCTGGCTCCACAATGCAGTGTGAAAGGAAAAGGCAAGGGAAAAGGTAAGAATCAGCATTCTACTGTGCTAACTACCACACCCATGAATACTTACTTACAGGAGTTAGAGGTAGAACAAGCAGTAAAAAGAATGAAACAACAAAAGCCTTCTAATAAAAATAAAAAACTGAAACAAACACAAGGCAAAAAACTACTAAGAAACGAAAGTTAGACAGCTTTCTTCTTCTAACTGCGATATAGATGAAAATGTACCCTTGGATGGTGATGAAGATATTGACGACATTATTGTTAGTGGAGGCAAGTCCGGAATTACAGTCGTACGCCTTGTGTGCGGGGATTGTGGTAAAGAGAGCTAACTATGGTATATATGCGTTAATTGTGGTATGTGGGCTCATGCCTTGTGTAAATACTGGTAATAATTATACTTGTGGATTTTGTAACTGAAAGTAAAATAAAATGAAATATTTCCTTAAGTTAAATTTTATTGTTTTTGTATTATTCCAGCTCTTATTTAAATTTAGTTTTGTAAAATACAACATGCGTAACGTATACGAAATTGTGTGCAATCTGTACTCACTCTACGTAGCACCTTCTTATTTACTCTAAACATAATTTTTTGTTGAAATCTTTTGGTTTCCAATTTCTTCTACGTAAAATTGTTATAAATTTGAAGTACTGTCATACGAAAAAAATGTTTCGGAAATTAATATATACTGGTTGCCATAAATAAATGAACACTCAGTAAACGCTGATGTATTTACTTAAGTTGAAATAATGCCTCCCGTACGAGAAGCCGCTTTATGAATTCGTGATGTTGCTGCTCGCGTGGGACGCAGTGTCGTCGCAATTTCCTTATGTTGGCGAAGATGGTCAGAAAATAATGAGGCACAACGACGTTTGCGTCCCGGACGTTCTAGATGCACCGCTGATCGTGAAGATCATGCTCTTCGGCTTGCAGCTCTTCACGTATCAAAGAATTCGATCTTTTGGCCGATTATTGCTTTGTTTACCTCTAAATCCACGCCATCGTACTGCACGGCGGCAATGGTGTAACGAGAGGTTGCATTGCAATGTGTAATGGAATCAAGTATTTTTAGTGACGAATTTCGATTTTGTTTATGGACTCATGATGGTCGCATATTGGTTAGAAGACATCCTGGAGAAAGACCCAATTTGCAGTTTTCTATACACTAAAGGTGTGACGGTGTGGGGGGGTATCTGTCATGGAAGAAGATGTCCTCTAGTAGTTATTGAGAGAACAATAAATGCAAATCTGTACATTAACAACGTTTTTGAACCAGTATTACTGCCATATCTGCAAGATAATGCGTGGTCGCGTACCACAATGGTTGCTATGGAGCTTCTAAATACTGCTAATGTTGGTCTGCTTCCATGGCCTTCTCGTTAGCCACACTTATCACCAATCGAACATTTGTAGGGTATAGTAGGACGGAGAATAAATAATCTACAGCCACTCCCTAACAATGTAGATGCCCTTCAACAACGGATTTTAGAAGCATGGGATAGTATACCTCAGGTATCTAGACAGATTTTAATTAGTACCAAGAGTAGTTGCTCCATAGTTGCCAATATGTTACAAAAGAAAAGGTTTATTGCTACATAAATAAAAAAGATACAGAGTGTTTCGCTAAGATCATATGAACGTAGCGAAACACACCCTCAAAAGTTGCATAATTCAGAAAAACGATGTAGCATTATCAATCCTTGCATAAATTGCTATCAAGTTGTAAGGTTTTTTTGACGAACCGTGTATGTGTAGTATTTTGATAACGTATGTAGCCTGTTTTGAATGTAGCTAAAGTGAGTTTGCATAAAATGAATTTTTTTTTGTGCATGGGTAATGTAACTTGGTGTAATTGATACGCCACTGGAATTTAGTGAGATATTGGTTATCGCGTGAAGGAATATTTGAATGCCGTAGAAAGATTTGCATGTTGAAAGCGTTAATTCTTATTCATACGGCACTGGTAAAACTACTGGTTTTTTTGCTACTGTGTATGCAGGAATTTGGACTAAAGAAATGGTTGTAGACGTATGAGTGAGTGAGTTATGATATATTGATATTTTATTAACGTGTAGTAAGGAATATGTATGCATTTTTTTGTTTGTAGAAATTTTTGTAATATGATGCAATAATGGAAAATTTAATGCGTGTTCAAGAATGAAGTTGATGGAAGTGAGGGAGTTCGTTAGATTTTGAGGAAATAAGATTCGCCCACATGTGATATTTGCATAAAAAGTTGAGGGCTAATCTGGTTAATCTACAGAGTTAATGTAATTGCAATTGATGATTTCTTCGGAAAGTTTTTAGTGAATTTCCAAAGTAATTCAAGATGGCTACGTTTATTTCGCATCGTTAGCGTCTTCGTCCACGTTAGAATCTTCGACGCGGCAAAGAAACGCACGAAATACTCAGTTGTGATAAGTTAATTTTCATCTTAGCGCGAATTTATTGTGATGTATTAGGCAATATAGCGGGCAGAAGGTATATAAGCGAGTGCCAAAATTTGAGGGGGAGTTATTGGTTAGCTAGTTGGTTGGGGGTTATGAGTAAGGCTCGCGCGCGCGTGATAACCATGAGAATGGGTAGTGTTGGAGTTTATTTGTGAAAATTACCGTTTAGCAGGGCATAAACCGTATAGACATTCACAAATAAAAAATTTAATATATATTGTGAGTTGAAGGAAAACATTAGTGATTTTCTTCAAGAAATATAAAGTGCTTAGGCAGATTAGAAGTTAACGCAGCAAATATTTTGTTATTAGTGTTCAATTGTGGGACGCGTGACCTGATACATTATAAAGAGTACCGGAGATAACCATTTAAGTGACCGACATAATAGTTTGTAAAAATTTAGTTAAGATACTGGTGATCATCATTGGGATTGAATGTGTACAATGATTAGCAATACCAAATTGATTGTATGAAAGCAAATAAGAACTTTAATGTGCATATGGAAGTAACCATTTTTCCATTGTGGTAAAAGTTTTGAAGGGCAAACATCACACTATAAGGTGATGTGATGTTAGGCGTTAGTGAAACACACCCTCAAAAGTTGCATGATTCAGAAAAACGATGTAACATTACCAATCCTTGCATAAATTGTTCTTAAGTTACCACATAAAACAGTCGGTAACTTCAATATTGAAAAATATACAGGATGTTTTGCTAAGTTCATATGAAACATGTTCTAAAACTTTAACTAGACAAAACTTAGCGAAACACCCTGTATATTTTTCAATATTGAAATTACCGACTGCTTTATTTGGTACCTTAAGAGCAATTTATGCAAGGATTGATAATGCTGCATCGTTTTTCTGAATCATGCAACTTTTGAGGTCTGGTTCGGTAAATTCATATGAAGTCAGCGGAACACCCTATATCTTGATTATTTATGCAGCAATACATTTTTTCTTAGGTAACTTATTGGTAACTATAGAGCAAATAACAGTAGTAATAATTAACATTGTCTAGTTAAAGTTGTTTCGCTAACTTCATGTAGGTATTTAAAAAGTCATATAGCGCAAGACTGGTACTAGGATTTTGATGCTCAAATTATTGGAGATTTGTGATTAGGACACCAGAAGTGTGAAAAACTATACTTATTGATATTCAGTTAATTTTGTGTACACTACATATTATGGTATCACAATTTTATGCTACCCTAATAGATGAGTTGTACAATTATAAGTGGAGTAAATTATGAAACTCCATTTGATTATAAAACTACCACAATTTTTGTATTCTCTCCAAAATTGTTTAGAATGAATAGATATAAATAATGGTTTGCAGAACAAACATTATGCTCGAGAAATATTTAGGAATGTAACAAAATTAAGACAACTACGGCAAAACGAAATAGTACGTTAATTCATTACGATGGCGTTTACCTAAACTACCAAAAAGTACGTAACGCCTTAAAATTATGTTATGAAAAGCTAGTGCTTATAATTTAATTTTATCTTGCCATCATTCATATATATATATATATATATATATATATATATATATATATATATATATATATATATATTATTTAGTGGAAGGTAATCTTGACTGTGTGGAAATTTAAATTGATCAATTTATATTGAGGAGCAGTCATCTATTCATGTTTAATTAGGCCAGGGTTTAAAGAAAACCTTTGATATTTGTCAAGCTTTCGAGATAGTTTTAATCTCTTTTCAAGACAGCTAGAACCAAGAAAACCGAGATAATATTATTTTCTAGGAGCATGTCATGCATTAATTTATCTAATAATAAAACTTACATGTCGTGAGGCTAAACTATAAGTAACATTATTTCTTAAACAGAAGGACGTCAATTAATCTTGTTAATATAACTAGAGAACACCAATAAATAATTTTAAAACAGGAATATAAAATATATAACAGAGAAAAACCCTTAAGATTGTAGACATAGACAGCGGTGTACTATTACATTGAGTTAAATTATTATATTATTAGAAATTAAAAATAAAACGACTGAATACACTATTGACAATTTTGTAACCGAGTGGACGGCGAGATAACCTGTTTACAATTTATTTATACTATACACAACAAATGGGAGAAAGGAGATATTACTATACGATAAAACAGACTGAATAAAATTTCCACAATAAAGCCATAAAATACGTATAACTGAAAAAATTGAACAACAATAATTAAACTAACCAAGTAAAGACATGTAACCCACCCATAAGACACACTAATGAAAAGGTTATTTTTGTCTAATGTAAGGATATAACTATAGATACTACTAAGGTTTTTATATCCGATTTTTGTTGACTGTAGATTTTGATTAATATGTATCACTCAAAAATTCTTTTCATAATTTAACACGGACTCTAAATCGCGTTACTATAATCGAACGTTATTGATAGCATGTTCGGCTAGAGCGCAAGATAGCTTTACGCTTCACATCACTTTTATGCGATGTGATTCTACCCAACAAGCATCTCGATGTTTAATGTATAATATTGCAATCCGAACACGGTATAGTAGATCACATTGGATTTTTCTAGAGCTTTAATGGGTCTTTGTTCTAGTGTAAAGGAGAGAAACCGTTTTAGTATTTCTGGTACTTATTTTAGTTCTTTAGATTTTGAAAGAAGTGTGTTAATTTGGGAGTTAGGTTAGGATCAAAGGTAAGGTAATAAATAGTTTTTGACTTCTGTGGCCTGAATATCCTGGTCATCATCAACAAAATTAGAAATAGAATTGTGTTCATATTTGTTATGCTTATAGGTAGTAAATAGCATTTTATTAATAATTGCCTTGGAAAGAGTTTTCATCAAGACACCCTTAGTAAAGTCAGTCCTTTATTAGTATACTCCGGATGAGAAAGCTTTAATACTCTAGCCTTCAGGGCTAATATCAAATTTGTTTTCATCCTGAAAGGATGTTGAGAGTGATAGCTAATGAACCTATTGCTACAAGTGGGTTTTCTGTACCATTCTGTTTTGAGAGTATTGTTCGTGTCTCGGTGGACTAACATATCTAAGAAGGATACATCGATTTTCCTCTTCTCACAAGTAAATTGTAAATGTTCATTATAGTTATTAAATAAATTCAACACAAACTCTACTTTGTCTTCGGTAAGGCTAAAGATGTCATCTACATAACGTTTAAAGCAAAGGGAATCTAGAACACTTTCATAAGATCATCAAGTACATAATTGCACAGAATGGGAGAAATTGATGATCCCATTGAGTACCAAAATTTGTTTGTAGCATTCATTGTTAAAACTAAGATATTCGATTCAAATATGAACCTAAGTACTGTGTGAATTCTTCCAAGTTCAGATTACAGTTTAAAGTGATGTCATTCCAATGTTTGTTTATGCTTTTCAGGACAACTTGAAGAGGTAAGTTGGTAAAAAGGGCTATAAATAAATTGCCTGAAAAAGAAAAAGACATTGTGAGATCTAAATGTACTAATGTAATTCCTAACTACTTACATAATACTAATAAAAATAACCATACGTTAGATAAGATATTTTTAGAAAGTAAAAAATTTTTAAATGAACATCCAGAAATCTACATCGTGAGAAGTGATAAAGGAAATGTGACTGTGGCAATGTACAAAGATGTGTATATTAATAAAAGTACAGCATTACTTAAAGATGATAAACACTATATTAAACTTCAGAACAATCCTAATTGTACATTGCAACAGAACGCTAATAAATTAGTGTCTAAACTTAGGGATGAAAACAAAATTTCCACCCAGATTGCGAAGGCTCTCACGATATATAATTCTGTAGCTCCTAGATTTTACACGTTACCGAAAATCCATAAAAATACACTAACTATGAGACCAATTGTGTCTTCGATTAACGCCCTAATGGTAAATGGGCCAAATATTACTGAAATTTTGACTAAAACGTACAATAATAACAACGATTATTATATTAAAGATTCGTTTGCCTTCAGCTACTACATTAATAATCAAAGTATCCCGTTGGATATATTCTAGTTAGCTTTGATGTGGTTTCCTTTTACCAACTTACCTCTTCAAGTTGTCCTGAAAAGCATACAAACATTGGAATGACATCACTTTAAACTGTAATCTGAACTTGGAAGAATTCCACAGTACTTAGGTTCATATTTGAATCGAATATCTTAGTTTTTAACAATGAATGCTACAAACAAATTTTGGTACTCCAATGGGATCATCAATTTCTCCCATTCTGTGCAATTATGTACTTGATGATCTTATAGAAGAGTGTTCTACCAAGATTCCTTTTGCGTCCCTTTATTAAACGTTATGTAGATGACATCTTATTAGCTTACCGAAGACAAAGTAGAGTTTGTGTTGAATTTATTTAATAACTATAATGAACATTTACAATTTACTTGTGAGAAAGAGGAAAATCGATGTATCCCTTCTTAGATATGTTAGTCCACCGAGACACGAACAATACTCTCAAAACAGAATGGTACAGAAAACCCACTTGTAGCAATAGGTTCATTAGCTATCACTCTCAACATCCTTTCAGGATGAAAACAATTTGATATTAGCCCTGAAGGCTAGAGTATTAAAGCTTTCTCATCCGGAGTATACTAATAAAGGACTGACTTTACTAAGGGTGTCTTGATAGAAAACTCTTTCCCAAGGCAATTATTAATAAAATGCTATTTACTACCTATAAGCATAACAAATATGAACACAATTCTATTTCTAATTTTGTTGATGATGACCAGGATATTCAGGCCACAGAAGTCAAAAACTATTTATGTTACCTTACCTTTATCCCTAACCTAACTCCCAAATTAACACACTTCTTTCAAAATCTAAAAGAACTAAAAATAAGTACCAGAAATACTAAAACGGTTTCTCTCCTTTACACTAGAACAAAGACCCCACTTAAAGCTCTAGAAAAATCCAATGTGATCTACTCTATACCGTGTTCGGATTGCAATATGTTATACATTGGCCAAACATCGAGATGTTGTTAGGTAGAATCACATCGCATAAAAGTGATGTGAAGCGTAAGAAGCTATCTTGCGCTCTAGCCGAACATGCTATCAATGATAAACACGGGTTCGATTATAGTAACGCGATAATAATAGAGTCCGTGTTAAATTATGAAAAAAGAATTTTTTTAGAGATGATACATATTAATCAAAATCCTACAGTCAACAAAAAATCGGATATAAAAAACCTTAGTAGTATCTATAGTTATATCCTTACATTAGACAAAAAATAACCTTTTCATTAGTGTGTCTTATGGGTGGGTTATATGTCTTTACTTGGTTAGTTTAATTATTGTTGTTCAATTTTTTCAGTTATACGTATTTTATGGCTTTATAGTGGAAATTTTATTTAGTCTGTTTTATCGTATAGTAATATCTCCTTTCTCCCATTTGTTGTATATAGTATAAATAAATTGTAAACAGGTTATCTCGCCGTCCACTCGGTTACAAAATTGTCAATAGTGTATTCAGTCGTTTTATTTTTAATTTCTAATAATATAATAATTTAACTCAATGTAATAGTACACCGCTGTCTATGTCATACAACCTTAAGGGGTCTTTTCTCTGTTATATATTTTTATATTCCTGTTTTAAAATTATTTATTGGTGTTCTCTAGTTATATTAACAAGATTAATTGACGTCCTTCAGTTTAAGAAATAATGTTACTTATAGTTTAGCCTCACGACATGTAAGTTTTATTATTAGATAAATTAATGCATGACATGCTCCTAGAAAATAATATTATCTCGGTTTTCTTGGTTCTAGCTGTCTTGAAAAGAGATTAAACTATCTCGAAAGCTTGACAAATATCAAAGAGTTTTCTTTATACCCTGGCCTAATTAAACATGAATAGATGACTGCTCCCTCAATATAAATTGATCAATTTATATATATATATATATATATATATATATATATATATATATATATATATATATATATATATATATATATATATATGATTGTGGACCTGAACAGGCTAAATAAGGCCTGTCGTGCTAAAGCACTCAGGAACACTTAGGAGGATGGATAGAGGGATAATGAATTGCTAATAGATGCCTATGAACAGCTACCTTAAATTTTCTCATATCATAAGTGAGAGGAAAACAGGAACTAGGGAGATCATTCCAGAGTTTAGAAGCCGTGTAGAAAAATGTGGATTGCGCCCGTTTGGTACCACAAGTGGAGATTTGTACTGCATACTGATGATGTGAATGAGCGAACCGAGTGTTTCTCGCAAAGATAGCCGGAGATGGTATCAAAGAATGTAATTCACCAGCACAATAGCCGTTGTAATAACGACAATACAAAGAAAGAACTGAAACCATCCTTCTATGCTCAAGGGACTGTATGTGCGAAGTTAAGGACGGGTCATTTATAAGCCTAATCGCTCTCTTTTGAATACGATCAACGATATCGAGAGCGTATTGGGAAGCACTAACCCAAAGGTGAGAACTAAACTATTTTTTATGGCTATTCTTTTTTGTCTTTCCATACATAATTCACACACACACACACAAATAAACCTATATGAAGTTAGCGAAACAACTAGACAAATTTTATTAGTACCTATGTTAGTTGTTCCATAGTTGTCAATAAGTTACCAAAGAAAAAAAAGTATTGCTGCATAAATAAAAAAGATGTAGGGTGTTTCGCTAACTTCATATGAATTTAGCGAAATACACCCTCAAAAATTGCATGATTCAGAAAAACGATGTAGCATTTTCAATTGAAAATAACATGTTCTAAATAACGCAAAATTAGAACATGTGTTTGGCTAACTTCGTATGAACTTAGCGAAACATCCTGTATATTTTTCAATACTGAAATTTTACAACTGATTTATTTGGTAACTTAAGAGCAATTTATGCAAGGATTGATAATGGTATATCTTTTTTCTGAATCATGCAACTTTTGAGGGTTGTGTTTCGCTAAGTTCATATGAAGTTAGCGAAACACCTTATATCTTCTATGTTGATGCAGCAATAAATTGGTACTAATTAAAATTTGTCTAGTTAAAGTTTTAGAACACATGTTTCGCTAATTTCATATGAACCTAACGAAACACCCTGTATTCAATATTGAAATTACCGACTGTTTTATTTGGTACCTTAAGAGCAATTTATGCAAGAATTGATAATGCTACATCGTATTTCTGAATCATTCAACTTTTGAGGATGTGTTTCGCTAAGTTCATATGAAGTTAGCGAAACACCCTATATCTTCTTTATTTGTCCAGTAATAAATTTTTATCTTAGGTAACTTGTTGGCAACTGTACAGCAATTAACAGTGGTACTAATTAACATTTTGTCAGATCGAGAAGTTTGCGCAAATTGTAAGACAAATGTTCAGTGAAAATACATTTAATCCGCTTCCGTCCGCTCGGTAAGTCGAACGCAGACAAGTTAAGATGACAACATTCTGTAGATTTCGTATTGCTCTAATTCTGATTTTTTTCCTCGGTAACTATTCAGCAATTAATGCAAGTATCGAAAATAACATATCGTTTTTCTAAATAACGCAAAATTAGAACATGTTTTCGCTAACTTCGTATAAAGTTAGCGAAACACCCTGTATATTTTTCAATATTGAAATTATCGTCTGTCTTAGTTGGTAACTTAAGAACAATTTATGCAAGGATTGATAATGCTACATCGTTTTTCTGAATCATGCAACTTTTGAGGGTGTGTGTCGCTAAGTTCGTATGAAGTTAGCGAAACACCCTATATCTTCTATGTTGATGCAGCAATAAATTGATTTCTTTGGTAATATTAGCAACTATGGAGCAACTAACATTGGTACTAATTAAAATTTGTTTAGTTAAAGTTTTAGAACATGCGTTTCGCTAACTTCATATGAACTTAGCGAAATACCCTGTATATTTTTCAATATTGAAATTATCGACTGTTTTATTTGGTAACTTAAGAGCAATTTTTGGAAGACTGAAAATGATACATCGTTTTTCTGAATCATGGCAACTTTTGAGGGTGTGTTTCGCTAAGTTCATGTGAAGTTAGCGAAACACCCTATATCCTTTTTGAAACTAATTCAAATTTGTCTAGTTAAAGTTGTTTTGCCAACTTCATGTAGGTTTCAATAACTTCACGTTGTAAACGAACATAATGATTTTGTCTTGACAAAATTTTCGATATTATCAAATTGAATGTCACGATGAAAAGGCATAGCGCAAGACTGGTTACTTGGGTTGTGATGCTCAAATTATTGGAGATTTGTGATTAGGATACCAGAAGTGAGAAATACTAAACTTATTGATATTCACTTTTGTATACACTACGTATTATGGTATCATAATGTTATGCTACCCTAATAGATGAGTTGTACAATTAGAAGCGAAGTAAATTATGAAACTCCATTTGATTATAAAAATACCACAATTTTTGTATTCTCTCCGAAATTGTTTAAAATCAAAAAATGTAATAGATATAATGGTTTGCATAACAAACATTAGTACTGATAATTGTTTTACATGAAATTCAGATATAAAGATTTCCAAAGGTAATTAATTGTTTATGGTCGGGAAATATTTAGGAATGTAACAAAATTAAGACAGCTACGGCAAAACGAAGTAGTACGTTAATTCATTACAATGGCTTTACCTAAAATACTAAAAAGTACGTAACGCTTTAAAATTATGTTATGAAAAGCTATTGCTTACAATTTAATTTTATCTTGCCATCTTCAGATAATTATAATTAATTAAAGATAGGGCTTTAAATGGGAAACCGATAATTAAATACAACTGCATAGTGTAAGTAAAAGTGTCTTAAGATGCCGTTAATTATAAACAAGTCATATATATATATATATATATATATATATATATATATATATATATATATATATATATATATATATGTATATATATATATATATATATATATATATATATATATATATATATATATATATGACTAAAGAGATATAAAAAAATTTAATACAAAAGTTGTAAGATATGTTCTGGTTGGTGCATATTTCAAAAATATTTTTAATTTACAGGGTAGATCATAAAAGCTTAGAAGTAATTTATAATTTTTTTTTAAATAGAAAACCCTATATATTATTACATATTTAGATTTTACATACAATTTTAGACACATGTTATGTATAATGACGTTTGCAGGCCAAAACATAGGTGGAAATCTTTTCTAAACGAAGCCTTTATCAATTAGTTATGGTTGGTTTCCTTGGAAATGGGGACCTACTCTAATGGGCTGTATTGATATTTTGTAATAGCTCACTACAGGGTGATCAAAATGGACAATAAAAGTAGATTCAAAAAACCTATAAAGTCATTTTTTTAATGGAAACCCCTATTTTTTAATTCTATCTTATTTAGCATTAAAATAAGGGTTACTTTATATAAGAGTGTATATTCCAAAAATTATAGTTTTTGAAATAATGACAATTTAACATTTTTTTATTGTGAAAAGGCTATATGGCAAGTTTTGTTGTTATATATATATATATATATATATATATATATATATATATATATATATATATATATATAAACCGAATTTAGACTAAAGTTTTTGAATTATATACCAAAATAATTGAAATCAACTATTTCTAAACATAAGTGTATTTATTTCGTTATACTGTCAACTAAACTAAACTTTGTCTTTCCATACATAATTCACACACACAAATAAACCTATATGAAGTTAGCGAAACAACTTCAACTAGACAAATTTTATTAGTACCAATGTTAGTTGCTCACAGTTGCCAATAAGTTACCAAAGAAAAAAAAGTATTGCTCCACAAATAAAAAAAATGTAGGGTGTTTCGCTAACTTCATAAGAATTTAGCGAAATACACCCTAAAAAGTTGCATGATTCAGAAAAACGATGTAGCATTTTCAATCGAAAATAACATGTTCTAAATAACGCTAACTTCATATAAACTTAGCGAAACACCCTGTAAATTTTTCAATATTGAAATTAACAACTGATTTATTTGGTAACTTAAGAGCAATTACTGCAAGGATTGATAATGGTACATCGTTTTTCTGAATCATGTAACTTTTGAGGGTTGTGTTTCGGTAAATTCATATGAAGTTAGCGAAATACCCTATATCCTATTTGGTACTAATTAAAATTTTTCTAGTTAACAAGTTTCGCTAACTTCGTATAGGTTTCAATAGTTTCACGTTGTAAACGAACAAAATAATGAGTTTGTTTTGACAAAATTTTCGATATTATCAAATTGAATGTCATGATTTTAAAAAGGCATAGCGCAAGACTGGTTACTTGGATTGTGATGCTCAAATTATTGGAGATTTGTTATTAGGGCACCAGAAGTGTGAAAAACTAAACTTATTGATATTTACTTAATTTTGTTTACACTACGTATTATGGCATCATAATGTTATGCTACCCTAATAGATGAGTTGTACAATTAGAAGTGTAGTAAATTATGAAACTCCATTTGAGTAAAAAATACCACAATTTTTTTTCTCTCTGAAATTTTTTAAAATAAAAAAAATAAATACAATGGTTTGCATAACAAACATTAGTACTGATAATTGTTTTTAATGAAATTCAGATATAGAGATTCTCAAAAGTATTATTACGGTCGGGAAATATTTAGGAATGTAACAAAATTAAGGCAACTTCGGCAACGCAGTAGTTAGTTAATTCATTACAATGACATTTATCTAAAATACCAAAAAGTACGTAACGCTATAAAATTGTGTTATGAAAAGTTATTGCTTACAGTTTAATTTTATCTTGCCATCTTCAGATAATTACAATTAATTAAAGATAGTTTATATATGTATATATATATATATATATATATATATATATATATATATATATATATATATATATATATATATTCCGAAATAGAGACTTCCGGTATGATGGAACCCAATTTAGACCAAAGTTTTATTTGTATACCAATATAAGTGGCATCAACTATTTCTAAACATTAGTGTATTTATTTCGTTATACTATCAACATTCTAAGGCGCATTCGTAAAATAAACACCATTAGAGATTGATAAAATTCCTAAGTCTTGATAGCAGGAGAATAGAAAATGGAAGCTCCTGTATCTAACACTACACGTGTTGTTAATACTATCATAGTACAATTTTCAATAGTTCAAATTTCTATTTTCCAAGCTTATCATGTAATCCTAATACACAGATACTACCCTATGCTCTAAAAGCAGAATAAAAACGTTTGGTTTTTAATATTCATAAAAATAAATAACTACTTACACGAGAGGTTTTTTTTTTGTCCGGATAAAGATGATTTTTTTTATGAGAATTTGGTTGCTTGGTAAATTGACAACCCCAAACCACCTACGATAAAAAACGAGTCCGAAGGACGAGTTTTTTTATCTGTGGTTTGTGAAGTCAATTTACCAAAAAGAAACCAAATTAGAGTTTAAAAAATGAAATTTTATCTTGGAGAAAAAAACCTGGAGTGTAATTCGATGAGATAATTTAATGAATAATTAAAAATAATAGCTATGAAAAATTCAAGAGCACATTTTTTTATTTAAAAATGGAAAATTGTTCATTCGTTGTTATAGCAACAAACAATAATCAGGTTTGAGCAAGTCTGCCATGGAAGTTTACACACATTTTATTCAGATGCAAAGTTAGTGCTAACTTTATTTGTTGTCAGTGACAACAAATTCCTTGCGGCTTATGGGATTTTTTATAAATGAATTAAATAATCATAATAAATTTTTCTTTGTTAAATTTTAATCGTTCTTCAAAATAATTATTATAATGAAAGAAAACTGTGCGTTTATTTCAAACTAGTTTTCATGGATACGTTTTTTTGTTTTTCCCACAAATAATCTGTGAAATAAAAGAAATAGTATTGTCCAGATTGCTTAAAAAGCTTTGAGTTGGAATAATAGGGAAATAGAAATTGGCAAAGATGAGGCTGGTCACAAGGATTCATTTGCTAACTAACATAGTATATGATGTTGCTGCTAATTAATCATGATGATGTGCTAATCCGCAGCAATTAATCACATTTTCCTGATATTTTGAATATACGTAGCATTCAGTATTATGTAAACAATTCCTAGCCAAAAAAAATGTCCGTTACGGAAGCATCATTATACAAAACGGAACCTGTAAGTTAGTTTTATCTTTCTGCACTCACGACATATTGCTTAAAATTGTACCACTCATGTATTAGAGTAGCATAAAATTGAGTAATGTAAAAGAGGATTTACTTAGAAGTAAGTACGTTGTAGTTCATTCTTCTGCGTTCCTAATCACAAATCTCCCATATTTTTAACATCACCATCACAAAACGACACCACGTAAAGAAAAGAAACGAGCCATCAAACAATTTATCGAAAAAGTGCAATCTTTTTTTCTATCTTGTTTTCAAATTAAAAAATCTTTTAATCAAATTTATTTGATTTATACGGAACACATTTAAAAAATATTTTAATATTCACTAATTTCTGTAATGTCAACACACATAAACAATTTGCGTTAAAACTTATGTTAATAACAATCAACTATATACTATACTATAACTATATACAAAATTTGGAAACAAGCAAATCAATTGTTTGTCTTAATGTAAGGTAACATTTTTTTTCTAATCGTCTACTACAGAAAAGAATATTTATTTAAGAGGAATGCCTACACATTTCATTTAACACAGTACAAATAATTAATTACACATTTTTGCATAATATCATCATTACTTTTAATGCAGTATTTTGGCCAATGTAGCCGCAAGATTAGGCATTGCAACACGGGGTGTTTACATTTAAATTTTTGGTTTAGCTAACTTGAGTTTCTAAAAGTTGTACCATTAGCAACGAGAAAAGTAATAGAATTTATGCACCATGGTGCGTTAGCGCATTTTTCTAATTGCTAGTAAACTGTTAAAGGCAATATATGGAGATAGATTAAATAGTTCGAGGTCGATCGTACTTCTGGCCTTCTTGATCCTTAGATTTAAATCCCTTGATTTTTTTACTATTAAGCCATTTGCAAACATTCCAATTAAAGATGAAAATTTGAGAAATTGAACAATTGATGGATGCAATGCAATCAGATACAGAACTGGTGTTTTTAATGGGTCCGGTTGTCAATAACGGCAAACGTGAATGCATAAATCTTAGGTTGTGGTAGTCATTTTCAATTGATTTATACTTGAAGAAACATCACTTCACAAGAAACTTTAAAACATTTGGAAACAAAGCGTATTTTCCCCTTCGTTTTTCTGCGTGTTTAGTAACACCCTGTATACGAATTTAGAGTGCAAGATTCAGATCGACTTCATAATTCGTAGAAAGATAGAGTTAAACAAATTGAAGAACATAAAAAATTTGAGCACAAAAGAAGTAGCACATAAGCTAGTGCTGGTGGCAGGACAAGGAAACAAACATGCATTACATACGTATAGATGAAGGAACGACAGTCACCAGAAGAAGTATATGAATGGCAGAAAGTAATTAACTGCACAGTAAAAAAGCACGGTAAAGAGATATTTGACGTAACATTACAAAGGGGCCCCCCAAATATGCGTGTAATACAATGTGTATGCCATTGAAACGTTTTATTGCAATCAAGAGATACTTATCGTTCCAAGATGAATCACAGCGAAAGAAGAAAGGTGAAGCGGGATATGATCCGTTGTTCCGCATACATACACTGACCAACAAACTAAACGACCGATTCGATTCAACTCCAAAAGCGGCGAGACTTTGTGTCGATGAACAAATATGCTCCGCAAAGACGAAACACTATCTTCGTCATTATATGCCAAATATGCCGCATAAGTGGGGGATCAAACTGTTGGTGCCGGCGATAATGTTATCTTACCTGACACAGCGGACCTTGGAACCACATCAAATATTGTTGTGCGTTTGTCACAAACAATAATAGCTTCTACACATCGCTGCCACTGCCAGTTTATTTACGAGCCAGAGGGATTTACAGTTTGGGAACAGTGATAGGTGATTTTATTTTAGTAGATTAATAAAAAATTATTTATCTTTGTATTTTTAGCCAATCGTATTCCAGCCTGTAAGCTGCCGACTGACAACCAAATCTGCAAAGAGTATAGAGGATTTTCCACGGATTACATGCTTCAGTCCAAGGAATAGATATTAACACTGTTTTTTGGAAAAATAATAAATGTGCGCATCTCCACATGTTAGTATTGAACCTTATTTAAGAACCAACCCTGGTAAACAGAGAGTAAAGGCAGCTTGTTACGATAGAAAGCAGAAGAAATTCATCGAAATCAACTGCCCGCAAATCATCCGAGAATATAATGCTCACATGGGAGGAATTGATCTGATGAACGGCCTTTTGGGAGCATGTCGTATTCGAGCTAAGAGTCGAAATATTATGATTATACTCTTCTACCATTTTGTGGACATGGCAACTACGACTGGATTTATTTTATACAAACGTATACATACCGAGAAACGAAATGATTCTAGCAATGTGTCTGAAGAAGAAAAGCTTCTACAGCTTCCAAAATTCCGTGAGGAGATAGCTGTTGGACTGGTTTCCTTCAAGGAAAAACGACCTGTAGGTTGACCATTATTGGCTGAAAGTATTGATCGGAATAGCACCACAGACTAGCACATCAGGTGTTGGATTCATCAAGTTGCAGATGTCCGGATCGATGGTGAAGATCGTTTTCAAATGTGGGTGGATGGAAAAGGCAAAAAAAGGTGCAAACATTGTAAAAAGTCAGATACACAAGTTATTTGTTCCAAATGGAAGCTTCATTTATGCGGTACAGTCCATAAAAGTTGTTTCTGGGGTTACCATAATAGAAAATAATATGTTTTCCCTCTTTTTCTTAATAAAATATATTTAATAGATAAATATCTACTTGTGTTATTTTTTACATGTAATCCGACAAGACCGTTTTGAGACGATGTTTACTATTTTCCATCTGACGGTCGTTCCAGACAATATTTTCTCCTGAAAATTTAAATTTAAGGTTCTTTGCCAATATTGTCTTGGGAAAAAAATATCAGCTTGATTCTAGCACTTTTACAGTCTTGCCCATTAGAGGGTTAAAGTGTAAATACATATTACAATAAAATTTAAAACAATTTTAACAGAAAGAATGTTTTTCTTGTCGAGGGTTAGAACTCTACTTCCTAGCATTACCAGCCCGTTCACTTTACCATGTGACCATTAAATACTTTCATAATTAACGTATATTGTTAGCATATTAAAGTAAAATTAAATTAAATTAGTACAGATTTTTAATTTTTACCATTTTTGTTCATTGTTAGTCCGATAATCAAGCTGAAACTACGTATATGTCTGTTTTTCACAATTTTTATTGATGTTGCAACATCCCAGTCTTGGTTAAAATCTCAATTTATATAAGAATAGTTTTTTATTTAAATACCACTTCTGGTGCCCTGATTAGTTTGAAATAGTGCCTTCCATGTGTGTAAGAAATTTCAAATTGATAGTTCCATTTTGTAGGTTAACAGGTACTTCCGGTGGTGCTATAAGTCCGAAAAGGTGCGGATCTACGATTTTGCCACATACAGACACACACCCGCACGCGCTCGTCCGCACGCACGCACGCACGTCTGCATCCACACATCCACCGACCCACCACAAACACGAACAAGAACACGGACACGCACACGGACACGGACACGGGCAAGGACACGGACACGGACACGGACACAGACACACACGCAGACGGCTCACAGTGGCCTGAAATGGTGAAAAAGCTGGTCAAAAGTCAAAAAAATGAATTTTCTGTCTCATTTTGGATACGGATGTCGATAAAGGAGGTATATCTGCACCTATTGCCGAAAGGACAGGAGCCTGTTAAACCGACTGTATCCATCAGGATTTTGCAGGTTCAAAATAACGTGATCCAGAATCTATCACCTGAAATAGTTAATAAACAGCATTGATTCTGAAATGGGGGTGCGATGGTAGCTCTGGGCAGAACGAATATAAACAAAAATTTTCCAATTCTGAAAGTTCCGACGCAACAACTTTTTTAACGTCAATTGTCCCGTTGCAACTCACACCCACAAACACTTTTAGAGTAGTGATCTGTAAAAATCCAAGGCCTTCCTCTCCGCGCTACTGTAGACTAATTAAAAAACAATTTCTCCGAGAGACTGTATAAACGACTTGCGCGGAAGAAAAAATATGTTAAGCCAAATTCAATCGCTCACTCCATTTAAAGCAGTTAATAGGAAAGAAATTGAAATTAAAATTAATACTGTCGATGATAGATGGCAACGTCATTAATTCGTTATCTGGATATAAATCAACTTTGCGATGTCACTTATGCAACGAAACATCCAAACATTTTAACAGTGTTGATAAACTCAGAAGTGGACGTGTCTAAACTGCGTTTTGGAATAAGATTTTTTGAATTTTTTTTACAGGTAGGATACATACTTGGGATAAAATATGGCAGGCGCGCTCAGAAGAAGAAAAACGAATATTTTCCAAAACAAGGATTTGGTAGTTCAAATGATGGCAACTCTGCGAGGCGATTTTTCGAAAGCAGCTCGATATCTCCGAAAATTCTTGGCGTAAATAAAAAATTCCTTTAGAAAAGCCACGTCATTTTACTAGTAGGTTCCAGGTTGATGTTGCAAAATTCACGGCTTATTGTATGAACATTGCAAAGCGAATCGTGGAACTTCATCAATGGTGTAGCATGCCCACAGCTGTGCACAAAATACTTATCATGGGCATTTAATTATTGAGACCATTGCAGATTTGTGAATTATCCGAGAATACCCAACAGTCAAGAAACAAAAATCAAAGCATTCCGTGAAAGGTTGGCTAGAAAATTTTCTAGGGAACATAATATTCGAGAAGTGTTTTAACGACTCTTTGCATCTTCGGATCCATTCATTATGAGTCTCAGCAACGTGCAGTCGAGAAAAAGTAAAAATTTATCCGAAGAAGCCATTCGACTTTTGTTAAGTTGTAAATATAAGTTTTCTTGGCGATTGTAACGAATCTTATGAATTAGACTCTGACGCAGATTTCGACTAGTTTTTATGATTGTGCTAATGTAATTCTAGACATAAATATTGTTTATTTTAGTCAAATTAATAAAAGTGTTTAATTTCAGAACCTTGAGCCTTCTTATCTATGCACCCTTTTTGATCCTTAAAATCCCATAGCGTATTCCCAACGAAACGTTAGAAATTATCGTCCTATAAGAAAATTGTATATTCCGATATTTAATTCGAAATCGGCGACCTCGAAGTCCACATACGAAATTTCATTCGAATCCGACGATTTTTTTCACATTCGATCATTTCGAATTCGCCATTTACATCCGCCATTTTCAAATCTCAAATTTGAAATCAGCGACCTCAAAAACTATAATCTACAAATTAATACTTTTGCCCAGCTTTTTGATCATTTCCGACCACTGTACATCCCAAAAATGGTCAAAATGGACTCAGGGACCCTTAAAACGTGAAGGTCCGTCAAAATCTCGAGGTCGAATTTTTTCATGTTCGCAATACCTTCTTCGTATAGCATACGGGAATGTAAAAAAACTATAAACTGTATATTTTTACAAAATCATTTTCCTCAAACCTTAATAATACGAAAATTGTGACTCCTAACCTCAAATTTTGAATAGTTGACACATTTATAAACGAGTGATTAACACATAATAGCTGGAATATGTTGAAGAAAGTTTTTTCCAATACACATTCAACATTATATCTCATCAAATTCATTGAAATAAGTACGACTGCACGATTTTAATCATACACAGAATAATACTAACTATTTATATTGAAACAAACACGAAACCTTTCACAGCCAATTTATTATTTATTATTTTAATGTAATAAATAAAATTACCTAATTTTATATTTAATTGATACGTTGAAATTACAGAAAAATTCAGTGAATGTATGACAAGCAAATTGCATATAAAAAAACTGATTTATACTCAATTATTGGATTAAACGGTACTTAAACACTGAAAGTAAACACATTGTAAATTTCACTTTTTTAAATAAATATTTACACAATTAATTAAATATGCTGTTTATAATTGGTAATTGAGAAAGTGTTCGCAATTTTTCTTGTAACTTTCAATTTTCAATAGAAAACGTGCTTTAAATTCCTTTTAATGAACATCATTACTATTTTTATTGCTACGCTCAATCAAAAAACGAAAATTTTTTGCATACTAAATTAAAAGTGCAACTGGGAATTCAGAAACGTATAAACTAAGTATGAATTTGATATTTAATATTGCAACTAATGCAAAACGTGTTCATTGCATTCGAATTGTTGTTCAACTTGGCCTAAAAGCCTCGTTGGACGAACGCACGTCGCGTGCAATAAACACTCACTTTTTGTACTTATTACATAAATAACTATCAAGCTTACTTATTAATTTATGAGAATATAACAACATATTTTTCCGCGAATCGGAATGCCAAGATCGCCAAACATTTCTACAGAAACTACTTTGAAAAGGCTTCTTGATAAGATCGTCACTAATTGTACTGTATATTTTAGAAAAACAAAATAGTTTTAAAATAATTAAAACAAACGATTAGCGAAAAAATAGGATTGTATTGACTGACCCAGAGCCTCGATTTCGGGTTGGATTTGAAACTCCCAGCTACGGCATTAAATAGTACCGTTCAATATTTTATTAAAGTATTGCAATTGTGGACATAAACGGTGTATTTTTAATAGTCTATCATAGATCACAACCACATAAATGGGATTTAACACTTGAAAAATAATCTATATAACCCACACAGAGGTAAAGATGGCCAAAACAACTTTACGTTGTAAATTCCATGCTTAATGAAAAAAACTTATTGAGACAGAGCTACCCAAAACATTTTAATCAGTCAAATATCATGTTAAATCGCATGAACAATCAATATAAAATATTGCATTTTGTAGTTAAGAATCGATACGAAGTTAGTCCTTATAAGAATGCGTGGCGAGATCCTACAACTTTGGTTGTATAACCTGCCAATTTGTAGTAATTTTTTAAGAAACTGGGTAAACCCAAGGAAAAATGACTTGGATTATATGAGCAATCTATAACGTGCAAAAATCGATAAAGGATCGATTGCATTATTTTGTCTGGTTACTGTTTCTAAAAACTTCCATAAATAAGTATCTGTGACTTAATTTAATGTGCTTTAAGCCTACTGGTATCTATTTCTTTACTAGATTTAAAATTTTTGCATTTACTAATGATGATGGATTAAAAGATTTCTTTCAGCACGCTTACTTTTCTACGTTATACCAAATTATGCCTTTATTGTAGCTAATTGCTACTTCACATATGATTTTCTTTTATGACGTGTACGTTTCTACATTATACAGAAATTATTTTTCTCTCGTATCCATCTTTGTATTTCAAAAGTTTACTCGTTTTTAGTTCCGCTAGTTTAAAGTATTAAAGCTTTCTGTAGTTATTTACCATTTACAAAAAAGTAATTTTAATTAATACCTATAGTGCCATCTCTGAGATGTACGTAGTTCTGGTGATTGGTATACTTAACTCTGAAAAGAATCTGTTATTTTGTTATTTATTAATAAATACACTGTATAAATAACTATTTATTCTGTTAACAATACATAAAATGCTATTGTGGTAGTAATGATTGATAGGAATATTTTTCAAGTTGTAAAATTGTTTCTTGAGGCGTTGGCTTTCTTTTCAAAACCGCCATTTCTGTGGAATGGTTGAAATTTAGGTTTCAAACACAAAAGAATTTCATATTACTTCTTCAAAGAAATAGATGTCAGCAATTGGTTAAGACATTTACACTAACGCTCGCATTTGACCTTAGAGGTAACACCTTCTCACTGAATAAACAGCGTTCTAATCCTTTACATTCGTTTTAGACTTAAGTTTCCATATAACTTTACCGTTACGATTACATCAAAGTTCCTGTTTACATTTGGTTTTGTCTTTATTGATGTAACAAGATTAGCTGTTCTGGATCTTTCTGGCTTATTTTTTTGAATTGTACTGCTGATACACTGCGGTCCGCTGTGTCTAACGTACTTGGGATTGCGTGATCGTTGAGGTTACACGTGTATTGAAGCTGGTGGAATCCTGGCCACCTTGAATAACGCATAAACCTTCGCAAACACAGGTCAACTCTTTCCTTTTATCGCATGTATAAATTGCCTAGAGCAGATTACGATCACCTACAACGAAATTAAGTACATTTACCTTACTTGTTAGAATGTATTTGACAAATATTTTACCCACGAATACAACTCTTACCTAAATTGCCTTCTTTTGAATAATTTTTCTTAAAATTGTGCCACACCCGGTAGGGAGCTCATGCACAACCTCCATTTTGGGGATAATTAATTTTGTACTACGGTTTATGTGGTCGTGCGCAGTAGCTTTACTAACTGTTATGCTTATACCAGATGTAACTTTTTGTGTAGCGTGATATTGAATTTCGTGCTAGTTTAAATGCTATTCGGCAGCTCAAATATATAATACACACTATCGTTTTATGGATAAGGTTGTTCATACCATTTTCTTTTTCAAATTTAAATTGCTTAATTACTAACATTCTTTTTTTATTCGAGATAAATTAAGTGGACTGAATAAGCTTTTCCAACTGTATTGAGGTAATTTAATCAAAAAGGGGTTTGTATTCAGTTTTGTTAAAAGAAAGTCAAGCTGAATTACTTATTTAATTTTTTTTCTTGTAAATAACTGATTTGATAGGTTTATTAAATTGGCTTTTTTCAGGCTAAGGTACGTAAGATCTTGCGTCGGCCGGAAGCGGTATTGTTGTTTTTGGTATTATAATTATAAATAATAAATTACTGTGGGCGTATGTACAAGCATACGACTTGCCCTCGTCAAGCTCATTTTAACTTATTTTTTTTGTGGTTATTGCCTCCTTGGTTGGGAATTTAAACAGAAAAAATACATTTACCTGTGTTGAGGGAATTGTCACTTAATTACTATTCCTATTACTCCCTGTTTCAAGCGTTACAGGCTCTCTTCCTCTTTCAAGGAATAAGAACTTATTTTCTTTTCCTTCTTTCTTTAAAGCTTGTGGCGCTTATTTCGGTTCTTATCTCACTAACCAGATTCTAACTTAAACTATTTTATCGATACCTCCAAAACACCCAATCAATTGGAATGCTCTGCGGTCTTCGGACCGTTTGATTGAGTTTTAGTCGAGCTCACTCATTTCTCCCGTTTCATGCAGTGTGGTGGTTAGATGCGCGACACATTTATATCAAAGTTGAACGTCAATATCTAATAATGTGACAATCTCTGATATAAACATTGAACAGAGGCCAAAATGCGGGACATCGGGCTAACACAATTTTGCCTGTCAGCTTGATCAGGTTAATGAGTTCCCATAGAGAAATACCGACATTCTTTCTCTAAGAAAACTAAACAAATATCGCGGTCTATTTAAGCCGATTAACGGCCACCTTAGCTAAGTATAATAATTTGATGCTGCTACATAATCAAAAATTGTCCAAAATTGATACAGATAACCCATATACCTCTTCAAAAAGAGCAGTGGGTTTAGTATTTACTTGAAAAGACAAGAATACTGTAGTATTGAGGCACGTGGTAATTCGGAATGACGTTTTTACAAGTCTCGGAAGGGTATCTTGCGTATTGACTACAAAAAAGAGTTTCACAACAGAAGCTCGGAAACGATCAGACGTAAAAAACAACAGAACCTCATATGATCTATCGTCATACGAAGTTACGTTTTTGATTTATATCAAATCAAACATGAAAATTAAAGTATTTTTAATTTCTCACCTGGAAGGATCGAAAATACATTCCCTAATTTTTTTGGAAAAATGTATTTTTGTTAGTTGTTCATAATATTACTGATGTGGGAGATATTTGGTACTTCGTTTAGAAGTGTACACTAACCCGTGCATTCACTATTTTATCAAGTACGTTATGGTAAACAAATAGCTTAATTGTTTGGATACTTATAAATGACGTAGATTGTGTAACTTAGGGGTGACGCCAAAATTTCTCTAAAAAGTGGGGTCAGTGGGGTATGGGAAAAGGGGTAAAATTGGAGGGTAAGTACCCCTTTTACAAATTTTTGTTTTTTTAGATTTTTTGCTTTTAAAATGTGATTAGTAATATAATTGTGAGTATTTTTTGGCTCCATAATTTTTCTGTACAACAAACGGTTTACAAGACATTAGCAAAAAACCGTCAAGTTAAAAAACCGGTTTTTCCTAAATATCTCCGGAACACATTCATTCAAAATGTGAAAATACCATTAGATAGGAAATACAATTTCTCATAAAAATGTTTTTGCAATTCTTTCGAAAATGTTGTCATTTTCGAAATATTTCCAAAAAACTCGATTTCGAGTTATTTACAAAAAAAACGATTTTTTTTTGTGGAAGTATTGATACAATTTGCAGTGTTTTTTTTAAAATCTGACGATGATAACTATAGTTACCTACTATCGAAACGTATAAATATAATTTATCTTCAAATACACAATTTATAAACCCAAAAGATAAGTATTCGCAATTGAGGGAACCGTTTGATTAGCAAAACAATTATGAAATTCTTTTTCAGTATTTACAGGTTATTGCAATACAGTCTGTGCTACTCTTTTACTATTCACTAAATCTCTGAAGGGGGGAGATACCTAAACTAAATTTGATACGCATATTATTATTAACCATACTATTAGGGCTGCACCAGATTAACTTTAATATAAAGTTGGTTACGCAACAATCGTGTCGAAAAGATTTATCTGGTAATTTGTTGCTCGCGCCAGCTAGTTTTGGGCTTAAACGTTATGGAAATCATGAAGACCGTACATCTATACATAACATTAGGATGAATGATATATCAGTATTTAGTACCAATATAGTGCTAGTATTTGACCCCAAAATATAATTTGTGTCTCGTACTTTTTAAGTTTTACATACTTCAACAATACGGAAATTACAGAAACCTTGTAACCATAACTTGATTCCCCAATACCTTGACGCTTTATAAGAATTACGTTCTTCACCGCCTATTGAATTGTTTCGTTGATTTGCAAAAAAAAACAGTAAAATTTTGAAATTTATATTAGTGTAGTATTCAAAATAATATCTAAAAGGAGTAAAGATATATGGAGAAAAATATGATAATTTTGCTGATGCTGAATGCTATAGGGTGATAGATATCAGAGAGCGGTGCAAAATTAAACATGTAGCTATTCCACGTGATGATTATCCGTATGTATATGTTTCCGATAATCCACATAGTTCCGTTCATGGTGCTATCAAGTACTCGCGTCGCTTGAGTTGCTGGATAAATCAAGGAAAGCATATTCACATTGTATCCTTTTTAGATGTGGCTGTCCGTGAAATTAATACCAATAATATCTTTCGAATTGATTTTCATACAATACGATATCCAAACGATTAATATGACGTGTTCTTGTTATTTTTCATAAAAACAATACTAACAGACTTTCTCCGAATGAATTTGATCTGAAATATTTTCAATATGCAAGAAAAACAAGGAATTGTAAAAGATTAAAATGACAAATGTCGCTTGTTGTCGATCAAAACAACACTGTCTTTTCCCAATAAATTTGAGTTTTCAAATAGAAATTTTATAATATGCAAGATCCAAAATATTGCCCGAAAAGGTAAACATCAATATTCAGCAAAAAAAAATTAGAAAGAAACGTTAACATAAATTTTATGGTTATTGTAAACGCGTCTATGAAATAAGTTGGCAACATTGACTACATAGTTTGCCTTATTACTATATTTTGTGACCATAGAACGACGTTATGAATGATAATAGGTGAGTTCACAAAGCCATAACCAAGTTCGGCTATATTCGCCACAAACGTCACACCAAAATAACAACGACTTAAATAAAATATCTAATTATAATCTGGTCTATTACCAGGAGGTATTGACGTGAATGGGTGAAATACAGCTCTTTGTGCAACAATGACAGCTTGATCAGTGAGTCACTTTGGCTAAGTGAGTAACATAATCAATTCTTATGCACGTCTCGTGACAGTATTTCCAGCTCAACAACTGCTAATGGACGTTCCTGTATATGCAATATAGACAATAAATGAAATTCGACGAATACAAGTGATGAAGGAGGAGAAGACTCTAGAGCAGCACACGAAAACAAATACACATGTTATATTATTATAGTGTATCGTCTTTTTTTTCACCGAACTGCCAGCCGCTCACTTAAAGAATTTAAAACATTTTTCAAGAGGAATGTGTCTTGTTACAAAATTTAATGATTCGTAAAAACAAAAGGTATCATTACAAGATACATTAGAATAATAAACGCAATTCGGCACTTATGCAAGATAAACAGATTAATTTGTTGCGCAAATCGCATGGCAACTAATAGTTCGAACAGCATCAAACTTTTATATTATTTACGAGTGTGGCCGTGGAGTTTTTGTTTCGTGGCACTTTTCCGTCAATGTTCACATTAGTTGTCAAAGTTTATGAGTTGTGAAGGTAAAACCATGGGCCGAGGAAAAGCAACAGTACTAACTTGTTCAACCAGGCAGACATTATTAAATGGTTTGGCGAAACTGCAGATGTTAATATCAAAGGAAAAAGGTATCCAAAACTTGTCACTCCTAGAGACCAATGAAAGCTAGTGAAAGTGTGCAAAAATTCAAGAACTACACCTTGGAACAGCCAAACGGGCCTGAATGTTTCACGAGAATGTTGTAGAAAACATATCCATAAGTACAGACTTTTTTTAAAAGGTATGCCCTTTTAGCTAGTACTTCAATCTTATTTATACATTTTAAACTGAGCCCCTGTTAACAGACCGTCAGAAGAAAAAGAGTTTGTCATGGGCAAAAGAAAAAGCACGCTGGACTCTGGAGGACTGGTATAAAGTAATATTCAGTAATGAAGCGAAGTTTGGCGTGTGCGTTGGAAATATGCGAAAAAGAGTAACAAGATTTTGGTAGGAAGCTTTTCACAAGGATTGTTTAAAACGCACTGTAAAGTTTCCTCAGGGAAAAATGGTTTGGGGGTGCATTACTGCACATGGTTTGGGACGGCTGTCATTTATAAAAGGCACAGTAAATGCCCCAAAAATACTAAAAGTTGTTAGAAACAAGCCTACTTCCAAGCACACAAGACTTACATCCTGATGTAAATTTTATCTACTAGCAGGATAGCTCTTCATGCCATACGGCTAAAAGTACAAAACAATGATGGTCTGATCATGGGATTATTAGATTAGACTGGCCAGCGAACAGCCTAGATCTAAATGTGATCGAAACGGTATGGGATGAAATGAAAAAAAAATACGCGGTAATCTTGAACGCACACTGCCCAATTTATAGTTAAGAATATCAGAAATATCGGATACTATTGCACCCGAATTCTTCATAAAACTTGTCTCATCAATGCTTGCACTAATTCAGGCTGTAACTAAAGTGAAAGGGGACGTTACACCTTATCAAAATAACAATGTCCGAACCATTAGTTGCCAAGCGATATGAGCAGTAAATTAGTGTATTCTGACCAAGTTCCGAATTGTGCTTATTATTCTAATGTATCAGAAATAAGGTATGAACTTATTTTTTAACCAGTGTTCATTCACAAGTAAAATAAATAATAAGTTTGCACGGATTTTTAAAAACATCCATAGTGTCCGCATATATAGTTGTTAGGGCTCGTAGAATCACAGGTCATGCTTTACTTAAGCTATATAATTTTTAATTACAGTATCTCTGAATTTACGAGACTTGGAGTTTTCACCTCATAAATATAATAAATTAATACAAGAACGCAAAGAAGATAATTACATTCCTCGACAGGGACAAAATAAATGCACTAAAGGAGCTGCGAAACGTGCAACGGAAATGACACCCTATGAATTGCAAACGACAAGTGGGCGCAGTAAAAAATAATTTCATAATATATTGTGCTAAAACAAACGTATTACACTAAATATAAATATTAATAGAATATAAGTAACCAAAATTCAAAATTAATTAGCGACAGCCAAAAATTTTCACTTTACAATGGTTCAAAACTGTAAAGCCAATGATGGTAACAGTTTTTATAGGTGCAATATGAACACAGTACAACTACCGTGGTGAAACTACCTATTTCCAATTTAAAGAGGAGATCAATACCTATTTTGGTAGCGTAACTGCATTGCTGTTATGGGAGACTACGTTAAAAAATAATTTGTCCAGATAAATATTTTGTTTTAGTGCTCGAGGTTTGCCAATGTTTCGCTTAGGTGTCCTAACATACCAACACTGACCAGTGGTAGGATAATACCTACTAACGTAAGGTTAAGACTTGGCTGATGGCTGCTAATCGGAGTACCTGGTATTCAGTTTCTTATAAAACTGATATGGTAACCTCTGACTCCTCTGACTACGAGTGCGGCCGGACTTGAAACAGATAGAATGACCACATGCACACGAAAGGGCAAGTTGGTAAGTGGAATGCTAGAGATATGTATGGAAAAGCACGAAATTACGAATATAATCAATGAAAGGCAGCAGAGACAAATCAGACCGGAAAGAATGTTGTGGAGATGGATGACGGAAGTTTGCCGCTATGGTTAGGGGTTGAAACGTAAATTCATGGTACAACAGGAGTAAAAGTGATCACAGGCGAAGGAGCGAAAAGGTGTGTAACAGTATAAATTGGTGTCTTTCGGGTAATATGAATTTACACCAGTAAGTGGAGAGAACGACCGAGAATATCAGAACATTTGGAACTATGTAGGGAACGTGATGAATGTATGTAACTCAAGTGTAAGAGTGATTTTATTAGGAGATTGGAATGGATGGGTAGGTGTACAGATAGAATATACGGAACGCACTCTAGGAAAGTGTGGATATTCAAGAGTAAATCAAAATGGTGAACGCATGGTGAATATTTGTGTGGGAAGAAATCTGTTTGTATCTAATGCATGGTTTAAACTAGAAGTGTTTATATCTAAACATGGCAGAGAGGTGAATCTAAAAGTGTGATTGAGTTGACCATTTTTGATGAAAGACTTTGGAACCTGGTAGGGATTGAACAGTAGTGAGTGGAACAGAGTGAGGTTGTATATAAAATGTGTTTAGAACAAAAGTGGGCAAATATGAAGAAATTGATCGCATTGAGACGGTCTTTTGAAAGTAAAAAAAACTAGTAGGAGGCGATGTGAGAATACGTAAGCTTTGCACAGATATTTGAATATGAATCAAATGATACTAAACCAGCAAATAAAGAACAGTGACATTGAAAGTGAAAGCCAGTGTTGTCAATTCTTCTGTGTAGATATATGGAAATAGCAGTGAGTCTGAACAAAGAGAGTATGTAAGTATAAAGATGGCAATGGTTGCTGCAAAAAATGAAATTGAAAAAAATCGGTTATATGAGGTATACCGATTATGAAAGAACGAATCGAACGGGGCAGTACGGATGAGTAAAGAGGATAGAAGGTGAGAAAATGTAGAACGTTCTTGAAGAAAATAAGACTTTTTTTTTTGGAAGTAGGTAAGTTATGCAAAACGGGCTTCAAAGCAAGACACAGTAGGAGTGCTGAATAGTATGAGCGAGATAGTATGGGATGAGTACGGATTGAGGAATATTTTGGAAAGTTGTGTGGAAATGAGAGTAAGTTAAACAAAAAGACTGTAGACGAGGTAAGGAACGAAACTGAGGACGATGTTGAATTGAATGAGGTAAAGGGAGCTGTTTGAAAGTTGAAGTCTAGTAAAGCTGCAGGTGAGGATGAAATTACGGGTGAAATGATAAAATATGGATGTGCAAACCTTGAGGAAAGATTATGTGATGTAATTCATGTATTAAGTGTAGTATCAAACGGTTGGAAAATTGTTATTATTATCCCGCTGTATTAAGGTGAAGGGTGTAAGAGTGATTGGCAAGACTACAGAGCGATAGGTTAGTTGAGTGTCCCTTGTAAGATATTTGGAAGATAGGTAGAGAACAAGTAATGGAGTAAGGTTTGGCATATTCAAGGTGAGTTCATGCCAGTAGTTGATTGAACGCTGTTTAAATGTAAAGAAATTTTACTTTGCGTTTAAAGATTTGGCGAAAGCTATGACAGAGTAAATAGGGAGGAGCTCTGGGACATTTTAAGTATGGAGTCAGTAAATGCTTAGTAAATGGAATAAGAGCGATATTTGCGGGCACATGCCAGGGCGGAATTGGGCTTGAATGAATATTAGTGACGTGAATGTACGAGTGTGTGCTGATGATACAGTTTTACTAAGTGAAAATGCCAGGGGGCTACAAACAACGCTGATGAGCTTGATCAACTCTGTGAGATTTAGAAGAAAATGTAAGCAAAAACTGAGGTGAATATGAAAAAGGTGTTAGAGTGTTTACTCTGAATGATGAGATTGTACAACACGTTGATGAGTTTGCGTACTCGGGAGGAATGTTGACTTAAGTTGATAAAATGGATAATGAAATTGAGCGGCGTGTCAATGCAGGAAAGAAAATGACTGGAAGTATATGGGCCATAATAGTAAAGGAGTGTATGAGCATAGCGGCAAAATGAGTGATATAGAATAGCCTATTTGTCCAGTCAGCATAGTGTGGAAGTAAGACTTGGGTATGTCAAAAACCAAGAAAATAGAATAAATACTATGGGGGTGAGATCTTTAAGGGACGAATATGGTAAAACAAGAACGATAGAGTGAGTAATGAATGCATAATTAATGAGTGTGGTTGTGGAAACGACGGTGGTCGATTTTTTGGGGAAACGTCACATTGTTTACTGCCACACTCGAGTAATAAATATATGAGAAAAAATTATGAATTCGCCTCTATCAAGTTGATCAAGTGAGAATATTTTAGCGGTAGCTCATTGGCCTTAATTATAAATGAATGAGTATGTTTTATAGCAGTTCATACATTTGTACAGTGTACAGGGTGAGTCAACGATGGATTAAAGTAAACTGGTGCTTTATGGGTAAACTTTGCCAATAAAAAGTATTTATCATACTATATGGCTAGTATGTGTGCACATTTTAAAATTATTCTTGACTATGCAGAGTGTTCCAAACAAAGCAGGACAGCACACAGTTTTTATTATTATGTACCATCTTGTGTTTTGTTAAGAACACTTTTATATTAGGAGCAAGGAAAGACCAATAATTTCTTCATGAGTATGTCCTATACCTATCTCTCACTGTTTTTGAGTTATTTTGATTTTTCTATATTATACAATATTTCAATGGTTTTCCTTGCGATTGTTTGAAGTACCCATGAAATTTGAAACATGAGAGACAAAAAGTTGCATTAAATACTAAACACTAACATAGATAAAAATTAACTCCGATAGAAAATATATTACGTTATCATACCAACTTAATATAAAATAAACGAACATTCACGTTATTGGATAATTCAACAATTACTTGTTAAAATATGTTCCTGTTGAATGTATACATTTAGTCATTTTATTATGTTTTCCCTCAGGTTTCCCTAGCATTTCCATCTTCCACATATTCTTTTGGAGTGAGAGATGTAACATATAACAACGTTCTTTAATATATCCCCATAAGAAGACATTTAATGAGGTAAGATCGCATGACATTGGGGGCTACTCGACAAAACCTCCACGCCCAATCTATTTTTGAGGATAATTGTCATCTAAAGATACGTACCTCGCGGTGGTAGTGAAGAGGGGCACCGTCCTGTTGCAAGCACATATTCTGTCGTTCATCATTACTAAGCAAATGAAGGAGGTTAGACAACACTTCTTGGAGGAATTGAACATAGACAGATAGGAATGGCACACCAAACATTTATGGACCAGTGGTTTTGGTTTTGCAATTGTCCGATATAGACTGGATTGTCTAATACGTAATGGTAAATATTATGACGATTTATAGCACCAATGCTAAACGTAGCCTCGTCAGAAAACATAATATAAGATAAAAAGTTTGGATTAATTTCAATCCACTGGAAAAAGTTTACTTCTCTGTCGAAGTTATCAGTGCGCAATTTATGGTTTAATTAAATATGGTAAGGATGATACTTATATTTTCTAGTTTCACATGATATTTCTATCTGACTACTTTGACATGCGGGTTTCCTTAAACTTGGTTACTGGTATTTCTATTCACCACTTTACTGTATAACCTTTGAGGAAGAAGACAATTTTTTTGAGCCTGTCCTAACACAGACCATATCAATTAATTCGGGTTTAGAGTAATCCATTATTTTACTATTGAGCATAAACTTTCACAAACCTAATGGCTACCAAAATGCAGCAACAGTTTGACAGGTCAACCATTTGCCATGTGGGAAATTATTTTCATGGCCATTGAAACATTGAATAATGTAGAAAAATCTAAATAACTCAAAAACAGTGTGAGCGAGATGTATAGGATATACATTACCGTGCAAAAGTATAAGGACATCATCGAAAAATTTTTTTGAGTTTGTGATTGTTTTTTATTGTGTTCAACAGCATTTTATGATTAAATCTTGTATGTAAACTAGAACATAAACTTTTTTGTTATGATTTATGTTCATTACATGCAAATTTTGTATAAAAATATTTAAAAATACCGAAAATATCACAAGTCAAATTAGGTTTATTTCATCAATGTGTCCACCTCGTACTTGCAGCGCAAATTCTTGGAAGCCTTTCGACCAATTTTTGAAATGTTTCAATTGTGAGATTATCCCAAGCCATTTTTAGACTGCCGAACAACTGTTTTTCACTGGTGACCGGTCGAGCTCATCCCATAATAATTCGAATGGGTTGACGTCAGTGGATTGCGGCGGCCAAACCATGATTTTGAGCACACCTTTCTCTTCCTTAGACCGTAGATAGTTCATGCACAGATGGGAGGTGTGCTTGGGATCATTATCTTGTTGAAAGATAAATCCGTTGCCGATCAAACCAATGCCAGATGGAATGGCACTTCCTTGAAGAATATTGTGATAGTGTTCCTTCCGCATTATGCCGTCGATTTTGAGCAGTCTTCCAACACTATCGTAGCTGAAACACCCCCGACCATCACGGAGCCTCCGCCATGTTTACCTGTTGGCGCAATACATTGGGGATTATACCGCTCATCTTTATTTTGACGAACATACTGGCGCCGCCTAGATCCAAAAATCTCTCTCATCGGTCCATAACACGTATTTCCACTGATCTACTGACCAATCTTTATATTTTCGAGCAAACAATAATCATTTCCGCTTGTTTTGTGGTCGTAGAAGTGGTTTATTCACAGCAACGCGACCAAAATATCCCTTCTCTCGCAAACGGCGTTTGCCAGTATCTATCGAAATTGGGTTCGTCAGGATTTCGGCACGAATGTCTGGTGCTGTTTTGAACCGATTTTGCTTGCTCATCAATAAAATGTGTCGATAATCACCTTGAGTTGTTTTTTGGGCCGGCCACAGCATTTTCGATTAATGTTTGAGTTGGTTTCGGCGAATCGCTTCAACGTGGTTTCGATTCCACACTTTGAAACACCAACAATATTTGCAATTTCACGAATTGCTTTACCCACTTTTCTCAAAATAAGTATTTGTGAACGTTTTTCAAGTGAAATTTCCTTTGTTCGAGCCATTTTCAGCGATCACAATCGGTTTTGCGCGTGTAAACAATGACGGGAATGAATTTGACAGTTCTAGTGCACACAGAACACAGCAGAGGGAGCAAAGAACCGTTATTTTTTTGACACGACATTAGCGCCCATATTTGAATAGTTTAAAATAAAATAATAGTTATTATATTTGAAATTACAGCGCAAAAATGATGCTACTTAAAAATAAGAATTTTTGGTTCCTTCATAATTCCATCATTTTGACTAATAATAATTAGCTAATTTAATGCAAATGTATGTAAATCATAACAAAAAAGTCTATGTTCAAGTTTATATACAAGATTTAATCATAAAATGCTGTTGAACACATATTTTGAACATCCTGTAGCATTTATTTCCAATATGCCTTCTTCCTCTATTGAACATTGGCTTAAGCTACTTTCCTTGGTTGAAATGTAAAAGTTTTCCTAAAAAAACACAAGATGGTACATAATAAAGTTATACGTGTAAATTCCATTTTTTGGGTAAAATTCGAATTCTTTCCAAAATCGTAAATTTTACGTACATGAAATCTATATAAATACAATTTTATAACTGCACGTAGAATCCAAAATCGAATAATATATAGGGTGTTTTATTAGAAAAAATACTAACTTTGTCTTGCCCTGTTTTCAAAATATGCACACTAACTGGACATATGATAAATACATTTTATTGGTGAAGTTACCCATAAAGCACCAGTTTACTTTACTCCATCGTTGACTCACCCGGTACTCCAGTGTACGTTCAGAAAACATTATTTTTAATCTTGATGCTTGCCTCAATTCAGGTCAAAATAAACTGTGATCAAAGAACCACAGAATATACAAAAAACCCTGCTAGTAATTAGGGTGTTAAATAATTAGTTACAATTCTGTTGGGAATTTTTGAGCAATAGCTCTTCTACTCTTCTCTCTAATTAAAAAATTAAAAAAATTTGAGCTTAAAACTAATATCTGCCTTTACTTACGTGTACTAAAGATAACTGTTTTAGTACCCGTCGCATTTACGTAATCAAATGTGTTTTTGTTTACTTTGGATTAAAAAATTGTGCTTGAAATGCTTAAAAAAGCCCTAAACGAGATTATTTATAATAGAATTGATATCTATCGAATATCATAGACAATTATCGTAAGAGAATGACGAATATAATTTAAAAACAAAGAAAAACAAAACTACCGAATATAAAAAAAAAACAACAAAATTAACTTGATGTTCGCCAAAAAGTTGGAACGGAAAATGAAATAAAAGGAGTAATTTGAGCTCTAAACTTGACGCCCATAAAAGGTAAAAACAGAAATTTCAAATTATAAGGAATTGTTATTTAGGGATCAAAAAAAAAGGAAAAAATAAACAAGATTCATGGACTAAATTCAGAAAATGGAAATAATAATTCTTTTCGAAGATTACGTCGATATTCTATTTGTAATGAAAATTCGGTTTGTGAAAAATTGTTTTAGAAAAATATATAGTAGTTGCAATCATTACGGTACGATAAAGAATTAGAAAGTACTTGCAGCTAACATTTTGTACTCTGGTAATGCAATCAAAGCCATGCTTCGATTTAAAGTAATAAAATAAGTGAAAACAAACATTAATTGCAAAATGCATTGGTACAACTGCAGGATTATTTACAATTGGTTAACGCTGATTTATATTCTTTACAAAATAATTAGTTAAGGTTTGTAATATTTGCATCAAACAATGTAAAACCAAAGAGTATAAAATAAAACTTAAAAGATAAATAATAAACAGAGCATAAATAGAAAACAAAACGATTACATCTTAATTTTTTTAATTTGTACTATTCGTCATGCCATAATAAACATTTCGTCTTTTGAAATTTAAAACATTTAAAGAATACAAATATGCTTGTCTTTTTCTGTAATATGTATTTTGTCAAGTACGCACGTACTAAAGTGTAAGTAATATTTAATATATGAAACCATGTATATTAATTATTTTTTATTTTTCTTTACTAAATTTACCATAACGGGCACATCAGAACTCCAGAACCCCTACTGGCAACTTAACCATCCACATTAAGTGTAATAACTCAATTAGCCATGACATTTAAAATTTCTAGTGATGAGAGCTTAATTACAGTCATATATTTCAAAGAAGTGGTGTATGAGTTTTGCCACAATGAAAGCCATTATTTGTTTCATCATAGCGGATGTTTTGCAATAAAAGTCGAGTACATTGTAGATTAAATAAAAGAATATGTAATATTAAATGCTTTAACGCGTTACAAAATAACAATCCGTTAATAGTGTAGAGTGTGTTGTGAAATATGCGTGGAATTTCGAAAACAACAATTTACAGCAAAGCAGTGAAAGAGGGACATATTATATATAATGCATAATATACAGCGCGTTCCTGGATGAACCTAATACGTTTTGTTTGTGATATATTTTTCGTTGTACCGAGATTTAATCTTTAGGTTGGCTCCTTAAAACAACGCATGGGAAAATCAACACTTCTTCCCAAGGGATTTAAAGTCGTCTTAGCAATAAATTAGCATAAGAGTCAATAAAAAACGGCATGTAATAGTTATAGTAACTGCATGTTAAATTACTACAACGAAATTAAATTTAATTCTTTGCTTCGCTCGCTCGTGTCCGTAATTTTATCACTTGTAGGTAATAGGCTTCACTGCACCCTTTAAATAATGCTATGTAGAGTTTTATCGGAATTTTGAATACTATGGTTATAAATGTAATGTTATGGTAAATGCAAATTAAGCTTAATTAAAATTAAAGTGTATGAAACATCACCAGGACATCAAAATACCTTTTTTCCGCCCCTCTTCCACCACTCACCCCCCTCAGAAGCCCTCTGTCAAAAACAAAAAAATACGTATGGTTTTATAAGCATTAAAACTGGTTAAAGGGTTGGTTGTTTTAAGTTTCTTGTAAATAAAAATAGAACAAAACTGTGACAAGAAAATTGCTGCAATGATTTTAAAAATTAAAAAAAGAACATCTACTTACGGAAACTGTGTAAAAGTCAAAATCGCAAATTGTGAACTAATAGAATATAGAATCGAGGGGTTAGAGATGAGGTTGTGTGACAAAGAAAACCGTTATTTAGTGAAGGATAATAGAGACGATTTCACACATGGGCACCGCGCCTCTTATTAATTTTTACGCTCGACAGCTCAGGGTTGCGCTACTCACTATCCTATATTAAAACATGTAGCCACTGTAGCAGAAGCTGGGTACTTAGTAGACCTACTTTGTTCCATTCTAGTCTAGTCCAACGTAATGCTTGCATTATCCAAGCTAGTTATGTTTGGTTATAATCGGAAGTTGTGCTTCAAAATAACACAAGCCAGTTTTATTTCCGTGTTTTTGACACAGTGCAAATACAGATTCCTTGTTCAGTTTTTGGTCCCTTCGCTTTCCAGAAATGGAGGCCTTAGGTGGCTGCCTAAGGGACACGCCACCCCGGAAAACATGTGTGACTGCCGTGATTACAATTTAAAAACACGACAACACTCTACGCGTGTCGTTTACCTATGGAAGCGTACTTGTCTATCTGTAGCCTCACTAGTGGACGAGGGCAAAAGGTCCGTAACCTTCTAGTGATGCTCTGATCCGACGGTGGAAGTAAACTATAAAATGACGCTTTCGCCCTGTGTTTTTGTAGATGATGTCGATACTTGCGTGCAGGTGAGATCGTATATTAAACGGATAGCCAAGAGAGTTTCTGAAGTCGCAAATGTTTCAAGATCATTTTGGGCAACTCATGCGGAAAGTACCCGAGGCAACAAATTCTGCGAAAATAATACCGTGACACGTGGTTATATATTATCATCAGCATCTGTGATTGATTTATAGTGGGTGGTGATAATCAGTGGGGACGTGCAAAACCTTTTAAGGCTTTTGTTTACGTAAGAGGGAATAAAAATGTATTATTTGTTAATCCGGATATCTAATACTCCTAATTAAACTAAAATTGTTAATTCATTTCACATAATATGTTGTTCATAGCGCACACTCTATCGAAGAAAAGCCTTTTATTTTGATGCGATTTTTATTACATACATACATTATTTACGAGAACATTTTACACAAACGATTACTAAAATTTAATTGATAATTGTTAAGTCTATTACAATGTACCCACTACCCAGCTGTATGTTCCTGAAAAAAATTTTGAATCTACATTAGTGGTACTGGTTACAAAAAAAGCAGTCATATCTATATCGATACACGATCAATTTTACTGAAGTAGTGTCTTCTACGGCTAGGTCGATAACAAATAATTATTGTTAACCTTTTGCGACAACAATTTTCAAGCCGTTTCAATAATGTGTCTATTTAATATTATTAACTACATATGGTGTGACCAAGAGCGAATTGTCATATTGATCGATGTGGGTGTTGTGATCATAGTAGCTGTGATCATGGGCTCTGTTATGATCATATGAACGGCACTGTGATGGAGGTAACCGTTGTGACGGTAATAACGAATGGTTGTTGTGATTGGTATCATTTTCGGGAGCGTTATGATGACGGGGCATCATAATCTTGAAGTGTGTTGGCAGATGTGATCATAGTGACCAAAGTGATCAAAAGTTTTCGTTCAACGTTGTATGGTACACGTTGTGTCTAAGGTAGTCATTGGAAGTTATGGTATAGACTTGACAAAACCCCAACAAACTACAATTCATTTCAAAAACTACCGCAATACACTTACAGTATAACATATAGTAAACATCTTCCTATCAATATATTATGCTGTCCCTCGCACATTACGTGCGCAATACACGATATATCATTTGGTTGAATATCGTTCTTTCACATTTGCATAGTTCTACAACATTTTCAATATTATACCCCGTCATATTAAGTTTTAAAGGTTTAGAAGGAGTTCGAGAATAGAGTTTATATTTTAATTGAATCCTTAGTTATGAATCTAAACTTCTGGAGAGAGATTATGAAATATTTTCGAACTAATTTGTTTTAATATTGGCAAAAAAGTTTCAAATCACTAAACTAACTACATTGAAGCTAAAATAAATTATATAAAAATTTGATTAAGGTACTTAAAATAATAACATTGTTGTATGTATGTAACGGTCAACATCCAAATATATTTGCTGGTGTGTACATGTCAGTGACCTTTTACTTCGTTACTGTTATGATATTGTTAATAACAACTGTGACTAAGCAAAATGCTAATGGTAATGTATGCTGTACTCAAAGTGAACAACATCTAATGATAATATTAAAAGCAAAATGTTTAGAGTCACTTTCCCAGAATGATGTCCAAGACCGTAACACCAGAATATTCAGTTTTTGTACATCGAATCAATTCATTTTGCCGTTTCCCCATCGAAATTGGTGAGCGTGATCGTGAGTGGGCGTGTGTGAGTGCGCGCGTATCTTTGTGCGTATACGTGTATGTGTGCGTGTGTGTATGTGTATACAGGATGTCGCACGAGGAAATGCCGCGATCGATTTCTGGGAAAATAGATTATGGAAAATTTGGCAGGTTGCCAAAGGTCTGCCCCCATCGACGTTAGTAATTTGGCTAAAATATTTTTCAAGATGGTGGCGGAGATTACAGATTTGACATTTGTAATGTTGCCAGATTTGCCGTTTCTCTGATATTATTAGTCACTTTGGTTTTTTAAATACGTCACCCTGTATATGCAGTCATTATTGGAATCTCCTCTTCAATACGAGTTCAATCATATGTAAAACTTATGATTTTATGTAGCCTAGAAGGCTTTAAATACATAAAACAGAAGTCTGGCAACGCCTAATTGTCTGAATAATTTTTTTAACTACATTAAAACGTAACATTAAAAGATTAAAACATTTTTAACAAAATGATTACTTAACTAAGTGTTCAAAATGAGCACCATTTGTGAATTAACAGTACCATAATCGATGGTAGAATGCGTCTACTACATTTCTCCATGACTTGCTGGTTTAGCTTTGTAAACTGAATTTCTCAAATATCCCCAATAAAAATAATCTTTCAGATTGAAATCAGGTGAACGTGGAGGCCTACCAATACATCGTCCGGGAAATATCTCATCTAAATAACGCGGAACATTTACACCAAAATGGGCTTGAGCTCCAGCCTGCTGAAACCAAGTTTGATTAAAATTGGCTCCAAAAAGTTTATCAGTGTAGGTACAAGTTCATTTCTAAGTAGCATTTCGTACTTATCTGACGTTAAATTTCCTTCGATAAAGAACGCCCCAATTAACTGAGTACCCACTATACCTGACCATACATTTAATCGTTGTGGTCTTCGAGTATGGTTTTCATGCATCCACTGTGGATTTACGTCACTTCAGTACCTTAAATTATGACGATTTACACTCCCACTCAGTGTAAAGGTTGCTCCGTCAGAAAAACATATGTTGTTAACGAAATTTCCGTCATTTTATCCATGATTACCTCAGTAAACTCTAATCTACGGTCGAAGTCATCTTCACTTAATTCTTGCAATAAATGAATTTTGTATGGTTGACATTTATTCTTATGTAATACACGTAAGACTGAAGAATGACCTATATCATGTAATTGTGCAACTCTGCGTGAGGATGTATGTGGATCTTCAACGAAACTCTGCATTATATCTAAAGTTTTCTTGTCATTTATAACTGTTTTTGGTCTACCTGCTCGGTATCTATACTTTACTCATCCAGAGTCCTCAAAGCGCTTTACAGTTTTTGTACCGTCGCCTTATGGGTAGGAGAACAGTTTGGGAAAGTATCGTTGAACAAGTTGGCTACTTCACTATAAGATCATTTTCTGTCGCCGTACCCTCTCATCATTAGAATAGTAATTCGTTCTTTTTCATTAATAACCATTTTAGAGAAACAATTTAATTTGCAGAACTTTTCAAAACTCATCAAACACAGTTTTATTTAATAATGTAACCTAGCGTAATGCTAGATTCCTATTGAATCTAGCGGAGATGAAGTTTATATGTATGTTAACAGAGAGTCTACGATCCCGGTATATTCTAAGAAAACTGACAGTCTCATGGTTATAAATGTTGAGTTATTTTAAAGACATAATTAATGTGTTTGCTTCAGTAGTATTCATTGTTTGTGCATCATTCTATAATATTTTTAGATTATAGTAACGAATTATCAATGCATTTATCTTTGATCATCAGAGTAATATCTTTCTCGCATAATACGTAGTGAATATTGTTAGTAATGCAACTTAAAAATAAAGGAGGTCCAAGTATGCTACCTTGAGAAACTCTTTTTGTATAAGTAATTTATAAGAAAACGTGTTAATTCTTTTTCTATTTAATACCTAATTATGAGCGTTGGTGTACTGATACAGTGCAGAATTCAAAAACATTGATTAGAAAGGCTTAAATATTGGAAGTTTATATTAGATCCAATACATTTTGGCGCTATTATTGACATTGGAGTATACATAACTTAAATGCAACCTGTTTGGTGTTAGTAATTTAATATATAGATAAAATTATTTTCATAATTCTAAAAATAAACAAAAATGTTTACCAAACCTGTATTTGGGATACTCCAAATGTATACGCCGGTAATGGTTCAACAGCAGAATTAATGACGTAATCACCAAGTGTCACATGAACTTGTCTAGGAGTTGCTCTAGCAACGCAATGTCCAGCAGTTACAACATGTCTTCTGCTCACCAACGATCCCCCACATCTGTAAATTAATACATAATAATTATTTAAAGTTATGCAGGAAATCATATATTTAAATAAATGGAAATTGCAAAATTAAAAAAAAAACTACTGAAAGCGTAACATTTTCTTGAAGTGAATCTGCAACTTTTTATTATTTCATATTATAAATAATTAAATTATTACGTCCGATGAATAAATATAGTTAGTGTAAAACGAAATTTTCGTAACACATTAATTTTTTTTGTAATTAATCTAGACCACGCACTGTTAATAGACGCGACAATGGTTTAATTTATTACCTATACTTGTCACTTTCTCTATTTTAGAAATATTTAAATAAAATTTGAATGTACATGTTACTTCACTTAATAGTTTCTGTTGTATAATTAATATTTGATGGTTGGACGCAATCTATTGTTTAATAAAAAGGAATTGCATTGTAATGGTTTATAAGGCATAGATTTTTAATTGCAGTTTTCTTCATAATGTATATAATTTTGGAAATTTTAAAATTCCATTATATAACAAAATAATTAAATCGAATTATTGTTAAAATTGTTTATAGCACACTCCGTGATCTAGGAATGCCGACTTACAAAATAACTAATTAGTATTATGTGAATCTAATCATATTTTATTGTTGGTACGGCCTTAATATTTTTTAAAATTATTGTTTCTTATAATACTACAATTCATTTCTCCCAAATTAATGGTTAAAAGAATTCATTATTTAAGAACATATTCACAACAAGCAGAAACTAATCAATACAAATATACTAAGTGACATAGAAAGAAGAACACCCAGTAATAATGAATATTTTGTAAAATTTTTTCGGAATATGTTTGTTTATGTTAAGATAAAACACGATCAACTTTTTAGCCATATTACTTTAGTGGTTTTTGCGTTAACCTCTTTCAAAAAAAATTACTATTACGTAGCCTTAAAATCAGTTGTAACTACAGTTGTCATTTAAGACGAGTAAAACACATTATAAAAAGATTCTTTAATTGAATCACGATGCCTCGAGTGCGAAGACGCCAAAATTTTCGGCACTGTAAGCGAGTTTGATAGGGGTCGAATTGGGGGCTTATGAGAGGCTGGTTTGTCTATGAGAGGTATAGCCGATAGAACGCAACGGAGTTTAAACACTGTGGCAGTAAGTGTTCGGGCATGGAACCAAGAGGGCCGTACACGAAGAGCGAGAGGTACAGGACGTCCTCGAAGAACCACAGAAGGCGAAGATCGCCGGGCGATTGCGGACCAGCGGTTTACAGAACATGGAATGGCGATTGGGATGCGAACTGTTTATCGCGGGATAAGAACCTTTGGACTCTTTTCATACGGTCCCTATTTTGTGCTATCACTGACTCCTGGGCAGCGACGTGATCGTCTAGCGTGTCGTAGAGAACGGGCAGATTGGGACCAAGAATGGAATTCAATTGTCTTCAGTGATGAGTCCAGATTTTGTTTGGGCATGTATGAGGGTTGTGCAAGGGTGAGAAGACGGCGTGGTGAAACACAAGATCCCCAACTTTCTGTGAAAAGGCATGTGCACCACACAGTTGGAGTTATGGTATGGGGGCTATTGCTATTGGAATTAGGTCACCTTTGGTCTTCATTAGAGGTAACATGACCGCTACGCGCTACATCCAGGAGATCGTGGAACCCCATATTGTACATTATGTTCAGACCATCCCCAACTGCACATTCCAACAAGACAACACACGACCTCATGTTGCCAGGGCTTCTTTGGCTAATTTCGAGGCCAATCAAGTTGCTTTGTTGCCTTGGTCACCGAGATCTCTCGATCTTTCACCCATCGAGAACGTCTGGGGTATTATGGGAAGAAGATTACTCAATTTACTCCCCCCCACAAACTCTAGTGGCTCTGCATCATGAGTTACAGATAGCATGGGATGAGATACCTCAGGAGGAAATCGATCACCTCATTAGAAGTATGCCCAGACGTATTAATGAATGATTAAGACATCGTGGTGGCGCAACACATTAAGTTTTTTTGAAAAAGTTAACAGTTTAATTTTTATCAAATTATGATCGTTTACTAGTCTAACTCGAATACACTTGTATACCAAAAATTGTTCAGATAAATTGATTATTGCACAGTGTTCTTCTTTCTATGTCATTTAGTATACGCAGATCTTTGTCTGATCGACGTTGACCTATCAGTTTGTGATAAACTATATCTCGTTATGACAAAATGTGTCATATATTAAGTGCAGGATATATGAAATCTGTAATTTAAGAAAAACAGTGTACAGGAGTATGACTCAGTATTAAACAATAAAAAAATTACGAGATGCAAAAAATCCTACCAGGAGCTTAGCCATTCATGTCCGATCATACAGTTTGTAAGTGTACAGAATTCATGACAGGATGGGCAAGTATTACGTCGACTTTGATCAGGGAGACTTCAAACTGTCATTATTGATGAAACGATGGCTGTAGTTCATAGGCAAAATGCATAAAGGGTATTAGATGAGTAATCTACTAATTGTATTATACTATTTTTTGACTTTTTAATGCACGAATTAATACAAAAAATCAAAAGCGATTTTAGTCGTTCAATCGTCAGAGTAAAGAGTAACTTACAAACTTTATTGTGACCAGAAACGAGACATGGGTCCCTTGTTACGATTTGAATACAAAACATTAACCCACCTAAATGTTCTCCCTTGCTCTAGAAAGTGAAAGGATTCTAAAACAATTAGTAGATGATAGAAAATTAAACTATTGCTAGAGCATATTGTACTGTGTGTTTGAACGCCTGTGTATATACGTATATAAATTAAATTGATATATCGTTTTCTTTATATTGTATTTTGGATTAGAGTTTGTCGTATTTAGTTTAAAGTGAATTTCTTTTTTGGAAATAATTTAATTAGGACCGTAATTATCGTATAAATTTTCGTAAGGTTTAAAACTAAAAACGCCGTTTGTTATTGAGAAATAAAATTTCAAGTTGTTTTTCGTATTATGTTTCTGTACTTTAAGTACACATGTACTGTAGAGTAGATAAGCGTTGCTTACTTGAAAAAGCAACCCTTGCAGTTTCTTGTGTGAAGGCGAAAATATGACGCAATCTTTCTTGATCATTTACGGGAAGGGGCCCTAGCGTTTGTACTGCGTATTATAATTTTGAATGTAATGAGAGTATGATTGGTTGTCGTTTTTAAAATCAAATATGGCGTAACTGAAGAATTTTTGAATGTATGTCCTCAGTCTTCGAATGATGCCGTAAGGACGAAGTCTCGTTTGCGCTTCGTCACATACACGAAGGTTGATGTGTGGAGGTAGTGAAATATTTACGCGTATCTGGAGATTAAGTGAAGCTATCGTGGAGTATGTCTCGTTACCCTTAATTGGGGATTATTTTGTGCTTCTCGCCTCCTGGAGTATTTACCGTATCGGTGTCGTACATAGTGACATATACTCGTCCATGAAATTTGGGCTCAGTGTCGAATGGTGCTGATCCTAACTCCTTTGGAGTTCTTTCGCACCTGGTGTGCGGATCAAAAGTAAATAGTTCAAGTGTTGACGACTTCGTATAACTAAGCGTATAACAAACAATTGTCGCCGTAATTAAAGAAAGCTTTTAGTTTAAGTGTAATCATGATATTCGTCAAGAACTTTGTAAATATCGTTAATAAGAAGACGCCGTTTAAATAAATGTACCGAATTTCAAGTTTGAATGAGTAAATTAAGTTCGAGTAAAGATGAATAAGTTTTGTCGTTTATGAAATTTTACATAGAAAGCGTACCATAGCAGCCAACTGTCGAATTATTCAGTACCTGGTGGACCTGCTGTCTGACCGATTATCGTAGTTCAGAGGAGGAAGAACATCTCTTTGTTGTTGGTGTTATGTAAGGTAACGTTTATTTTTTTTATTTTTGGTGACAATAATAAACTGTGTGTTTATTATTGTTGTGTTTGTTGGAGGATGCAAACGCTTGCTTGTGTAAGCTATCGTATGAAGGCCCTTCAGCAAATTTTCGAAACAGGCGTATTCATCCTCACAATTTATTGTTCATATCCTAATTTTGTTGTGCAAATTCTGTGTATATTTGTACTATTTCTGTTGTATTTAATGAAAAGTATTTGTTCATAATACACGGTAACTGTACTTAAGGGGCCTGGCATTTGTAAGGCAAAACCTACATTTCGTCCATTACTACGAACTGATGAAGTGGTAGAAGACGTAAGGCAACGGATAGAAGCAAGTCCAATAAAACCAATCTGTCAGTTAAGTGATCAAGCTGGTAAGTTGCCAACAGGATAAATTTGTGATACCTACTAACTTTATTTTCACATTACAGGGTTGTCTTATTCAACATGCCAACTGATTTTACATAAAAATCTGCATATGCACCCATACTGGGTTTCTGCTGTACAGCAACCGCATGATGTTGATAATGAGAATAGACGTAATTGTCGTGATTGATTTACTAACAATTTAAATGCAACTTTTATGACGGATGAACCATAGTTTCATTTATCTGCCTATATTAATAATCAAAATTATGAAACGTGGGCAACTAAAAATCCACATAATTTTGAAGAGGAACTTGAAAGAATTAAACCTGCAACTCTGGAAAAAGTGTTTGACACTATGAAGCGTAGAGTGGAATTGTGTCGAGGACATACCGGTGGTCATTTTAAGCAATTTTTATAGTTTATTTAATAAAATGTTAATAACGTAACTGTGCTTAGTGTAAGTGTAAAAACGGGAGATTTATTTGTAGTTTAAAAATAAATTATTAATTTAAAGACTAACACCTAGTTATACGTACACCACTGGAATTAAATAAACGACAATGCATAATTACCAACCTTTAAATTTTTTTGTTTTGCGGGAAATTCAAACTTAAAATTAAAGAATCACCCGGTATATTACCATCTTTTCGTTAGTATTGTATGTCATTTCTGATCGCAAAGTATATTTTTATTACACGTTGTTAGTGAGTTAACCCCACCTATTTGCCATTTATGCGGAGTCAATTCATAAAACTTCATTTCCGTTGCACGTTTCGTTCCAGATGCATCTCCTTTAGTGCATTGAGTTTGTCACTGTAAAGGTATGTAATTATCTTATTTGAATTCCGGTATTAATTTATTATATTTAAATAGAGAAAATCTCTATCACGTAAATTCTGGGATATCTTAAGTAGCAAATTCGCAAATCCCTGAGTTTAACACCGTGTTGGAGATAGCTTAAGTAAAGTATTACTTTCAGTTGTACATAAAATGGCAATTCTGTGTAAACGCTGTTTTGGTGTAGAATTTCTTAAGTAAAATGGTACCTTTTGGTTTTACAACTCATTAATTCCTGGAGCAAGAAACGTTGCTGATCAAAATGGTTTACATTCTTCACGCTAGCAGCATCCGAAGCATAAGCCATAGAGCATCTTTTACTTCGTCGTGAAGTCGATTGGTACTTACATATTGAGGAGTAAGATCGAAATTTACAGGGTTATTCGTTGCATTTGGACCAATTGATAACTTATTTTTTCAATTACAGGCAGGGTTAAATTAGGAAAGTTAGAAGGTTTTTTCTGAACCGACCCAAAAGGCTATTTCTAAAACAAAAAGTTGCAAAATCAATTTGTTTTTTTGGAATATCCTATATTTTATAGAAATTTGAATTCTGCACATAATTCAAAACACACATCATATAGCTTTGTGTACTGTTATGTAGTTAATTTTAAAACGATGTAGTATTTTTTGTCAATGCAGAAAAGGTCCTCTAACTTTCCTAGTTTAACGCAACTTCAATTCCACAAATAAAGAAATTATCAATTGTTTCAATTCGCCCAAACACTTTTTAAGCATAAGATGAATTGACAAAAAAAATTAAGTAAAACTAGTTTTATTAATTTTCTGTAAAGCTGAATACAGTGTTAACAAAAAGAAAACAGAATTTAATTGTTATTGTTGTTATAACATGAATAAAAACAATGTTTGTTGTGTATTAATCTACATGTTGACGTAGGTCCAGGTTCAATCTGAATTTTCATGTTGAAATAATTCTACGTAAATTAGTTTTATTATCGTAAAGCTTTACGAACAGTAAAGTTCATTCATGTTCCATACATTGCCCTCTAGCGGCAATGGTAGGAAATTA
>JARFJB010001975.1:1120000-1273242 GCA_036346205.1 Vesta saturnalis
ATTAATTAAGGCAAATGGTCGAAAGTTTGCAATGCCTGATGGCTAGTAATTACAGTTTCTGACACTTCTACATAAACGGAGTGTTCTGATGGCCAATAAAGACACTAGTGATAGTGTAAAATTGCTTTTATAATACTAGATTTGCCTCTTATGTATTGCGAGCAACTAACAAATTTTTTATTACTGCTTTTCAAAATACTCTCCAATTATGCATATGATATCAAAGCAGGACTACAGGGAGAATAACATTTATTTGATTTCTTAGAGCTCAAAAAGAGTGATGTGTTTGTGTGTAGGAACACATTAACCTCGGTGCATAATAACCAGGCCGTGAACGACCTTTGTTGGGTTTGACTCATTTTGGAAAACATACAATCAATTACTGTTAAGTTTCTCACTTATACGCATAAATCCACAATTTTTCACTTGTGGATGTGCTGAAAACGGCCTTTGAAACAGGGTGATTGTATTTTTCGAGCATTTCTTTTGACCATTCGATCCGAGTGTTTTCTGAGTGACCGTCGAATTATGCGGGTTCCACACGCACACCATTTTCCTTAAAAATGCATACTATAGACAGTCCAGCGAAAAAACCGATGCACGTCATTAATTTATGTAAGTAGTCCCAACGTTCTAGATTGTTTCTATCTCCTTTTGAGTCCTGGGGACATACGAAAGACTAGCATGAATAATTTATTGGAACTACCTATATAAATTTATGGCGTGAATCGGTTTTTTCGCTGGATTACCTGTAGTGGCTTTGTCTGGGAATAACGTCAAAAAATTGATCCATGTTGTTGAGATACTCCACATCGAAATTCATCGCATTGATATGTTCAAGATGACCAAACCAAACCTTTTACTCAATCAAAACAATACTAGTATCGTCTGTTTGAGCAAATGTTCTAAGTATGTGTACAGTCTAAAATATTAGAACTTGCAATAGAAACAAATTTTGGGCAAAATATGTTCGTTTCAATTATTATTTCCCAGCAGTACATGCATTAGCTGTCGGTGGTGATTAGATCGAAATGATGCACTGTAGAGTTGTAGTCTATACCGTGTGAGATTATTTTAACGTACTGGGTATATGTAGGCTTGTGTTGTACGTAGAACGTATATTAGATGGTAAATAAACGTGAGGTTTATTTATAATGAAATATGAAATAAAATTATTTATCTATCACGTAAGCTATGTATGTTAATAACCTCGGACAACTTACAATCCCTCGGGACTAACGTCCCTCGAGATTGCACCCGGGAGTTCGGGAGGGGGAGAGAGAGAGCGATAGAGAGAGAGCGTGTATTTACATATTTAATCATTATTGATCGTGAAGCGTGTTTGTTTGGGAAAAATTGGGACGTGCAAACAAAAGGTTTACATTCTGTAATCATACGTTTTTATTTGAGATCAAAATCATCTCTGTAACTTGACAAAAACATGCCACACGGAAAAGATTGCAGAACGGAGTTACCGCGGATTTGATTAAAATGTCCTAAAATATTTTGACTGATGTACTTGCTTGAGTACAACCGTACGTTTTGAAAAAAAAAACAGTCGAATCTTTCCGGATTAGCTGTATACTTTATTATATAGTATCAAATTGTTGTTTGCTACTCAAAATTTTAATAACATTATTAATTTGTACTATATTTAATCTTTATTTAGTTATAATTAGGGAGGATACTGACCTCAACCATTGCGTTGGACTCTAGAATGTTTATGTCTAACCTAACATACAACTTCAGCAATACCTTCAGACCACACAGTTTTGAGAAAACATCACTAACGTCCCTACCGTCTTGAGGGTCATTTTATGCGTCATGTTTATGTAGATTTCTTACGTAATGTTCTACCTACCTGGTTAAAGGATATCCATATAGTTACCCTCAAGATGATGTTGCCCCACTCCAATGGTATTCCCAGCACAGTGCTCTGATTTTTGTTACATGGGTCGTGGGAAAAATACTCTTATACTGATTCATTAAAGCAAGGTATAATAAGCACTGGTGGGTCTTCTGGGCCACCATGTAAGGACAAGATTCAAGTTTTTCGAATATACAAATTTTGAGAATGTTGGAAAATGTACAACAATCCTCCATCAATGCGTTTTAATCGCATGTTTAATAAAATATAGGACAGTTGGAACATGCGTTCCTGTGATTTTTGGAATACCAAGTGTATCACACAAAGTTGTGATTTTTGGAATACCAAGTGTATCACACTTGGTATGGGACTGACGGAACACCTTATAATAAAAGATTATTTCGAAAATGACATGATACATGAAAAAAGGCATTGAATTAGAATTCATATTTGGTAGGATAACATTTTTCTTGAAAAAATGTTTTTTGGTAAGGTGGTGGGAGCTATATTAATATTGCCGAGAGGTCTGAATCACGCCATTCGCTTATATGGTACACAGAAACCATATTTTGCCACGTATATTTGCGTACCACCCACACTTTTTCTCTATATCGTGTTATCTTTGCACAACTCTTTCGCTTCCACAAGGTACATGCACTGATTCTGACATGTCGTTTTATTGATAAAACAACTTATCTTTATTTTGTTATCGCCATTTATACTGCATTCAACTACCAATTTCCAAGTATGCCACGCCCAGTATTTCCCCTAACTTTACCTACATATGATATATCTGCTTCGTTAACGTTCCTCGTTCATTCTTTCAACGTAACCACACCAACGGCGTGTAGTTCTTTCATGCAGACCGCCTGCGTTTTTGTTTATTATCCTCGCATTCCATTCTCGTTTTACCGCATACACTCTACGCAAATCCCATATCTTAGTTGAAAATCACTTTCCTTCATACATTGACACGCCGCTCCATTTCACCGTCCATTCTACCCAAATACGCAAACTAATCAATTTGTTCTACAATCTCATAATACAGGATAAACACTCTACCCTCACAAACAATCAAGCATTTACATCAGCACATGATTTCTTAACACATGTATCCATGAATACATTGAACAGTCATGATGAAAGTCTTATCTAGCTCCTTGCTCTATTTTAAAGTATTTACTCAAGCCTCCTCTCTCCCTGGCACATGCTCGGCTGCCATCATATACCGCGTTTATTACATTTACTAGACATTTACTTACTCCATACTCACCTAGAACATCCCAGACCTCCACTTTATTTATATGAATTTTCTAGGTCTACAAACACACTGTACAGATTGTTCTTCACATTTAAGCACTTCTTAATCACCTGTTGGAGCGCAATCAACTGATCCCCTTCCAATTCCATTCCTGGTCCATGCATTAAAGAATTCAGACTATCGTTCGTCAAGGTCTGCACATCCACACTTCAACAAATTTCACAAGTAATTCGATAAACATCTACAGATTTACTGATTTACAATTTTCGTACTTTATCTCACTTAACTCTATATCATCCGTAGTTTCGTTCCGCGTTTCCATCTGAATTTTTCGCCTTCGCCTACCCTCATTTTATTTTTACTCGTTATAAGCGGTGCCGGTCTATTTCGCCCTCAGAAAAGTCCTACACCTTCATACTAGCTTTATAAGTAACTGAATAGCAGGTAGACTAATTTCCAGTGATGTCGTACCCCGAATGACGTACAATTCCCTACTAATGGTATCGTCCTACTACAGATCAATCTTGGCATAAGTTAGCCTACATGTCACAAATGTGGCCATCTTTCTATATGTCCCAAACGTGTAACGTAATACTATACAAGCTAGGGTCGCTATCTACACGAATAGTGTTTCATGCTACAACCACAAGCGGGCCTATGTGGCACGCTGACAAACCTCTAGCTAGTGCAGACGGTTAGTAAACAATTTTGGAAGCACTCGATCATATGTTTCCAGTCAGTCTTTTTGTGGTCGAACGAATGTGGTATAGAAGGAAACTGGTATAATCTGCATTATAGCACTTTCTCTTTCGACCAGTTTCCAACTACACTAGTTTCCCCAGATACTTAATTTCTGAATTTCTCACTTGGTAAAGCGGTATTATTATACCACTTTCTTTTTATACCCCTTTCCTTCTGTACACTTTCTCTTTGGACATTTTCAATTATACAAGTTTCCCTAAATAGTACATTTCTGAATATTTTTTATACTAGTTTCCTTCTATACCACTTGGGCTCTTTACTATTTTCTCTTTATACCTCTTTCCCTCTATTTTATTTCTCTAGATATTAACATTTAACGTATACTAGGTAATATAGTGATATCTGGAAGGTTATATGCTGAAATGAAATAATAATTATTTACGGGACAAGTGTGTTATGTAGTAAATAATCCATAACACAAGCATGCCATACATAAATTTATCCAACATCTCCACAATTTCGTGAAAAGTTAGGTACTTCATCCAGCACCTCCCCAATTTCGTTGTCAGTTCTGACGTTTCTACTTGACAAATTAATTTGATTGACAACGCGGAATTGAAGTGAGTGTGTTATAAATTATAACTCACGCGTGAGGTATAGGCTACATAATTCTACTGAAAGCACCTTCATTATATCATTATAGTACGGAGGTGTCGGATAAACTATATTATACTACTTTCACTTGTCAAATCTATAATTTGTAATATCGTGAGAAATGATGTAGAGGAAAACTGGTATACATGGAAAGTGGTATAAAGGGAAAGTAGTAGAGAGACAAAGTTGTATTTTTTTTTATGATTGTGGACCTGAACAGGCTAAATTTGGCCTATCGTGCTAGAGCACTCAGGAACACTTAGGAGGGCGGATAGAGGGATAATGAATTGCCAATAGATGCCTATGAACAGCTACCTTAAATTTTCTCATATCATAAGTGAGAGGAAAGCAGGAACTAGGGAGATCATTCCAGAGTTTAGAAGCCGTGTAGAAAAACGTGGATTGCGCCCGTTTGGTACGACAAGTGGCGATTTGTACTGCATACTGATGATGTGAATGAGCGAACCGAGTGTTTCTCGCAAGGATAGCCCGAGATGGTATCAAAGAATATAATTCAGCAGCACAATTGCCGTTGTAATAACGATAATACAAAGAAAGAACTGAAACCATCCTTCTATGCTCAAGGGACTGTATGTGAGAAGTTAAGGACGGGTCATTTATAAGCCTAATCGCTCTCTTTTGAATAGAGGAAAAATATATCAGTTTCCCATGAGAGACATTCAGAAATGCAATATTCTTTCTATACCACATTCACGGGTCTCTTTTGACGGGAAAAGATTATTAAAATTTAAATATTCGTTTACTTTTTGTTATTCTGAATAACAGTCAACAAAACAAAATTTATTATAAGGTCTACATACATAAAGACCAAATTTACATCGATTGGGGCTTGAACCTTGATGGCGCAGTTGGTTAGCGCGGTACTCTAGCAAAGTACAGGTCGTAGGTTCAAGTCCTACTCGAGGTAAACTTTTTATTTATGTATTTAATAAAATTAATAAAAACAAAATTTGTATGCATCTTTTTTAAAAATAATTAAATTTTGACACGTGGGTGACTTTGGATTTTATTTAATTGATATCTAAGAGCGTTTACGAAAATTAAACCATGCTATCCGGCTCGTTCACGATTGCTAAGGGTACAATAATTGTTCTAACAATCGTAACTATGGCGATTTAGTGTGGTTGGATGAACCCGGTTTAATTTCCGTAAATGTCTCAAATATCTATTAATGTCCATTTAACATGAGGGTTTAAACATCTGTCTGACATATGTCGTTACTGTTGCTTTGACGACAGTACCTAGTTTTATGAGAACGTATAGCAAAAGAGGTTGCATAGCTGTCCTGAAAAATGTTTATTTCTTCATTTAGTCTAAATTTCACTTTGTAGCTTGGAAGATTGTGTGTTGTTCCACAACATAATTTTGTTAAACTCAAGAGTTGCTGACATCTTATCTAAATGGCCATTGCCTATAGTTTGTGCGGTTAGAAAGTAAACAGTTATCTTAACTTAGAATATGGCCTTCCGGTTTGTTTGTGTAATGCTACCGCCAAAACTTTTTCAATAATTGATCTTTAATTGTCATATTTCCTTTGTTAATTGTCATATACAAAAATGCATGTCATCATCTACCATTACGCAATATAATTTTAAATCAAATCTTTAGGCTAATCTTCATCACTTAAATATATACGGTGCCTCAAAGCTGCTGGGACATAGGACTACCACGTGTTCTAGAGGCAAAAATAAGTCGAGTGGACCAAACTAATCTATGTAACAAAATGTACCGTTTTCCTGGCAGAGGATTTTTTTTACACAATGTTAATGAAATTTGGCACCTTGGATTTCAGAAAGAAACAAGGAATATTGGAGAAGGGAGTATTCATTGATAAATTTATTCAGAATTGTTATAAGATACTGATACGTTTTTAAAAATTTTTGAAGGACAAGGAAAAAATGTTTTCGCAAACACCGATAATTGATAACATAATTCAAAATGTTGTAAACGCACTACGCCTAAAAGTATTGACCTCTGCATCGATCAAGTCACAGTGACGTCACATTGAATACATATTGTAAAAGAAGTTTTATGTTTTGTATCCACAGTCAACCAAATTATGGAATACAATGAAACCTTGGCTACTCATATCGATTATTACTATTGTTGGAAAAAATATTTTTGGTAGGGTGGTTCTCAATTTTACTTAAATCTATTTAGTTACTGAAAAAGTGGCATCCTTTGAAGTACCCAGGTACTACATTTTTATTAATATTGATTTACTCATTTTCTAAATATGATTTTTTAGTGAACTCTAAACTCCTCTTACCGACAAACGGTACATTTTGGTATAAGGTTGGAACTATTTTGATCTTTAAAACACGTAGTTGCTTTACGTGCCAGTTTTGGAACGCACTGTATAAAACAGCTAGATTGGTGCTGACACGTGAAGCTGTGTTTGTACTTCAGCGGTTATTAATAATACACATTGGAAGGAGTTATTTTTATTGAGAGAAAGAGACTATTCTTGAATAGCATCTTCTAGATCATTAGGCGAAGTACAAAGTTCGGTTGTGATGCATTTTAAAGATTGCAAAAGGTAGGGTGTATATAATATTTATTACCTTTTTACACAAATATACATGCATGTATTTAATTGATTACATATGTGTTGTGCATGTAATATAAGAGGAAATATGAATAAGTTAAAAATATCCGTTTCTTGCACCTATTTGTTAATATATCACGACATAGCCCATAGGCCATATGCATAAGAAGGTTATGTGTTAAACAACATAAGATATTTTACATTGCGCCATCTGTTGCCTTGAGAATGACCCGTAAAACGGTTTGGATTACAACAAGAGTAATTAACACTTAATTAGAACGACAGTAATGAAAATAGTAAGTGAAGAATTTTTATGTTACAGTATTACATTGCTTCCTTTATGAAATAAAGAATATTATTTTATCATAACTTAACTTTTTAAACCAAATACATCGACTTTTACATCATTGTGAAGATATGAAATTGTCAAACATTGCTTCCATTAAAAAAATAAATTTATATCAATTTAAAAACATGAGTTACGTAATACATGAAAGTAATTTAAGCATTTTATGTTTGTAAATTATCCATTTCGCTATCCATGAACTTTTTTGCAACAAACTTGTAGGAAAAACTGCAAATATCCTTCCTACCTCAAGTAATGTTTTAGCTATCAGCCGTATTTTGAATGTCGGTATGTTGATTTGCACATTATCTTCTTATCTTGCATGAATTTATTTACTGCTGAAATGACACAAAGGCGATGAAAACTGTAGCCTTTTCAGAATAATAAATTTTGACCCACATTAAATTATAAAGATCTAATTTTTTTAATTTAAAATTGTTATCTACATCCTTCTTTTATGATTAGCTATATTTTGTTTTTTTGATTTAAATTTTTATGGACTTGTTAAGATTATTAACGTACTTAATAATCGTGTAATTGCCCTAAAGTATACGTTACTTTAAACATTAAGCATAATTATGTGCACATAAGTATTTAGGAAAATGTAAACGGACGTGAACTTTTAATCTTCACCCTCATAATAAATACGTAAGCTGACTGTAAATTATTTGAAGAAATTGTTTCATTGTTAGAAAGGTATGAATAACTATAAAAATAAAAATTTCCTCGGTTATTTCCCTTGCTTTATATTAACCAATGAAATGTCATAAATTTTAAAATTCAGACCAATCGGAATAAAACTATTTAATTCATCTGTCAAAAACAATGCATTCCAGTATACATTTTATCACTTTCACATCGGATATACTGCTAGTAGGTATGTGTGCATGTGGATAAACTACATGTTGATATGTTTCCATGGTAACGATAGTTACCATGGTAATCTTAAAATATAGTTTATTACTTTTAATTAAATGATTCATTAAATTGTTTTACCAAACAAATGCCATAAGAACTTGTGTTTATTCGGACAAACTTTCATTTTGACAAAACTCAAACTTTGCTGTTTTTAGGTAATACGACTCGAGCAAATAACAAAAGGTAGAATCGCTCCACCTTTGGTTTCACGATTTTACCATGTTATTTGCTCTCGTCAATTACCAAGCAACAGAGCTTTCGTTCGTTTCAAAATGAAAGTTTTTCCGAATAAATACAAGCTCTCGCTTATGGTATTACCCCCGACTATTTCACTAGAGAAATGGTCACTTTCATTAACATCAAATAAAACTTCAAATGCTTCCGTCAGTTTTTTCCGTAATTAAATTGTTACACGTGACGTACAATAATTGTGTTTTTTAACTTCAATTAATATTAGCTTTAATTTCTCATTTAGTTGTGTTCCTGTTTTTTGTATTTATGTATTCAGTTAATAAAATGTTTTTTAATTTTTATTCTGAAATTAATTTAATTTACGCCGGAAACAATTTTGCCGAATACCATACGAGCTTAAATGATTCCTGGAAATTTTTTTCGGACACGAATATTTTAAATATTTGTTATTCGAGTCGGGATAATTTAAAAAATATTCCTGGACTCAAAAAAATTTCCGGTAATAATTTAAGCTCATGTGGAATTAAATATCAATATTTTTAAACAATCCTATCAGCCAATGGTAACGAGAAAAAATTTCAAATCGACCATTATTTGATTTGATATATTGGGATATTTTCTTACAGAATCCCTCACGTGCTTGAATTAATTACCGGAAATTTCTCCTCGTTCACAAATGTTTTGAAAAAATTATCTCTCGTCTTCGACTCGGGATAATTTTCAAAACATTTGTGACTCGAAAAAATTTCCGGAAATAATCCAAGCACTAGGAAGATTACAAGTGAAAATTTCACACTCTCTACTTTAAAACCAATAAGATACCTGTATTTTGATTTGTTACCATCGCAACCAGAAACATTTCCGGAAATTTTTTCGGGGTGAGGCGATATTTAAGTGTAATTTTTTGTACAGTTGAGAAGATTAACATATATGATCTGCATATTGCCATCATCTATTTTCTTTACAACCACTAAAATAATGTATTGGTCAATAATACGAGATTTTCAGGAATTAAAATTTTTATTTATTATTCCCTGTAAAGTTTAATTTAACATAAAACACAAATTGCACAATTTGTTTAATTGTGCATTAACAAATTATATTTGAAACGCAGGATTTACATACACAAGATATAAATCTTCTTTAAATTCTTCTAACACATCCTTCCTTCTTAACGGTGAATAGGAAGGTGACGAATTAATCATATGTCTGTGTTTTAAGACATCTATGTAATATTTTGAAACATTTTTTTCAAATTACTGCTAGGCAGCAGATTTTCTTGAATTTTCTTAAACAAGCCATCCGACTTAAATATATTAAATTAGGATGTTTGCACGTGGCTCACCTCTGCAATATTTACATGAATTGTGCTTTTTAAAGCACAGAACCGTTTAAGCAAAAATGATAAATCAACAACAATACCTTGGTCGGCTTCGCAACCAATGAAATTAATTTAAAATGTCAGCTTTGATTTATAATTCTGTTCCAAATTTTGGTATGAAATTGTCTTCCGAATACAGACGTAATTACCATTCTTAAAATTATCTCGAAAATTTCAAAATATTCGTGGACTCAAAAAATTTGAATATGATCTTGTGATATTATAATGCCATTTAAGTTGTTTAATTGGATCTTTCTTTAAATAAATGCATAAAAAAGTTAGCATTGACCTGGTTGTTAAGGTAACGCAGCCATTTGTGTCAATCTAAACATTAAAAATTCAGCATCGTCGCCATTGTTGAGTAGCATTCAGATTCCGCTTTTGAGATTTTCTCTAAAATAAGTTAGGTGAATTGGTATAAATTCGAAGAAACTTCACAATTAGTCATCTTACAGAAACCAACATGGGCACGAGATTTGGTCAAAGTTCGGCTGATTCAATACAAACAGCTGTCGAACAAACCAGTCAAGACCAAAAAAAAACAGGAACACAATATGGAAACAGTTTTCAGACTTTTGCTTTGAACGTAATTATGAGCTAACTGCATCAATCGAGGGACTGGGCATATAACATGCGCAAAAAATGGAGAAAACTACAAAGTATCTGTTATTAAAACGTTGTGGAATGGAACCGCAAAACTTATTCAGGAAAAATATTTCAGGGAATATAATAGAAACATGGATTCCTTCATTGACATTGAATTTAAGACCGCGCGAGACGCGCAATTGTAAACGTCAAAAACTTCAACAAATCCCCGAAAAGATAAAATCATCTTGCTCTCAGGAAAAAAGAAATAGAACAGATGATATCAGCATGGGACGAAAATACTCCAAATGGTTAACAAAAAAATTTTGATCGCACTGCTTGCTACGAGCTCGCATAGAGAGCCGGAGAAGCGAGAAACGCATTGGTGCAATATTTTAGAGAAGAAATGGGTCATTATGAAAATCACACTGGCAGGATACAATATAATTAAATAATTTCTAAAACCGCACAAGGTGGATCGCGCAGGTTAACTGACAGCAAATTTCTAACACAAAATAAAAATGACACTGACAAATGCCCAGTACGTCTTTTTCATTCATAAATTAATGTCAGAATGAACTGAAAACGTTCTAACTGGTATAAAAATCTCCCGGTAGGACAAAACGAAATACGAAAATGGACAAAACAAGCGGCCCAAAAGATTGGTTTAGATCCTAACAAATCGCTCTTCTGCTGTAACACAAGTAGCTAAGAATGGAGTATGTGAGCAACAGTTGTTAAAAATAACAGGACTGCAAGCTGCATCAAACCCTATCTGTAACTTGACAAAGAGCATCACACAACTGTAATAAACAACTTAAAGAGACACTGTTTCGTCCTCTTCATCCCAAGGAAATTGTACAATTACCTACAATAATTGCACCATTAATTACCACAAATGTAAGCATTCTAAATTATTTAATAAAGATACTTACATACTTGTTTAACATTTTGCGACATAGTTTAAAAAATAATCACGCCGAATTGCTTTCGTGGTAATAATTTTTTGTATAATTTTGACTAGATTAGCACTCACCTTTGTTGCTGTTAAGAAATTCCACTCGTGAGATTTCTATTGCAATAAAGGTTCGTGAATCTAGTTAAAATGATCAAAAAATTATCACCACTTATGTAATTACTGTTGACAATTTATGCAGTTTTGGTTCCGTTTGTCACCGATATCCATATGGAGTATAAATACCACCATCGATTCGATTGTATGTAGGCGATTTTAAATTGTATTTTGACATAAGAATTAAGATATCTCATCAACGTATGAATGTTTGCAATAAATATTTTTTCAACAAATTCTTTGGGAAACATTCATTCGACTATCAGAAAGATTTTTAACGATTAACAAAACTTATTATTCGCAATTATTAATTAAATGCACAACCATAACATAAAAAATAGTTACAATTAAAACGATTTAAATTAGATACATTTAATAGTTAATCATATATTAAGGGAGTTATGACGGTGTTAATTACCGAGGGCAACGGATTGCAATCTCGAGGGACGTCAGTCCCGAGGGATTGTAAGTTTCCCGAGGTTATTAACATACATAACTCGTGTGATAGATAAATAATTTTATTTCGTATTTCATTATAAATGAAATATGAAAACGAAATTTTGTTGGTTTTTAAAATTAAACGAACGTTTAAAAATTAAGTAGGCATTGTTACCATGCATATATCAACTGACAAGCTCGCAAATATTTGTCAAAATACATTAGAGGGAGTTATAGACCTATAAGGGTTTATTTGTTTATAATGTATTGGTATGAAATAAAACTATTTACAAAATAATCGGTAAAGTAGAGCTCTAGAACTCAACAAACCGAAATATGTGCAATTGCGCGATCTACAAACGGTATACAGCCACTAAATTAAAGAGCTATGAATGTAACATAATCAGGATGGGCTAAACCGTTCTTGAATAGGAGCAAACGCCGAGCTAAAAAATCACCGTTCTACGTTTTTATTGGTGCATCTCCATTAAGGTCAATTTGGCAGGTAATATCAATCATCACTAATGTCCGTATTATAAGTGATTTGTAACTCTAATATTAGCTGAGTTGATTGGCCTATATCCACAGCTTTTCTTTTGATAGCGCGACGTTTCGGAAGCAAACTATACCTCCCGTCATCAGACTTAGTCTTGAGAATGACTGTTTTCGCACTTGAGTCAAATACATTTATCTTTGATTTTTTTCCCAAGTACTTGACTACTCTCGAATTTGAACTTTGAATCGTCACGGAACGTCGCACATCAAATAGGGAATGACCTTCATGTGCTGGCTCGAGTAGTTTACTGCGCATGATGCGCAGTAACCTATTGCGCTTGTGTATTTCACCTAAAGTCTTCGCGCATTAGTGGCATCAATATAGGTTTCATTTCTACATTAGCCGGGCTTATCGAATTTTCTGACCGTGCTATGTAAGTGGCTTCTTTGAGTGTTCGACGAGTTGTATTCTCGTCCTTTGCCACTATTTGTATGTTGTCCCATTGCATTAGGTGGTCTTCGTTCTAGACATATTCAGCGGTTCTGACCTTTCTGTTTCGCCTTTACGGAGGTTATGTTTATGTTCCTTTGAGTGATCTACTGATCTCCTCTATGTATTATTTGCAGCATTCATATGGTGTATCTACAATTTTTTGAATTTTGATCGTCATCGGTGGTTTGGTTTTCATGTGTATTCCCGTGAGTATTCTTGTGGATTTGATGGCAGTGTATATCTTGCATTTGCTACCTATCCTAGGTACCTGGTATATGTGGAATCCAGCACCATCCCGAACTCTTGTTGGTAGAATTTGTCTTCTACTTGGAAGTATGTTCTTATACATATTGTTAGAAATTCCATTACTGTGTTCACCGAGAGTTGTGTGCATTCCTCTCAGGTTTCATCCTTTTCTAGCCTGTTTCTTATTATAGTCAGTAACTTGTAGGGTGCACATTTGTAAATACGCTTAAAACATCGAAGCTTAGTAGTATTTCTTCGTGGTGGGGTTGAAAGTTACTGATGGTTTCCATGAAGTACTGCGTATGAGAAGATGCCTAGCAGGTATTGTACTAATCTATGGCAAGGGGAATTTCTCGAGCTCACAATTTGTCTCTTTGCATCTTTGGTAGACACAAATTAGATGTTTTGGAAGCATTCGAAATTTATAGACATAAACAGAAAGTACTTTTAATGAACGAATGATCTTATAGACTCTAACAGACATTTTAAATGTAAAATTATAATTTACATCAAGTTTGCTGTTTTACCTTACTGATTCGTTACCATAGCTACTTGTTCTTATTTTTCTTATATATTTTCTCTTGATAATGATGCATGTTGTATTGAAACGCGTTGAGAAATAAATACTTATGTAAGACATTGTGAAATTATATTAGTTACAGTTGAAATATTAGTACTAGATATCCTCGTGTAGTTTTTACAGTTACTACCTTTACACAGCAAAAATAATAATAATAATAACAATAATAATAATAATAATAATAATCCTAGGGGTTGGACTACCTACTAGGCGCGTCCCCAGGTGGCGGATAGGGGAATGACCTTGCAAATGATCGTAAGTGATGCAAGGCCAATACCGAAATATGAGCTCGTGGCGGTAACTGCCACTGTTAGCTCTAAAAATACGGTGTCGCGGACCAGTCTACGTGGGGCCTCGTATCTAACGAGGACAGGGATGGCAACCCTGCGTCCCCCTAGCTGGAAGTACACTTTCCTTATACCAGTCTTGAGTGGCTTCCCTTACTTTATCTCTTTTTTGTCGGAGCACCCTCGCTCCAACTCTTGTTCTCTTCAGGCTCCCAGCGAAAGCTGAGAGACCCCTTCCTTTTCTTTCTACTCTTCCCAGGACATGCGCCGTCAGAAGCGTGTACGGGTGTGGCTATCCCGGGATGTCTTAGGTGGGGGCGGCTGAGCGCTAGCCGTCTCCTAATACCGGAAACCGCGAATTGTACTTCTGAGACCCTAGCAGAGCGTGGCTAGGGAACATCGTGTAGCTAGCGGTCGGTGGTCTTGGCTTTACCGCCCGGGCTACGAGGAAGGTAACCTCTCTAAAAAATCCCCCAATCCCAAGGTCGTTTGGCAGTTTCAGGTGCTGAAGGGATTGCGCGAGGGTAAGCCTTAGCGTGACTAGGGGGGAGCCTGGTCTCTAGCGTTGAAACGCCTGTGGGGAAAAGGCGCCCTCCACAGTATAAACGCCCTCTTGCAGTACACCGGCTCTGCTGCAAGTGACATTTTTTCCGAGTGTTCTCGTGGGAATTGTATGGGGTTAAAAAGCAATAGCAATTCAGAGTTGTCCAACTCTCAAATAATGGATGTGGAAGGAGTACCACTCAATACTTCGAAAAATGGTCACTTCAGGCCTTTGTCGATAAATTCATTGAGGAGTGCCTCAGTTTTGGATTGTTGGTAGGGATAAAGGCAACTTTGAAGATGTAAGCCCTTTCCTAATATTTAAATTACTGAATGGAGCAATCGGAGAACCGAAAATGGCAAAAAAAGTTAAAGACGGGTTATTAATAGAAACGGTATCTGCTAGACAAGCAAAAAAACTATCTGAAATTAGTAAACTCGGAGATTTCGTAATTAGTGTAAACCCTCATTTGACGCTTAACTATTCTAAAGGTGTAATCACCTGCAAAGACTTAACTCATAGCACTGTATCTGAAATTGAAGATGGTTTAAAGTCTGAAGAAGTAATAAACGTCAGACAGATTAGTATAATTAAAGATGGAAACACTATCAACACGCCTAGTTACGTTCTTACGTTTGACAGACCTAAGCTACCTACTCAAATAAAAGCTGCTATTCATAAACTTCCTGTTGGCCCTTATATACTAGCTCCACTTAGATGCAGAAAATGCAAAAAGTTTGGTCATATAACAGAAAATTGCTCGATAACAATCTGTAAATGTGGGCTTCCGTTACACGAAGCGCCATGTAATACAGACAATGCACGCATTAATTGTGGGGAAGAACATCACTCTCTTTCAAAATCATGTGTTAGATATAAAGAAGAAGTTGCAATTCAAACCATCAAAGTTACCGCATTGATCCCCGAACTGAAAGGTCTAGTTAAAAATATTGTACAAGAAAGTCTTGCAGAAGTAAGAAATGAAACTAATCAAGCACAACTAAAAAACACATTTTCAATCCCTGCAGAAAGCTCGGTTTTATATGACTAACGAAAAAGAGCAACAATAAACAATGAGACGGAATCTGTAGATGAAGAATCAGAATCCAGCCAAACTACCAGAAAAAAAGAATAAAAGAAAGCCTGGATGGCAAAAAGGAAGGCCCAGAAAGACCTTAACCAAAGAAGACGGACTATAATACACAATCACAATCAGTGATAACTAATCTGTGATACTTTATACTAATCAATCTGTGATATTTTACATTAATCTACACTATTTATTTTAACGTTTTAGTCTTTATTTGTTCTAGTCAATTATGTTTTTTACATATTTTATTATATTGTGTACGTGACTTACACTTTTTACTATTTATTCAATACTGTTTTATTTATCTTATTTATTATTTATTTATCTAGTGTTTGTATTTATGTACATAAAAAAAAACTATTATTTTCCATTATGGAGTGTGAAAACATCTTACAATGGAGCTGTAATGGTATTAGAAAGACTTACTGCGAACTAAAGCTCTTAATGAATAAATACAAGCCTTTCTGCATGTGCATTCAAGAAACACATTTAAAAGAAAACGAAAATTTTGCGCTGCGAGGGTACATACCATTTAACAAAAATTTCTTAGGAAATATAAGAGCTAGCGGGGGAGTGATCATATATCTCAAAAATAACATTTATGCTAAAAAGATAAATGTCAATGGCAGACTTCAGTGCATAGCCGTCCAAATTGAAGTACCATTTAAGGCTACAATATGTAACGTATATCTACCAGAATTCAACTGGAACCTAAACGACATAGAAACTTTAGTAGCCCAACTTCCTCCACCTGTAATTCTCTTGGGTGATTTCAACGCTCATTCTTTAACATGGGGTTCTACGAAAACAGATCTACGTGGACGAATAATAGAACAACTGACTGAGAATTGTGACATCGTATTATTAAACTGTGGAAAACCCACCCACTTTAATTCAATGTCAGGAACCTTCTCTGCGATAGATTTATCGTTCGCCTCACCTAGGTTATCAGTAAAGCTAACCTGGGAAGCTCATGATGAATATTGTAATAGTGATTATTGCCCAATAATTTTATATACTACAATACCAAAAATGCAACTCGCTACAACCAAAAAATGGATAATGAAATCAGCCGATTGGAATGCATATGAACAAGGCTTTGACTTATTCACAGATGATCCTTCACAAGGAATAGAAAAAAGGATAGAAAACCTATCGAAAAAAATAGTATTGGTGGCTAATGCAACTATACCTCAGACAAGTGGTATAATAAAATCACAGAGGGTTCCGTGGTGGAATGATGAAGTGAAGCATTCCATCAGTAATAAAAAGAAAGCCTTTAATCGTTTCAAAAAATATCCAATCCTTGATAACTTAATAGCATTCAAAAGGTATCGTGCTAAAGCAAAACGAATAATTTTAGAAAACAAGAAAAAATCCTGGGAAAAATATATAAACTCAATAACAACAACAACACCAGCTGCTATGGTGTGGAACAAAATTAGGGTAATAGAAGGAAAAGCATTAAATTCTGGTATTAGGTGTCTAATCACAGATAATGGTCAAGTCATTGATGAAAAGAGCGACATAGCAGAAATGCTATCCAAAACATTCGAAAAAGCTAGTAGTACTAATAATTATAACGAAGAGTTTATCACTATAAAGCAGCAAAAAGAGTACGACATCAACTTTGACACCAACGAACTATATGCATACAATGAACCTTTTACTGTATGGGAACTGGAAAGCTCTCTGAAAATATCGTCAAACTCGGCACCTGGACCAGACAATATCACGTACGAAATGCTATCACGACTGCCGAATAAAATTAAAACAATATTACTAGACATTTACAATTATATCTACAAACATGCACAATACCCTGACACATGGAGAAAATCTGTAGTAATTCCGATTTTGAAACCAGGTAAAGACGCATCCAAACCCCAAAGTTACAGGCCAATCTCTTTGACATGTACAATGAGTAAAATACTAGAAAGAATGGTGAATGAAAGACTAGCATGGACATTAGAATTCCACAGATTATTAGCTAAACAACAAACAGGTTTTAGAAAAATGCACTCGACCCTCGACGTTCCAGTACATCTTGAAAACTATGTACAAAATGGATTTATGGAAAGGATGCACACAGTTGCAATCACTTGCGACATAGAAAAAGCATTTGATCTAACATGGCGTTTTAATACATTAAAAAGTTTGGACGAATGGAACATTAAAGGAAACTTACCAAGATTTATCAACCAATTCCTTACGGAACGTTCCTTCTGTACTAGAGTATGCACAGTGGAATCAAAGGTTCATACCCTAGAGAATGGAGTACCTCAGGGGTCTGTGTTAAGCACTACTCTATTTTTAATAGCCATAAACCCCGTTATCAATTCTGTACCATCTCCTGTCCAAAAATGCATGTATGCAGATGATTTGATCATTTTCTACCAACATCACAGTATAGAGACTATTGAATGCGCACTACAAACTGTCATTAATCGCGTAATATGCACTGCTGAATCCATTGGCTTTCGATTTACCGAAACAAAAACGAAAGCAATTCACTTCTGCCGGTTAAGAAAAGTACACAATGATCCAAAAATCTACATCAAAAATTCCCTAATTGAAGTCAAAGAGAGCGTAAAAATTCTTGGTGTCGTTTTCGACAAAAAATTATACTTCAGGGAACATATAAATCACGTTGCAACTAAATGTAAAAAAAGGCTGAATTTAATTAAGTGTATATCGCATATCAATTGGGGAGCGGATCGGAAAACCCTCAACACACTGTACAAGGCACTTGTTCTGTCCATTATGGATTATGCAAGCATAATATACGCATCAACCAGAAAATCAAATAGTAAAGAGCTAGATAAAATACATGCTACCGGAATAAGAATGGCAATTGGCGCTTTCCTAACTAGCCCATTATATCAATATTCTGTGATGCCGGAATCTCACCGTTGGAAATTAGGCGCAAAATACTTTTAAATAACTATTTTTCTAAAATTGCTTCTCTTCCGAACCACATCAACTACGACATATCTACTAATGAAACAGAAACAAAATACAGAAACAATACAACGATTACAAGACCAGCACGCATAAGAATGTTGGAAACAATTCATTTAACAACAGTATCTTATTTTAAATGTGCACAGCCAGAACACCCAATGCAAAAAAAAGTGAAATGCATAAAAAATCTCTCCAGTCACAATAAAAATACGGTACCTAAATGCGCATATCTCATCATGTACCATGAAATTATCAGCTCCTATGACAACTACCATAAAATCTACACCGATGGATCCAAAACACACAGTGGAGTAGCCAGTGCGATTTATGCAGACAAAACTGCATACACATGGACTCTAGACCCCATGACAACAAATTACACAGCCGAAATGTATACCTTATGGCAAGCTACCCTGTACTGCAGATTCTCCCTTTATAGCAAATTTATTATAATTACGGACTCTATGAGTGCCGTCCAACAAATAGAAGAATACCGAATAGAAATCACAAACCCACCAATAATAATGATACGGACAAACTTACATCTATTACAGCAAGGTAAAAAACATGTTGTGATAATGTGGATACCAAGTCACATTGGTATAATAGGAAATGAAAGAGTTGACCAGGTAGCCAAAGAAGCAACTAAGCTTACACCAAGTGAAGGCATCCCAGTTAACCACCATGACCGTAAAACCTATGTCAAACAATTAATGCAGGCCCAGTGGCAGCAGCAATGGGATAATGCTAACACCCACTTACAAATAATAAAGAAAAAAATACAACCATGGGCTAATGACGTGCAATGTACAAGAAGAGAGCAAGTCGCTATAACACGACTTAGAATTGATCACACAAACGTAACGCATTTACACCTATTAACAAACAAAGCACCAAGTAAATGCGTATTATGTAATGAAACCTTAACGATAAAAAATTTCTTGCTAGAATGTCCCATTTACAACGGCGCTAGAGAAAAACACAACTTAAAAATGAACATACCTGATGTCCTAGTAAGGAAAACGCAGAAGTCCTAATTAAATTTCTACAAGAAACCAACCTAATACAATGTATTTAAAATGGAAGTTTTTGGCTAATGGCCCTAGCAGCCGACGCCTAAATACAAAAAAAAAAAAAATAATAATAATAATAACAATAATAATGAGAATAATTGAATTGAATTGAATTAAATGGTTTATTTTCAATAAATGCATACATTTATGGTTTAACCAAGTCAAAAGACTTTGTATTCTATTATTTATGTATTCACAGTGTAGTAACCTAAATATTCCATTGACAATACAACTATTATAAATACTTTTAAACCTAAAAATATAATTCAGTTATAATGCAAAAAAAGAAAAAAATAAAACAGTCTAACATGAGTAAATGAAATGTATCATAAAAAAACTATTAAAAAAAAGTGAAATGCTTTCATTGTTTTCTTTCCTTACTACAATATCAGTTCTTTATAACAAGAATAATAATCACAAATTAAGAACAAGTATGTAGTTACAGTTTTGGTTTGTATTTGATTTTGTAGCCACTGTTGTATGTCTTTTTTGAAGATGCTTATTCTGTTGGGATATATAATGTTAGCCGGTATTGAATGAAATATTTTTGGAATTGCACATGTCAGGGAGCGTTGGCCATGTTTATTGAAATAGTGTGGTATATGGTAGTAAGTTCTCCTGGTTTGGTAGTTGTGCAATAATTGTGTTTTATATTCATTGTCTTCATAATTATTGAGTATGTGAAGATATTTATAGTATCCTTTGAGAGTTAAGGTGTTTAACGTCTGTAATAACTCTTGTTTTTGCAGATCCTGATTTCCAAATACCATGTTTATTAATTTTATCTGGAGTCATTCTAATTTATTTATGTGAGTTTGGTCAGTGCATCCCCATACTCTCACTGCGTACCGTAGAATAAACTCGACCATTGACTTGTAAACAATGATCATTGTTTTTAGTACGTATATGCATCCCGTAATATTTTTTATTTTTGTATATATCGTGTTAATATGTTTGCTGTAGTTTAACCTATTGTCAAGAATTAGACCCAATCAACTTGTTTCCGTTTTATTTTTCTGCTCTGCACATGCACAACTATTTTTATTTTCTAAACACTCACTTCCATGTAAAATTATTTTTATTGGTTTTGTTTTGTTCATGTGAGGAGTACTGAAAACCATAGAAACGGTATTTTCTGCATTAATGAAGAGATTCTTGCTATTCATCCATGTGAATATGCTATTAAGTTCGTCTTGTAAAATATCTTGACATACTCTGATGTTTGGATGAGTATATATTAACATAGCGTCATCCGCGTACATGCACAATTTTTAACGGTTCCGAATATCTTATTTATGTACATCAGGAATAACACCGGGCCCAAGTTGCTTCCTTGTGGGACTCCATCATTAATGACTTCTTTTACGCTTAATTCATTTTCAATTTTCACAACAAATTCTCTGCTTTGTAGAGTGCCTTCTAGACACTCTACAAGTGACCGTGTCAAATGCTTTTGAGATATCTATAAATATTGTTGCAGAATAATTATTTTTGTCCAGTTGATTGTTAATTTGGTTAGTCACCTATAATAACAACTGTTACGCGAATTGATGTGGTGTAAAATTTTATTTTCCATTAAGTATTTGTTTAAATGGTTTACGACATACACTTCCAAATCTTTTTCTATTACCGATAATAAGCTAACCGCTCTGTAATTGTTGAAATCCATGGCGTTACCTTTTTTATAAATAGGTCGAATTATTGAGGTTTTCTTCTTTCTTTAGGGAAGTATTTATTAAATTAGATATAACGCGTTTAAATTCTGTGTCGTTATTTTTAATGTCCACTGCTCTAATATTGTCAATCCGTGGTGATTTCTTAACGTCTAAAGTGTTTATAATTTTTTCCGTGTTTATTTCCTTTGATGCCGGTATGAAAAGATTGTAAATGGGTTCTTGTTTTATTTTTGTCTCTTGATGTATTATTTATTACAGTTTTCCATCAATTTGTCGATTTGCGTTTTAAACGTTCTTGAGAATTCAGCAACTAAGTCCTTTCTGCTATACTTTTGTCCGGGTGTATTCATTATCTTTACGTTAACGTTTTTAATTTTCTTATTCGCAATTTGGAAATTTTTTTCTTCCCACATCTTCTTTGCATTTGTGCCGCATTTAATGAACCTGTTTCGGATGTAATTATCTTTGATATTACTTATTTCATTGTTAAGGGTGTTTCTATATCTCTTGTAGATATCCCTGAAAGCTACGTTCTTTGGGCAGCTTTCCACTTTTTGTATAACTGATGTCTTCGTATTGTTTTTATGAACAGTGCGTCATTCATCCATGGTTTACAAGTTGTTCTAGTTTCTTTTGCATTTTTGTTGCTGGTATCTTATTTTCGTTATACAAAATGCTAAACTTTTGAATGAAATTTTTTGTAAATTCTTATCTTCTAGGGACCTCCAGTTTATTTTCTGTATTTCCAGGGACAGGGTTCATTCATAATATTCTTTCTTTGCATCGTGTAGTGTAAACGTAGATTCTAGTCAGATTTTAGTCTTATGCAGATGGGATAGTGATCTGACATTTTATGTTTTATTACGGCTGATTTTACATTTTCAAGGTTTGAGAGTATGTAAATATGATCGATTAGAGATTTTTTTGAAGTTCTCTCTTTAATATATTTCCGTGTAGTGCTGTCAATAGCGGCAGATACCCACTTCCGTGAAGAAGCGTTTCATAATGGTATACATTTGGGTTTTCGCTGTCCTGTGTGTTAATATTTGTATCTCCTATTATTATTATATTTTGATTGCAGTTGGTTGACAAAAAGTTTTCTAATTCAGTGACAAAACTCTTTACATTTTGATCCGGCGGTTTGTATATAAAAAATATTTGAACGTGATCATCATGTTTAGGAATTAATAGTATTACTTGCAATTAGTTGATGAGAAATATTTTTATTAATACCGCTAGACCATCGCCTAATTTTTTTTCTCGCAATTTCATAATACAGTAGTAACATTATTTCGTCAAAATGTTTTTTTATGGATCTAATATTTAAGTGCAAGATTTTTAAAGAGTTCTTTATATCTATTTCGGTTTTAGTAAATAAATCCCATTCGATAATGTGTTCACAATTTTTGAATTTTATGAAGTTATGAGTTTCAATTTCTTCACTGTGCATTTTTAATTATTGACAATTAACGTAGTACTTTTAGGCTAATATAAATCAATAATTATTAGAAATTCTTCTAAATTATACAATATGAAACAAAAAAGAATTGTGTTGTCTGCAAAACCTTATACTATTTCTATTTTTATCCATATTTTAGATAAATAATACGAAATGTATGTCTGTGTTAATTAACGCCGTTCCTATACCTGCATTAAACCAAAAAATACTTTAAAAATTTAGAAAACAAAAAAAAATTATTTCTAATTAAAAGTCTATTTTTCATTGAAGCAAACTATTTTTGTATTTGTTTATAATTTTAACCTTACACCAAATATTTACCTATATCGTTCAAATTACTAATCACCATTGCTTTCGAATTTTCGTCTTTCTTAATTAGAATTCTGCCATTTTTAATCCATACAAATTTATACTTCAAAATTAATGCTTTTTTTCTAGTTTCTCTATAAATAATCCTTAGCTCATTTACTAGACTTTCATTAAGGTAAATTTTTTTGGTTGATCTTTTCGCGTTATCTGATAGTTGTCGCCACCAATCTCGGCCTTTTTTCAGAAATGTAGCTTTATCCCTATTATAAGTTTTGTTATGAACGAATAAGTTCAAAGGTAAATATCCAATTAAAAATTATTACTAATTTTATTTTGAATCTCGATGGCGCAGATAGTTAGCGCGGTACTCTAGCAAAGTACAGGTCGTAGGTTCAAATTCTACTCGAGGTAAACTTCTTATTTATGTATTTAATAAAATTAATAATTAGCTTTATCCTATTCATTTTTAAGTTTAACCAAAAGAAATTCGCTGCGTGGCAATGAGATTTAACACACTTTCTTGAATTCAATCCCGTTACATCCAATTTTCTCTGCTATACGTTTAAATTTTTATTCTGGACTGCCTTGTTCATCTTTTTGGATTCCGTGTATCTCAACATATTTCGTGCTATTAGTTCTACTAGTTAGCGCCTCAATTTGCTTATCCTTACTTTCAATAGTACTTCGTAATAATCTATTATCTTCGGTAAGCTCTTTTATGAATGTAGTAAGAGCATCAAACTTAGTAGTCATTAGCTTTAGTAATTCATTTAGTTTATTTAGAAAATTTTTTATCGAAGGACTAATTTCTTCTCCAAAAATTTCTAGCTCCCGTTTAAAGTCGAATCAGGTTCAGAGTTACTCTCTCGTAATTGTGTAGATTGCTTATCTCGACAGTTTATGCACGGCACTTTTGTTTAGAAGTTTACGATTTACGTAACTTCTGATATGGAACATTTGAAGTGATAATCGCTATTACAATCTTGGTAAGTTATTTCCGTTGATGTTAAAAGATCATCACACGGATTACGTTTCATTTTAACTTTAAGACAACTTGCAAAACTTATTAACACTAGTCTATAACAATTTTAATATGATTATAATTTATAGATGTTCACTAATTTACTGATTTAGCACATATATTTTAAGAATGCACTATACACGTCCATTCTATTTGAAAGTCAACGGAATAATAATAATAATAATAATAAAAATAACAGTAATAATAATTATAATAATGATAATGCCTAGGGGTTGGACTACCTACTAGGCACGTCTCTAGGTGGCGGATAGGGGAATGACCTTGCAAATGATCGTAAGTGATGCAAGGCCAACACCGAAATATGAGCTCGTTGCGGTAAACCGCCACTGTTAGCTCTAGAGAATACGGTGTTGCGGACCAGTCCACGTGGGGTCTTGCATCTAACGAGGTCAGGGATGACAACCCTGCGCCCCCCTAGCTGGAAGTACACTTTTCTTATACTAGTCTTGAGTGGCTTCCCTTACTTTAACTCTTTTCTGTCGGAGCATCCTCGCTCCAACTCTTGTTCTCTTCAGACTCCCAACGAAAGCTGAGAGATCACTTCCCAGGACATGTGCCATCAAAAGCGTATACGGGTGTGGCTAGCCCGGGATGTCCTAGCTGGGGGCGGCTGAGCGCTAGCCGCGCCCTAACACCGCAACCGCGAACTGTAATTCAGAGACTCTAGCAGGGTGTGGCGAGGGAACGTCGTACAGCTAATGGTCGGTGGTCTCGGCTTTACCGCCCTGGCTGCGAGGAAGGTAACCTCTATAAAAATCCCCCAATCCCAATGTCGTTTGGCAGTTTTAGGTACCGAAGGGATTTCGCAAGGGGAAGCCTGAGCGTGGCCAGGAGAAGCCTGGTCATTAGCGGTGAAACGCCTGTAGGGAAAGTGAGGAACTCTCCATAGAAATTTGCGCCTTGCCATAGTATGGGAGCGCTGCTGTGGTGGACTGTTTTTTCTTCCAAACTGAAATGGGCGCTACTGGGGGATAGAGTACCAGGTCTTCAAAAACTACTGGTGAAGTTTTATCGTCATCAAATACGAGCAAGGGCAGGATGTATGACCTACCTCGGTTCCTTCTTGTAAAAAGAATTGAAGGAGATTTTTATAAAGTGTCACCATTTTTAATAGCTAAAGCTATGTTTGAACTAATCGGAAACACAAAAAGCATTAGAAAGGTAAAAGAATGTTTACTAGTTGAAACTGTGACAAACTGGCAATCCAGAAAACTACTTTCAATAATAAGTTTTTCAAATATGGAGATAATTATTACACCTCCTAAAACTTTAAATTTTTCAAGAGGAGTGGTATATTGTCCTGACCTTTGAATAGTTCCATGACGAAAGGATGAAAAAGTGACTGAGGTTAAGCGCATTAAGACCCGCAGAAATGGCGAATTAATGGACACACCAAATCATATCCTAACTTTTAATTCTACAATTCTTCCACGAAGGATATTAGGTGCAATATACCCTCTTCGTGTAAGGCGTTACAACCTCCCCCATTTGTTGCTTTAAGTGTCAAAAATTTGGACACACAGCTATAACTTGTACAGGAGAACAGCTTTGTGCCTGTGGAAAATCAGTTTATCCAAGTACACCATGTGAAGAACCGCTTGAATGCATAAATTGTAGCGGTCCTCACCTGGCGAGAGCTAAAAACTGTCCAACGTACGAAACAGAAATGGCAATCCAAGAAATAAAGGCAACGAAAAAGATTTTTAGTGAAGCAAGAGAGGAATTGAAGTTATCACCAGTCACATCAGGTAGATCTTTCGCAGCTGTAACGGCAAACACTGATAACCAAACGAAGAAAATAATAAAAGAACTAATTCCCGAAATACAGAATATGGTTACTGAAACTGTCAGGGAGATCATTAAGCTTCTGGTACCTAGTTCTGATTTATCAAATATTCAAATACAACAAGCACAGATAAAACCACAGCAAGGTGAGACTTTTAATAAAGAAACCTCTAAGAAAGGGAACTTTCCGTGACACCACCTAGCGATCTTGAAAAGAAAATCCGTTCCATGGTGGAACTCTAATATAAAAAAGGCTATTAAAGTACGAAAGAAAGCCCTAAAAACGTTTAAATCAAGTCCCACATTATAAAACATGGTTAAGTTTAAAAGGCTTAGAGCTATTGCTCGCAGAGACATCAAAAAAGCACAAACACGATCATGGCAGGTTTTCGTAAACACGGTTCGGTCAAATACACCACCAACTGAAATTTGGACAAAAATACCTGCCATTTCCGGAAAAACGAAGGAAATACAACTTCCAACGCTAAAACAAGGAGAAGAAATAATATCGGACCCTCAGGAAGTCGCGGAGCTCTACGCAAAGAATTTTAAGAAAGTACGCAGTTCAGGCGATCTTAAAGCGAACTTTGGGATTGATAAGAAACAAGCAGAAAAGCAACTATCGTTTATAGAACATCAGCAAGAAACTTACAACAATGAAATTACACTGGAAGAGTAAAAGAACTAAGAAATTCAGCCGCAGGCCTCCGAGATTTACTTACCCCCAGTTATGGAAAACCTCCATCATTAGTCCAATCCCAAAATCAAACAAAGACCCTCTAAGTCCAGGAAGCTATCGCCCAATATCCCTAACAAGTTGTTTGGGCAAACTACTCGAAAAAATAATAAACTGATGAGACTAATGGAGGAAAAGAAATGGATAAATAACCACAAGCAGGTTGCCGAAAATCCTACTGTACAGGTGATAATCTGTTAAACCTTGCTTCAAAGATCCAAGAATCATTTCTAAACAGAGAACACCTGACTGCTGTCCTATTTGACATCGAGAAAGCTTTTGACACCGTTTGGACGTATCCCATCCTAAAGAAAATTCATGATTGGGGAATAAGAGGAAACATGGCCTTCTTTATTAAATCATTCATAAGTGATAGGAAATTTAAAGTAATGGTAGGAAATAGTGTATCGTCTACACACGTATTAGAGAACGGAATACCACAGGGTTCACCAATAAGTGGTACTCTGTTTATAATAGCCTTAAACGACATAACACGGAATTTGAATCCAGACATCGGTCGTTGCATGTACGTAGACGATATTGCAATATATATGACAAGTAAGATAGGGCAAAGTAAAACTGTATGTATACACTTTTGCAGGCTGCGTACTCCTCACTACCAACCAAACTTACATCTAAAACTGAACAAACTAAATGTGGACAATGTAAAATTTCTGGGAATGACGCTAGATAATACGCTCACATGGAAACACCATATCGAAGAACTTGAAAGACAAACCAGAAAAGCACTAAATACAATCAAATTCTTAGCCAACTCAAACTGGGGAGCAGACAGGGAAGTACTAATACGATTATACAAGACTATAGTACTATCAAAAATGGACTACGGGAGCGTCGTATACAACTCTGCCTGCAAGACTAGGTTAAGAAAACTAGATGTGATACAAAATCTTGCACTAAAGTATGCTATATGTGCTTACCCAACAAGTCCGTCTTGTAGTTTGTACGTAGAAGCAGGGGTACTCCCTCTAAATTTGAGAAGGATGTGGTTCACAATAAGATATGCATCTAAAATAATAAGCAATAAAAATCACTTTAACTATCATCTCATACAAGAAAAACCTTGAGACACAACTAAATCCACCCATATTCAACGTTATAGCTGATGTATGTAAAATACTAAATATTCCACGAGAACAGCTGAGCGACAATGGCTTTATGAAAACCAAGGTGCTCGATTTATGGCAAGAAGAATGGAATCAAGAAAACAGAAACCTGAAGCAGCATATACCAATTACGCGTAATCGAAGGAAGTATATTCCAATGTCACGAAGAGAATCGATAGTACTAACACGTCTTAGAATAGGTCATACGAGTACAAAAGTAACACATTCTTACTTACTGACAAAATTAGAAAACCCGACTTGCCAACACTGTGGTTCACCACATAGCGTAAAACATATAATTGTAGATTGCAGAAGCTTAAAAACTTACAGGAGAGAATGTAAACTATCACATGCTATAGAAGAAGTTTTGGAAATAAAAAGGACAAGAATTCAACAACTCTTCAAATATTTGAAATCAATAAACTTATATAGTGAAATATAGGCAGAGGCACCGAAATATAGATGTATATCACGATAACTAAATGAAATCGACAAAATAAACAGGATAGGGGCAATCTAGCAGTTGACGCCCAAAACACACACACAAAAAAAAAATAATATGATAATATAATATTATAATAATAATGTTTATTTCCAACAGCTATAACCTGTTATAGGAAATATAAGAAATTATAAAAAACTATGACTGTAATATGGCAATTTAATTTGTTACTTTCAAGATAAAGAAAATGTATATAAGTACCAGAAATTAATTATATCTATGTGGTGGTAGTATAATTTTACTTTAATTCAATGGGCCCCTTTGTTCAAAAATAAAATCAAAATACTAGTAATAGTTACACTCAAAACGGGTTCGATGTGTCTATAGAGATTTTTCGTAGAGCAGCACTTTTTGGGCGCAGAAGTCTTTACGAAAGAAATTCATATGATCAAAGAAAATGGATATAATTTACTCATTGTGCATCGAAGCAATGCTTTGTGACTTTTTCTCAAAAAAATTGGTACATTGATAACGATTTTTATTATTAATCAAAATCATTGTGGTCAAGGAAAATGCATAAAATTTATTTATTGCCCGACGATCTAATGTTTTGGGAGATGTTCTCAACGAAATTGTTACATAAATAATGATTTGGACATCTCTTGGCCAATAATCCACACGGTCACGGAAAATGTGCCAAAATTACATCGATGCGATAGTTTGGAGAGCTTTTTCACCAAAATTGGTGCATAAATAACTATTTTGATATCTCTTGGTCAGAATGCATCGAATGCGTGGAAAAGATATTATGGACTGTTCAGAGTAGGTGTTCCAAAGCTTAGATATTCGAGGCCCACCTTAATTCCAATTAAAGATAAGTAGGATGTACGCGTGCACCATTGTAAAAGGGTTCATGAGTTATGTTATGACACTAGTGCAATTAAACCTTAGCATGTAAAATAAAAAGTATAACGAACGTCTATTTGATAAAGAATTAGATGCTTGATTAGATTAGGTTGTTAAAATAAAAGTTTATATAATGTGTATAAATTATGTAAATACATGAATCAAACATTAAATTGATATCATTCAACTTAACGTGCAAAAAGTAGTTATAATTAAATTATGTTGAATTAGGAATTATGGTGATTATTTAAAAGCTTTCTCTATCAGATTCTAGACACGTTGTAAGTTATAACGGGTTTGTTATTCTGTTTCTATAAAAAGAAACACAGGCAGAATGTTATATAATGATGTTAACTTTTGATATCTGTAGGTTTTTATTTATATATATATATATATATATATATATATATATATATATTATATATATATATATATATATATAATATATATATGGAAACATCCCTATATTTCATTAACCGTTAGTTGGATTTTTCTGAGATTTCATACAGGGTGATTATGTGGCAGATTGAATAATGATGTTGCTAATGTTGCCACGTTTCAGCTTTTTTATATTACTCGATGAAGATTTTTTTAAATTTTTAATTGATATTTGATATTTTTATTTTCAGTAGTAAGAGAGATACTAAAAAAATGAACAAAATATTTATGAATCATTAAATCTGACTAGAACAAGAACACAGACTGATTAAACTGATTAATTATTACAATATTTTGACGCATTGTCAATACTTTTAGACTCAATTGAGTTAAATTTCCTTGATCGTATTTTAATACAACAAAACTTTTTCGATAAGTAGTATGGTACGTTCGGAAAGAGACCGTATTGATGTATTTATGAAGAAAACACATCAGAAACAGTGTGGATGCGCTGTATAATCGTTTAGCTCATTGTCAGACAGTCACTGATCAACAATTTAAACACCTACTTTAAAGAGTAGCCTTTCTTTGTTATTAGATTAGAATATTCGGAAATATTATATTCGTTTTTTTGAAATATCTCTGGTATTATTGAAAATAAAAATGTAAAATGGTGTATCAATGACCTCGCTAGAATGTTATAAAAGTATATAGGGCGTTCCATGTGAATTAATAAAGATGACGAAATTTCAAAAAGACTGAAAACGTAACATTGGTAATATTATCGAATTCAGAGTAATCTAACGAATGGTTACAGAGAGATATAGATGGTTTCATACATTTCATTAACCTTGTATACCCAACGTGCGCAAGATAAGGATGAACAGCATGGGGATCTTGAAAACGTTAAGAGATACGAAGGCGGTTAAATTAGAGAAAAGTTGTATAATTTAGGGCATATTCACATGTAGTTTGCAAAACTTCATTATAGTTTATCAGTTCGAGATATAATAAAATGCGATTTTTAGGTTTTTCTTTTTTCGTAATTCCATTTATTTTAAAAGATTTTTAAAAGCCAAAGGTACTTCTTCAGTGTCACTTTTTGAATTCTATACAAATTCAAATTTTTATTCGACGTTTCGTCTGAGAAACCATCATCAACTTTATTTTTTTGTATAGTCACAACTAACGAAACACCCTGTATTCGATAATATTTTTTATTACGAATTTAACCATGGTTAACACATGGTTTTGAAGCTGAAAAATTCGTATTTTCATTTTTACATTTTTCATATAACAGTTAATATTGTAAGGCATTGATAAAATAACATTTTGTTGAAAACTGTTTAACTTAGATTTATTGCGTTGAGATCGCTGTTGTTATTTAAATTGTACGTATTTTAAGTTGTTTTTAATACCATTACTTCGTGGGCGTATTCAAAAACTTTACGTAAACTTTCACGTCCAGTGATTTAAGTCGAAATCAAATCCAAGCTTGATTAAGGCTCGAACTTCTTTACTAACCATATCTTTACAGCAAAACCGACCAGCTCCGGCCCCAAGAAGCCGAATATTAGCTCCATACGTTGACCACAGATAAGAATTTCTTACCCAGAACACGTTCGTTATTCATAAATTAAAAGTTATTTATATTTATGTTTTCAGAATAAGATACTTGCCTAGTGTAAAATTACCATTCCGTTCATAATGATCTGATTGTGTTGTTTATGAGTTAATCTTATTATTAGGTTCTTTATTTTCATTAAAATTTTTAAGTTAAAATATTAAGTAGCTTTGTACCGAATAGAAAATATATGTATTACACCTTTTTACGTCGTTTATCCATCTGTGGCAGTTATCCACTCCGACAATTGAACAATAGCAGTGACGCCCAAAACGAGTGAGAAGGAATTTAAGGTATAAAATTGGTTATTTACACCTCAGTAATACCGATCTTCGTTCTTATTAAAACTACGGGGACGTGCTGTACTACTGAACAAAAACGATATACGAGGGCAAAGTGAAAAATTCTCGGCCTGACACTTAAAGACTGCAACTTTCAGTTAAAAAATGATTTTATTTTTCTACGTAATCTCCCTTGACTTCATCACACTTGGTCCAGCGTTTCTCCAACATCAGTATTCCTTCCCGGAAGTGAGAGTCTGGGGGGTTGTGAAAATATTCATCTAGGGCCCCGTCAACTTCTTCATTGGATGCGAAGCTTTCCCAGAAACAAATTTCTTCAAATTTGAGAGCAGATGGAAGTCTGAGGGTGCCAAATCACGAGAATAGGTGGGATAGCCGAGCAAATAGTACCTCAAATCCCGCAGTTTTCCCATCACTAACGCATCCTTGTGTGCGGGTGCGTTGTCCTGGTGAAAGATGATTTTTTTCTTCTTCAAGCCAGGTACTCAGCTGGTTAAGAAGGTTGGAGTAATATTCGCCTGTAATTCCCTTTTGCAAGGTAATCAATTAACTGGATCCCTTTTGCATCCCAAAAAAACGCTGGCCATAACCTTTCCGGCAGATGCCAACACGACACTTTTTCAATGGTTTCTAGTGTGGTTGCGGTTTTTGGCCGTCCTTCACGTGGGTCATCTTCGAGGGATGTGCGACCATGTTTAAATTCAGCTGCCCACTTTTTTACGGTTGACATGGAAGGAACAGAGTCCCCGTAAACTTTTGTCAACTTCGGATGAATTTCCATAGGCGTTAATCCACCGAAAACGAATAATTTTATGATCGGACGATATTCAAGTTTATCCATTTTAACGAAAAACACGCAAGTCGTCTACTGCAAAAATTTATGTAAACAAACTACTTGGGAGAACAAGATGAAACTTGTCATACGAACTATTGATACGTGGATCCAGACAGGAAACAAATTTTTCCTGATTGGTGTCAGCCCGAGAACTATTCACCTTACCCTCGTAAGTGTAGTCAATTAGCGCCAATATACAATAAAACCGTTCACTAGAATAACTAAACCTTTAGATTAACGCGAAAATAATACTCAACTAAATTTTTCCTTGTTCCTTGTAAAACTAGCTACTTGTATTGCTAACTTGCCCACTTTAAACTTGCACAACCTATAATATTTACAACAAAAATCACTTTAAGCACAAATTTGCCTTAATCAATCTGATAAAACATTAAGGATGAAATTAAAAATATGAATACTTCGTATATTAATTTAAATTAGTCGAACTCACAATAAAAATTTACTGAAACGACCAAACCATAAACTTATAAAGCAATTCAAAAGCTATTTGTGAGTCAAAACTTTCAATTTACACCTCGTAAAACGTAATACTTGCTTTGAACTTAGGTGACAATGAAATGTTAAATAAATAAACTGTTACATGAACTACTTATACTAATAATAGCAAAATAAAATAATTTCTCTCAATTTAATGTGTAGAATAATGGATAGCAGGGATTGTCTACGTAATTTATCACCGAAAACTAATTGAATGAACACTACACCTCATACTAATATACAGAATATTATTTTACTTAAGTAAGCCATGCACGTCTTCACAAACCTATAAAGCTTTTCGGAGAAGGAGGTCTACGCTAAACAGAATTGTCAAGAAGTCAAATTTCAGAAATCATCAAATGTCAACTTTGCTTTATCTTCCACTCGGTCGCTACGAAAATGGAGATTGGTCGAGAAGTTCAAATTAGTCACGAAAACAGGCTCAGATCTAACAACTATAGCCTGCACTTTATACCCAGATGAGGAACCCCTCTAGGAAAGGCAAATGTCGGTGAAACGCTGTAATTTAAATGGTGGCAACGATTTTGCAAGTGACACAGCTTAGATCTAACAATATCAGTTCCTGAATCTTCAGTCAACCCAGATGAGGAACCTTCTAGGAAGGTATAATGTCGGTGAATATCTTCGAGATTTAAATGGTGGCAACGATTTTGTGCATTTGACACAGAAATAACAAAGTATCAGTCTCCGTCGGAAGTGCGTTCGTCTATCTTCCGATAGATTTTTGTAATAGAGCTGATTTTGGTCTCAAATAAAATTGTATATCAGGACATATTTCATTTATCGAGATTTACTACCCTACTTACTAGTCTTTCCAGTGCATTTGAAACAATACGCAAGATACAAATAAAATGCGTTAACGTCACAGGGCAGATATTTAGGCCAAACAAAAGCGTACACTGTCAGGATAGTTAGCTCGTCTATCTTAGAATACTGTAAAGGAAAATAATTAGTTGTAACTAGAGCTGATTTTGGTCTCAAATAAAATTGCATAAACTATCAGGATTTGAACACTCTAAGCATCCTACCCTCCTGTAAAATCTGTTCCATGCAAGAATGTACTCATAATTGCGCATTACTGTGATTACTTTTAATTTATTCAAATTTGGTGAGTCTATTAACCACCCAGAAAATGATGATTTGGAATTTTTACCAGAAAATATCTGTAAATTTATATGGGCTTTCTCGTTTTTTTTTGAAACTAAAAAATAAAATGTCCGGTTTTTAATTAATTATTTACGCACCATCTTTAACGTCTAGAATACTGTAACCTAAGGAATAAATAATTAAGTATGAACTAGACAATGTGTGGTGTGACAATAAATGTTTCTAATAGATACTATCCGTGATTAAATGATACCTCTAGACCTACCTTGATAAAATTGTTCCACTGAGAGTGTCTACAAAATACAGTGTGTCGGTATAACTGATGTTACTTTGAGGATTTATTCAAACTTGGTGAGTACAAGTTATATCCAAGAATAACTAGATGATTTGAATTTCAAATCGACCAGGCATATATCGTGTAAATTAGTGATGTGAACTCAGTATTTTTTTTATGAACTAAGGTCATAAAAGATAGTAAATGGATACCGGTTTTAAATTAAATAATCTACGCAACCATTTGTTTAACGTTTCAAATACGTCTATGATCCTAGCATAATATTTAATAATTAAAAGTATCGTAAGAAATGTTGCACTATAGAGTGTCACAGATAAATGATGTGCTGAATATTGAAACCGTTGAGTGTTAGAATATACCTTACGGAAATTTTGATTAATTGTTCCAAAAGCTAATCTTGTTTCTTGACAAAATACAGTGATTTCTGGTTTATAAAATTATTGAATGTACTGCAAGGCATATTCAAATGTTAGATAAAAGCAGTGTCAAATAATAATTCTGCAGTAAGCTATTGTATATTTATTTCAATTATTTCGATTCGTTATCGGCAAAAGCTATTAACAGGGTTGTAAAAGTGTTAAGTTCATTTCTCGATACAACGTAAGTATTTTTGTAAATGGAAGCTAAGGACCATCGGAAATTTGGAATGAAGTCAGGTTCAAGAGGATAGCCACCGGTTTTACTGGAATAAAAATCGTCCACACTGTTAAGATTGTACTGATTTTTGCAGAGACTCGTTAACAATTCTAGTAACAGCTATTAGTTCTATCTGCGATGATCAAAGTAGGATAGTACAGTATAAATTTATTTTCAAACTTAGAGTGACCCCACAAAAGTCAAAATGTTATATCAGGGATCGAGGACTTACTGGAAACCTAGTTGCCTTCTACTGGTCAGAAACGCATTAAGATGTGAAGAAACCATTTGTATTATGTCGAGCGCCTCAAAAAATCATTTGTTGTAGGGTATCTTTTGGAGTCCATAATTTGATTTCTGATTTTTAAGAAGTCAAAACTTCGATTCCAAATGCTCATTGCAACAAATACGGTAATCAGTGATGTACCCACAGATAACTAACTGACCAAAATAATAATAATTTCATGGCAGTAAGCTTTGACTATATTTAGTCTTAATTTTCTTTATTTTATCGGAAACTAAGGTCAATAGATACGGCGATTGTAAAAATGGTATATAAATCTACGCTCTATTTGCATACGACCAAGTACTTTTGTATTCAATTATGAGAAACTCGTATGACTTTTGCAATTTGAAGAATCGTCAATTAACAACCGTCTCTGCAACGTACATCGTATCCACTGCTCATATGAATTGTCTGAATAAAAATAAGGATTTGCATGGTAGTGAGACTGATATTTATTCAACTTTATAACATAGTCGTAGTTCTTTGCTGTGTTGTCTCTGGATGTATCAGTAACTTCAAAGTAAATTTATTGTCAGCGTGCATTCTGTTAATAAATCTGTGAGTTTTATAAAACAGGATACATTTTCAGAATAATGACAATATATGGTCTGGTATCTATTCTCGTTGTTCAGAAGTTAGCCATCAAGATGAAGAAATGTACCTTGAATCCATATATGATGGACGACAACTCTTGTGATAAATATGTTCAGGCGTTTCTGAAAGTACAATCTTGTAGCTTACGGGAGTTTAGCAAAGGTAAAGTATGGAACAAAGGTTCGACGAAATAAAGAAAATTTTCATGAAAATGGTCAGGCACGTAGTACGCCCATACGTAACCAGATTGAAAATATAAAACTCGGTGTCTCTTGATCTACGGAGCTGCATTACATTCATTCCTACCGCGAAACGACTTTGCAGGGTTCCAGAATGACGAGCGATTTAGAAGAATGGCATAAAATTTCTCAGCTGGTTCATGTCGCAAAAAACAAGATAACAACCTTTCCCTTAAAAGTCCTTTGGTATGATGAGACGTCAGTATTTACCTAATTTGGCATTTAAATCTTTAAGAATACTGTTTTTGGTGATAGTAAATCCACGGCTAGTCCCGTCAAGAATAGGCACCAAGTAAATAAGGATTTAACGTATGGCTCGTGCTTGTGGATACCTCGTATTGATTCGTATTTTTTCAATGAAAATTTGCATTCCACGAGATATTTGACCCTCTTATAAACTAACGTAGCAGAAACTCCCCTGCTACAACACCTCTGGATTTTGTGAGTCATCTATAATCAATATACTGTGAGTTCTACAAGCGAAGAAATGCTTTGCAATGATAATGACAAATAGTTTAAATGTTGACAACGTTTTTATTCTTTGGTAAGTTTGATGCAAAACTGAATAAATGTATCAAAGCCTACTACCATGAAATCGTAATTTTGTTATTTCTCATTACTTATCCTAACCGAACATACAAATGCATGGTTGAAGAATATTTCGAATGAGGATTTTAAAAATGCAAAAATTCAATATGGTTCGCGAAGAATAAAAAAGTTGACTTTGCGTTGCAACGTAGATTAGTTTGGGCCGACAAATCAACGTTTCCTTCCGTACAGACTTTACTACCTCACAACAGGTTTCGCAATATCACGAGCATGGCATTTTATACTGGACACTCTATATTTTGCAAACGAATTCCATGGTATCCATTGATCGCGCATAAAGAATGCATTTGTCTCATCGATACGATTCTGTTAAAAGTTAAACTAAGATTAACAAACTATTCCATTTAAAAGTCCTTTGGTATCTTGAATTTGATGACCTAGACTTCATAATTGAAAATGTGCTATTTATTTAAGAATACTACTTTTAGGTGATATAAATCCACGGCTAGATTCGAAAAATAATAGATTATGGCACCAGAGTTACGCTCTTCTGCATTTAACTGTATGGTCTCGGTGTGTAATATCCTAGTGTATTAGGATATCGTATTTTTGAATGAAAATTTTAACGATTCCAGTAATATCTGAAACATCTTGAGCTAAACTAACTGGATTTGCAGTTTAAATGCTATATAACAAAACTTCTGCGATTTTGTGTTTCGCGTAGCTACCTTCTATTAGGAATTTTCAAAATTCGATTATAACATTATAAGGTTTTACGCACAATAGCTAAACGGATTAAAAGATGATTTGCAGTTTGTTGTATCTGAATCACAATCAGTTTAAAGGTTTGTACTACGTTTAATATATTTTGTAATGGGTTGATGCAGAATTTACTGATTTTAGCAATGTATCAACAGCTCATGTTGATCACTGCGAATAAAATACTCTAAATTTTAGATTAAATATTAGCATTTATCCTATACCTGAATCAAACAAATGCAGAGTTAAAGAATATTTGATGACATTTTCCAAATGTAAAAATTCAATAATGGCAAGATCCTTCTGTAGTGCTTTAAAATGCAAAGTTGACTTTAGAATGTTTTCGAAATTCAGAAAACGAGACGATAAGATTATTTTTAGGCCGACAAATACACAACTATTTCAATCCAGTTTAACACGACTATTCTAAGAATATCCGGAACGGTTTCAGCAATATCACCACACATCATTTTTAATTAGACTTTGGACACTCTATATTTTCAGAAACCTCAAATTCAATGAGCAACTCATTTGATGCCGTATAAGAAATACTGTTGTAGCAATCAGATAACGATTTGTTAAGTAGTTAAACTAAATTAGTATAGCGTAGATTTTTCGACTTCCATGCTAATTTCGCACCACTTATTTTGGAGATTATGACTTATGTTCCAATTTGAGTTTCGAAAATCCTTACTACCTTATGTCCTAACAATCGATGAAATAAGAGCAAATCTGAAGATTAATGTTTTGGACGAAAATACCCTATAACCATTTCAAGTTCACGTTAATCAACTGCTTGGTCTCAACGAATATAGACCGTTGGATTGTTGTCCCTAACCAAAATTCTGGAGGCAAATGGCGGACTCTCCTTAATAATAGATTGGATAAGGTAAAGTCGCATTTATTTCCGATATAATCTGAAGAATTTGGTAATCGAATAGGCACTTGGTCCGTTAAAATCCAAATAACAAGCAAATTTCGATTGTTCAAGCTTCGGCTACCTTTATGTATTAGTGAATCGGAAAATTAGAGCTCCTAGAATTATTAAGGAACTTTACGTCACAATACTACCATCGAGTTATTAAAAGAATTATCGACGTTTTGGATATGTTCCTGAACATCAATAGTTTGATTTTGTTGGCTATGGAGTTAGAGCTACCTCTCATAATGCTGCGATTATGAGTGAATATCTTACTGCTGATTTTGATAATGGATGAAATAGGACACTTGGTTTACAGATCTCAATTTAATTTAGATTACTCTGGTAATTAAATTAAATATTAGATTATATAATACCCATGCAATAATACAAGAACTCAGAATAGGTTCTATATTCGTCATTCATTTTCAGATCGTAAACAAGTAAAGAAGATTTAGTTATGCTATTCAAAATTTGCAAGTTTCTTAGAATTTTCGAAATTTCAGAAAAACTGAGATATAACATATTTTATAGTTGCTAATTGTCTGTAATTATTTGGAACTATCGAAATATTTAGAGCGAATTGAACAGAATACCTAAATGATAATAGCAGACTAACTGAGATCGAATTGTAAGTTATATATAACATCATGGTATATTTGTTAGTATTTGGATACTAATCAATTAATATAGAACCGTATATCCTATCTACTTCAAGCTAAAGATCGCCATCATTTTTTCCATGTAGACTAAAGATTTATGCTTAATCCATTCTTAGTTCAAGAAAATACCTATATATTACAGAATAATACAAAGTACAAACTATTTGTAAGTGCAATACGTATAGTATTGGCGATGTTAAAACAGTTATAATCGACTTTTAATTATCCGTTAATAATATTAGGCCTGGAGGACGATAAACGATTTGATTTTGAACATTAAACCAAAATGCTGAATAATCGCAACATTTCTTCAGATTAAATAATCTCTGGATCGAATAGTGCAATTTTTACCTATACTAATTCTTATGTAATAACGAGATCCACTCATTCTGGTCCGCTCTGAAATTACCACTGACATAGTTGTTAAACAGGACACACGTATCTTTAATGTTGTGACAATCTGGATCAGATAGAGTCCTTGCAATATATTTAACACGTAAGGTATCTATAGTCAAACTATTCTATTTCTGAACACACGACATTCGACCATTTTGAATGATTTCTATTATTACGTTAGTACGTATGTCAAATGACAGGTCTGCCTAATAAGCTCATAATTAAAACGGAATTTATGTATTTCTAAAAAAAGAAAATATGAAATTTAGTATTTCCAGTAGAAATTCAAATAACGACTTTGATTTCCAGGATATTTAATACCTTATAATCTACGGAAAACTAAAACTTAAATTGTTGAATAAACTTTCATTGGCCAGAAACATTTAAGTAATTAACATAAAATTCGTTAAACAGTTAAATACTAAGTGATGGATTCAACGAATATACATTGGTGATGTAAGAAATTCTTGGTAATCGAAGGTAAGGGTTCAATTTCGTTACGACCTTAATAATAATTCTGTTAAGTTTGTACTATTTAATTGTAAGTTTCTTGATATCCATAGGAATATTTTAAAATTAAAAGTAATTAATTTTAAACGACTTATCAGTTTGACTTATAAACATCAAAATGGTAAATAGTATATTCTAATTTCTCGAAAACGTACATTCACAAGTGTTAAAAAATGATTATTTTTAGTTTAATTTATCGAATCAAAGACATACATAAAGCTCTTTAATATTTTTGACAACGAAAATCCAAGTACTTATAAATAAACCTTAATTTATCTTTTTGGGTTTTCTATGTGTTTGTATATTTAAGTTATACAAACTAAGTTTCGATAACACTTACAGTTATCTTTTCAGTAGTATATTAACATTAAAAAAAACAAACAGGTTGTTTAATATTTTAATAATGCGAAAGTTTACATTTTCATACTAGAATGTACCATTTTCTAGGTAGCTAACTGCGCCTTACTAAATTTCAATAAAATTTGATTCCAAAAAAATTTACAAATTTGTCTATCTGGAAGGGCACCTTCAATCTCGTGTAACTTTAAAATCAAAGGGTTTAGTTACATTATAAAATGTTTCCTTTCATAAGTACGTTACAAAATTGAACTACACAGATCTTGGACTCTTTCATTATTGGTAAAATATTTGCAAATATAGGTAATCAAAAGGTTCAAATAAAAAAATTATCATTCTTTTAAACAGATTGTAAAATTAATTCTATACGGTACTTTCCTTTTCCCTTGACTTATTAATCATAACAATAATCGTTGTCGTGATAATTTACTTAAAATACTCTTAAATGGGTTTGAAATTTATGTAATTTTAATTTAAGTTTCTTTCTTTAATACAGATTAATTTGTTTTACATTTACAAGAAAATCTTACCTAGACGAACCAATTCTGATATAAGCTTGCCCCGGAAATGTACCAAATCCGGCTTCATCACCACCTACTATCCGTCTTTGTCTTGTTGACGTGTAGAAATCCCACATCCTAAAATTGACAAAAAAAAACAACATAAGCATATTTAATAATGATTAAAATTTATTATCAAAAGCAAGAAAAAGTGAAGTGAAAGTTGAATTTATAATACCAGTTTATTGACATAATGCTCTTTACTTCTTTGATTATAACACTTACTTTCTCCATTATTATTTTAATTATTTTAAAAAGTTTTTAAGAGTTTTATAGTATTTGTAAGGTCATAAAGTGCATTTTTGTTTAATAAGTGCCCATTATTGTTATTTTACATGCAAATAATGAATGGTTAGTTTTATCTAGAAATATTTAGTTTTATCACTTATGCCAACGGTCGTACATATTGTATACACTTTATCAAATATGTCAAGAAGACTAGCCTGAATTTTTGATTACAGGGGCCTGAGTACACCTTGTAAGCTTTAGCTAATTCATACCACGATTGCAAAGCAGAAACAGGCCTCCACATGGACCTTCTAGAAGCCCCCCTTTTATCCAACACGATACGAAGAATTCGCATGTAGAGTCTGGTGCACATTCGGCATCTGTCCAAAGAGATTTATTATATATTGGAAATGTAACTAAAGGTAGAATTTGTGTGTTTTTGTCAAAGGTCTGTCGTTTTATATCGGTTTATTGTCTGTTATCTAAAATAATGAATTGTACTGTCTGTCTGTTAAAAATTTATGGCAAGTGTTAATAAGTTAATGAAAATTAAACAGATACAAAAAAAAATTGTTAATTATCAAAGCTAATTAATACATTATTACAAATAGGTATGTCGAACTACACCTAAAAATATCAAAATATTAATTTATCAAAACTTTTCAAACTTAATATGCAGATTTTGACTATAAAGTGCATTCAATATTTATCATTGCAACGGAGTAGTACGGTAAAGATCCAACTAATACGTTAACACTCTTCATTACAACAACTTTACATTTAAAACCGGTTGTACAAATTAAATAGTCATAAATTATCAACCGATTTAAGCGATCATTCGCGATTGATAGTGGTGCAATGATTGTTAAACCAGGCTTGGAAATTTCTTCGTATGAGGACCCTTAACACCTATATCGTTTAATTCAGATCATAAAACTTGGCTTGTTAAAGAACATCATTTAGAATTAAAATATTTTAAAAACATAAACAAAAGATTACCTAAAGTGATTTGAATTACGAAAGTTTTGAAGTTACGTAACCAATACAAGAATCAAGCCCCAATCTAAATTGAACTCGATAGCTATTCGTAAGATACTTAACTAAATTGTAATAAATATTCCACTATAATCTTTTCTTGTAATAAAAAATTGTATGCTAAACAAGCTTAGAATGTGTTATGTAAAAAAATTACCGGGTGGCCAGATAAAATCAAAGTTGTTTGGAAACTTTCGAGTAGAGATTGAAAAATTTAAACTTAATATATTACCAGAGGTGGATTGGAACGAATTATTTCTTGGCCACGATCATTTAACCTGTTGGGACTTTTATCAGTATCGATGAAATCAACTCACCAACAACCAGACTATAAAGTACGAATTTGGAAGCCATTAGAACATTGGAGAAGTTCTGTCAATGCATGCCAAGGGCCAATGTAGTCGAATCGGGCCCCAAGGAAAGTTAGGGGCCAAAATCATCAAGGAAGGCGTTTCTTCTTGTCCTAATTATAAGGGTCGGGCGTCTGCGAAAGTTCGAGAAATCGAAACAATTTAAAATGGCTTTTATCCTACTAATTAAATAAAAGTGAATAATATTTAACTATAGAGAAGCATTTAATCTTAAAAGGTAAGGTAAACCTGGATTGGAAGAACGAGGTATGTTTTATTTAAAAGTGCAATGCATTTTTATAATAAAAACGTACAAATTAAACGATTATAAAGGTTACTTATTACCCCAAACTTTTAAATTTAAAACCGTTTTAATTAGCTAAACTCCTTATTTTCATAATTTTGGAGAATTAATTTAATTCGGTTTCGATCAGTTAATTTTCCTTTTATAATTGGAATTTTTATCGATTTGACTAAAAAGACGTAGGTTATTTTTGTAATGACAGTACCGAGAAACAAACAATATAAATTGTAAAAGAATAAGTTAAATTTTTAAAATGCACTAAAACTAAAAATAAAAGTTATTACTTTATCAATCATCATTTTATTTTAAGCACATTATAAATTTAATTATGTATTTAAGCATTAAGACAAAATCTAGTTGAGTTCAATTCATCATGACCAAACATAACTATCGCTTTTCAAAATTTACAAGTTTTCGGTCCCTGCTTGCATTGGTCAAAATTAAGGAATTACAAGCTTACAATTTTGAACAACGAAACAAATGTACAGGAGTTTTCAAGCATAAGAAGAATTATTAAAAAATGCTTATTTGCTAGACTTGGCGGTAAATAAAATATTTATTTATTATTGTACAAAAGTTTTAAAAGTTTTTGCAATTGCCAAATGTCCGTTGGCTTTTTCTTGTGAAGGAGTTTAAATTTTATTTCAAAAATCGCGAAGATAATAGAATTTGCAGGGTTAACCGTAAAATTCAATCTCACATGTAATGCATTTGTGTCAATTATAGACAAATGAACAATTCGAGATAAAGTGAAAATTTAAAAACATGGTCTACTAATGTTTTCTACAATGTAACTTTTATGCATATTAAATTATAAAAAACGCACAAATTAAATACCCGAAAATAAAAGTCCTAATTGAATTAGATTTTATTTTTCAGAAAATTTATTATTTAAAATTATATTGCGATTTCGTTTTTCTTGGTTTTAACAGTATTTACGGTGTTTTAGCTTTGCATTTGATCCTATTATTTGGTGTTTCATTTTTTTGATTGTATAAGTGTTTAATTATTTGTTAATTTTTAAGTTTTAATTTGGTTATATTAATTTTATTTTTTATTTACAGTTTTATGTTAATGGGTTAGTCGGCCTATTTCCACAGTTTTGTTCGCTTTAACGCGACGTTTCGAAGCGGACTCTGCTTCCGTCACAGGCTGTCTGCAAGGACTGTTTTCACTTGAGTCGATATTTTCTCAACACTTACTCTCTGATTCAATTGGTACCTTTGAGTTGTGAGTCTAACACCTTTACCGCTGAGACACTAGTCAATATTGATTTATTATTATAGAACTATATATAATATTAACTTTTGGATTGCGCAGTATGTTATTGCATGTGCGCTAATTCCTATTAGTACGATCGATTGTTGCGACAAATCTTCGCGTCTTTGTCCAGAATTATGTCTCGGTGACTTCCTGGTGTCTCTGCAATGTTGTTCTTAAACTCACTCTGCCTCATACAAGTGCGACAGAGGATACATAGGAGAGAACAGACCACTCAAAGTGAGAACTCAGGAACATAAGGACAACATTCGCAAGGACACCAGGAATCACCGAACATATCTGGAACAAACGCAAGATTACGAATATCATCATCTAAGCAAATAGGTTGGCCCCGTAAATATTAAAGCCAACACTACGAAAGATTTAATATATATATATATTAATTATATTCTAAAAATACTATATTGGATTAACATCCAGTGGCTCAGTGGTAAAGGTTTGTCAGACTCACAACTCAAAGTCCAAGTTGAATCTGAGAGTTCAAGTGCTTAAAAATCCGCTCAAGTGCGGAAAAACATGTGAAGAGAATCCCTTCCGAAACGTCGCGATTAAAAGCGAACAAAACTGTGAAATATGGCCACTAACCCATGTAACATATAAACGACAGGCAGTTAGCGAAAAACACTTACAATAAAGTACTATCTAGTAATTGGACACAAAAGAAATTTTTAGAAAATCTGTAATTTTGTTAAAACGTTACCTACATGTTTGAATATTGTAAAATTCCCAAAACTGCTCCTGGTGATACCGTTATCTGTCTGCCTGTAATTGTTATTTCCTTTGTGAAAGGACATTTTTATAGTCAATGCAGCTACGTGTTAAGCATGTTTGAGCCATCTGCTTGCAACACTAATGAGATTAAATCAGGACTGAAAATAGTCAGCTGATCTGCCGCTCGAAGCTCATTTCTACACTGGTAGCATCCGTAACCTGGACGTAGGGGCATTCGCTTGGGGCTGGAATCTTAACACATCTTCCGTATAGTGACAGATATGTATGTGTAGTTTGTGTATACGAGGGGAATTGAGATATAGTTTATTAAAACAGCAGAGGTCAATGTATTTTTATTTGGTCAGTATACAGGGTTATTACAAATGATGTTCCCGATTTCAATTATGAAATTTACTGGATTAACCTATATTTAAGTCTCAATTTCAGTTGGTACAGGAAAGAAAAAATCTTAAAGTTTTGTTTACATTGATTTAAGTATGTATCCTGTTTGATTAAAAAGTCAATTGTTTGTCAATTGTGTAATGGCTGACATTTGGAGTACAGGAAAGCACTTTATGTGTTGGATTGTCACATCAACCAATCAGTTATTAGCGTGCAACGTCACTTTAGAACCAAATTTAATGAAGATCCTCCTAACAATCACAAGTGATACTTGAATTTTAAGAGAAATTGGTGCATTTGTAAAAAGAAATCAACTGGAAGGCCGTCAGTAAGCAATGACACTGTACAGCAGGCAAAGGAAAGTTGTACGCGTAATCCACAGAAATATACGGTTAAATGCAGCAGACAGCTTGATATACCACAGCCAACAGTTTGGAAAATTTTACGTAAACGTATAAATTTCAAGCCTTACAAACTTCAGCTTGTTCAAGCATGAAAAGCAAATGACAAAGTTCTAAGACTTTCTTTTTGTGAGAACGTGTAGGCCTTGATGGAAAATTAAAACTATGTAAAATGTTTAGGCTTTAGTGATGAAACCACATCCTACTTGTGTGGTAACGTGAACAGACATAATGTCATAATATGGGGCTCGGAGAACTCACACACCTACATCGAGCACTTACACTCCTAAAGTTAATCTGTCTTGTACTATCATTTACAGCAAAGTGTACGGACGTTTTTTCTTTATTGGACAAACAATAAATGGAATAAATCTTGGACATGATGAGCGAATGGCTTCTACCGAAATTAGAACAAAAATCGCTAAACTTCATTCTGGACTTCAAAATCGGCTGCCTGGTAGATGAATCGGTCGTGCAGGTCCAAGTGATGGTGCACTCTTGAACTGACTGGCCTCCAAGATCTCCGGACATCACCCCTGTGATTTTTTCTTGTGAGGATACATCAAACATAAAGTGTGTACACCACCAGAAAGCATACCTGAGATCCCAACAACGGATTACCAGAGCCATCGAAAGTATGGCAAAAGCTTGATTACACGCTTAACATCTGTCATATCACAAGGGGTTCCCATATAGAACATTTCTAATTCTTGGCATCTAGGATAAAACTTCTTGAGTTTTTCTTGAAATGTAACTATTTTATTTTTTTGTATGATAAATAAAACTAGATTTATGTACACTTGAAATCATGAACATCATTTGTAATAACCCTGAATTTGTTTTATTTGAATATTAAGTGCAGAACATCCTGTGATAAAGTTTAGTACTCACATCCGTTTACAAACAGAGTTACAGTATTTACCCTTTTAAATGAGACCCTTTACCTGCAGTATCTAGTTGTATTCTATTTGTATATAAAACGTTTAATATTTGATTTGATAGAAGTTTATCTGTCCACATCTTGAAAGCACATTCATTCTTGACTAAATATTATTGTGTTTAATACTGTTAACAATGTAATTTGACTTTACATATTTAATGCCCGTTACATATTGATTTCTCACATACTTACGTACAAAGAAAAAGCTGTGTAATTTTAAACAACACAAAAACACATTTTTAGAAAAAAAATCGTTTCCGTGTCTGCGTGTGTGCTCGCGCGATATCTTTTGAACCATTAAAGTTATCGATATGAAAATTTGGTGCAAAAATTCTTTGCCATAAAATCTAGGTCAAGTTCCTTAATGAGCAAAATCCAACCAGTGGTGGGGAACTTTTGGAGGCTTAGAGAAATTAAAAAAATGTATTGATTCAAATTTTAAAAGTTACAAAATTAAAAAAACAAACTACTATCATATCTGTAACATTAGCTGTAAAAGGAAGAAAAGCAGTACCAACATTAAGAACTGGTTTTTCTTTAAGGTTTCGCCTAGAAGGTGTAATAACATTATTAATATCTGTAATATCGTAGAATATCTCATACAAGTGACAGTGTTTCTTATTATACAACTTACTGTCAAAATAAGAAACATAACCGTTGGTCACATAAGTGCATTTTAGTGGCTAACTATTTGAACTTATTTACTTACACGCAATTGTGTATACGACCGTAACTGTTTTTTTAATGTATGCCTCAAAGGAATATAAAAGGGAAAAGTGGTAAGAAATAAATATAAAAGATTGCACAATTAAAAGGTTAAAATGTGGTTAATGTTAATGTGCATAAAAAACTACTTCAGCTACTTACCGTTAACTTACGTTCCATACATACTATTCTCGTCTTTCAATGAAACAATGCCAAATGGTCAGATGCAGTAGTGGTAAGGATTTAAACAAATAATATATTTCTGGAGCCTTTAACGACACTATGCAAAACTAAAAATATACAGAAATCTTAGGTTCTGCCACCACTACTGCGCCCTCATTATTTTTTAAATTTTTGGCGGAATAAGGAAGAGGTATTAAAATAAAACTTAACCAAAATTCTTATCTCATATATAGGTCCTACTGTTTCTTCTTTTCTTAGTTTTTTTTTAAGTAAGAAACACCTCCAAACGAAGGGAAAACGCTACTGCCCCGGTATGCGGATGAAGGACGCAGTAGTATCCGTAATTTTACAATGTGTGAACGCAATAGAACTGCAGAATACATTTATATCTATAAAACACAAAAACTGTTTCTATCTATGCCCCTTATAGACTTTGAAACCATCCAACCGATGTGTTCAAAAAAGGTTTCATTAGAAAAGCTATAATGCGAAGATGGTTTTAGACCAATAAAATACGTACATTCGATTCATTCATGATTTTGATTTTCGCGAATTTTGAAATTTTTTAAATTTATTTTTTATATAGGGTATCCGCTATGTTTTATATGTTTTTATAAGAAGAATTTTATTTTTAAATAAATATCGTAAACGGTTATTAAGTTGTGTTGTGACCATAGCGAAGCGAAGCTCCACGCATATATTATATATACATATAGTGTAAATTTAAAACTTACAATAGACTGTATCTCATGAACAAAATTATGATAACAAAAATTCTCTAAACCGTTTCTAGGGTAGAAAGAACCAAATGACATAGGAGACAACTCACCCCAATGAACCCCCTACGCCACCTACCCCAACTAAAAAAATTTAAATTGCGAACACCTACTTGTAATACATCATTGGAAAACCTGTAAAAAATGCTATCCAGTGGTATAAATAAAAATTATACAGGGTGTATTATATTATTTAACTCATTTTTATAAATGAACACAAATCTCTTTTCAGAAATAACACTATAATATTTTATTTCAAAAAAGTGCATCAATATTCACTAATTTGGTAAAAATATTAATTAATGAAGTAAATGTTCAAAGTGGGTTCTGTTGCTTTGTAAACAATAATACAGCCTGTTTTCCAATTCTTCACGAACTTTGGTAAATGTTGTTCTCCTAAAGTGACGCAGGTTGGGTTTTGTAAACAACTGACTTGAGGTAACTTCAAAGAAAAAAATCTGGTGGCGGAAAATCTGGTGACCTCGGTGCTTGGTGGCCATTCAATAGGACGTCTCCTTCCATTTGTTCAGATAATTAGTATCCAACCAGTGCCTAACTTATCAATGTAAAATAAGGAATTATTGGCATCTTTAGACATTTTTAACAATTTATCGCAAGTAAAGTGTTTTTGTTTTTAAAATACTTAAATATTTAATTGGGTTATATTAATACACCCTGTATAATTTTTATTTATATCACCGAATAGTATTTTTTACAAGCTTTCCAATGATGTATTACAAGTAGGGGTTCGCTATTTAAATTTTTTTAGTTAGGGTAGGTGGGGCGTGGGGGTTTGATTTAGGTGAGTTGTCTCCTATGTCATTTTGAGATATAGTCTATTGTAAGTTTTTAAATTGACACACTGTATATATATATATATATATATATATATATATATATATATATATATATATATATATTTGAAATTTTGGTGTAAGATAGAATATCAATTTTCTGATCGAAAAGCATTCTTATAATTTTTTTGTAAATTAATCGTTTTCGAGCTATTTACAAAAAACCGATTTTATTGATGTGGAAGTATTGATTCAATTTGCAGCGCTTTTTTAATATTGTCTTTGTCGACATCAAAAAAAAACTATTTTTGTGCAATTTTATGTCTTTTTATCCTTGTTTAACTGATTTTACATACAAGTTTCACTATGATTTGCTTTATATAGTTGATAAATTGTATCTATTATGCTGTAGCCTTGAATTAATCAATTACGGAAGCTTGGCGTAATCAAGAAGAGTAATTAAATTAATTGGCGACATCCCCAATATAGAATAAAATAGATAAATTTAATCAATCGTTGGAATATCGTTATCGTAGAATATCTCATACAAGTGACATAATGAAAATTTTCCGGAAAGGTAGATAGGACGAGGTGATGTGCATATTGGCCAGCTCGATCATCTGATTTGTCGCCTTTAGAGCTTCATCCGACTCAAATCGTTTGCCCCGTAAATGTTTTTTTAGATGTCTGAATAAAAAAAGTCGCATGGTGCTAAGTCCGGGCTATACGGAGGGTGGTCAAGCTCTACAAAGCCGCACTCAAAATGCCTTGCACGATGCGCGCCTTGTAAACGCGGCAGTTGTCATGAAGCAGCAATGTCTTTTCATGATGCGAGTTCGGCTGTTTTCGCAAGAGAGCCGTTTTTAAGTTCTTAATTGTGTTTCCATAAGCTTCGGCATTTATTGTACTAACAAAACACCCTCAGCATCTCAGAAAACAGTTGCCATCAACTTTTTTCCCGAAAATTGTGTCTTTGCTTTCTTGGGCGGTAGGGGGCCTTTGTGAACCCACTGCATCGATTCCTGTTTGCTAGTCCCAGTGATAGACCCACGTTTCGTCACCAGTAACAATTTTATTCAAAAGTCACGGTCTTGCGTCAAAGCGGCCAAATTTTCTCGGCAAATTTGTTCCCTGCATTGTTTTTGTCATCCCTAAGTCCTCATGCAAAATTTTTAATACAGTTGTTTCGGATATGTTGAGTTCTTTACCAACCACCGAAACCTTTGTTCGGCGGTCTTGCAACACCAATTGCTTAACCTTGCGAACAATTTCCCCCGTTCTCGCTTCCACTGGCCGTCCATTTCTTGGTCGTCTTCAATTGAATCACCTCCCCAACGAAACTGTTTTGACCAAACTTTAACTTGGTAATATGATGGCCCATCATTTCCATACACTGTAGTAATCCTCTCGAAAATGATTTTTGGGCAATTCCTTCCTTTGTCAAAAACTTAATGACACTTCGATAATCCATTTTCATTTCGCTCATGTTACTGCACTAATTGCCCGGGAAAATTTGTACTACTTTACAGATTGACTTGCTATTTTGACGTCACTTTGAATGTCTAACGCATACGCAATATTGTTTTCGGTCGCCCTGCAACCCGTTTTCATAGCTAGGTAGATAATTTAAAAATCTCTGCTCGTATATATATATATATATATATATATATATATATATATATATATATATATATATATACATATTGTAGACATGTGATGAATTTAGTTGCCCTGAAATAATTAGACTTATCGCGATATGTCCATTATTGACTTGCCAGACGCCAAAATAGTGATGTAATTTGGCATCTGGTTAACACTAATTAAAACATCCCGAAATGTCCATATACGGTACCTTGGTTACGGTAGATTTAATTTCCATTTTTTTACTCTTTTTTATTGGAATAGTTTTGTTCTGATCGGCATCGGCTTATCCTGTATATTGACATTTCGGGATGTGTTTAAATAGTGTTAACCAGACGCCGAATTAAATCACTATCTTGGTATCTGGCAAGTCAATACTGGACATAAAGTGACAGGTCTAATTATTTCGGCCACGGGCCAAATTCGTCATATGTCTCCAACATATACAGTGCGTTCAATATAATCGGGCGCACTCAATAATTCTTTTGTATTGCGTTTCACAAGAAAGAATAGTTTTTTATTCATTTACATATACTCTATTAAGTGTATAATCCTGTTATTTTAAGTGCTATGGGTTCTATACTTTTACTTATATTGCGCCCTTCTGGTTTGGTAACCCAGCGCGGTTTTATCTTGCCTCGGCTTTGCTCAATCGGTTTATTTTATAAACGGGGTGGTTCGTAGTAATTACTGGATGGGCTTAACACTGCAACCTTAAATAAAATTCGTAAAGCATTTTTAACACGTATATTAGACCAATATTTACAATAAATTAAACGTAACTAATAAATATATGTACGACCGCCCTAGTCCAGGTCCTGGCTTCACTGGGTGCGTAATCGCTTCTGTGAACAAAAGATAGTCTTTTTAATCTATTCCTTACCTAAGAGGCAAAGTTAGGTTACGGTCCTGTATGTACGGTAGCGAGGCGTCAGTCTTGATACCGTTGTTGGTCGAGACGCCAGCGCAATGAACTCGACTCGTTTGAGAAAATCGATATCGTGTTTATACGTTAGTAACTCCGGAGCGCTGAAGCAAGGATGTCTACTCCTGGAAGTAATACACGCGAAATGCACGTATACAAACGCGAGGTATTTGGACGATCTTTCTTTAATTATTACGGGTTTAATTTTGGCAATTAGATTATTTATCTAACTAAATTACCGATCTCTGTACTGAATTTAATTATTTATAATTAAATCTAGGGAACAAAATTACTTAATATTAAAAACTACTCTAATAGGTTTACGTAAAGATAGAAAAATCTACGTACTCTCTAATTTATTTACAAACGTTCGTGCACCAGGTATTTACGATGGTTCGGTGGACGACAAATTTATCTACTGATTTATACAACCGGTTATGGAGGTACTCTTCTGCGATTCACAGACACTGTATACGGTTATTACGTACTGGGTGTATGAAGTGTGTGAGTTTCGAGCGGATTTTAGTAAGGTCCAGAAGACGTAGGCGACGGCCTGTCTTTACTGATATACTAAGAGAAAGGTCGTAGGTCTTTACAGCCCTGTAACAACCCTTCACCCTCAAGTGGTGACGAGATACGTCAGGGGTTACCCTGCGTTTCTCTAGGTATACTTTTGGTGGCGAGTGACGATGGGATCTACCCTGCGTGACTCTAGGTGTTAGTGTATTTGGTATTACGTCGTTACCCTGCGTGTTACTCTAGGTATACTTTGTGTAGTATAACTCCTGGAGCTCAGCCCGGAATTATTTACGGTCTGTAATGTTTGAGTGTAAATTGTCAGAATGTATAACTTTACAACTTACGTGTCTATCAATAGTAGTACAGAATTGAACTTTAGGTTGCCCGATCGCGAAGGACTCTTCGTCGGTGAACAACAGGTCGGTGCTTACGCTAAGCAAACGGAGCGGCTGCGGCTACTGGTTTCTGGAACGGTCAACGGTACGGTGGCGGCTGCTGGATATCGGCTTAACTTGAATCTATCAACGGTACGGTGGCGGCTGCTGGATATCGGCTTAACTTGAATCTACTGAGATTCATTCTATATCTTATTATGCGCGTCGCGAGTTTATAAAGGTGCCTCTGTGGGCGGTTTCGCGGCTACCGTGCGGGGATGCCATTATGTGATTGGTTAAAATCGTTCTGACGTGCAGAAACTTACGGTTTCTTAGAACTACACGTCAGCACTGATGAATAAATTATTTGTTGTGCAATATCGCGTAAACTTATGAAATCTTACATACAGGATGGTCCGCACATAATTTATTCTAAAACATATAAGTACAGGACGCTGGTTCTTTACAAGTGCTTGGTTTAGATAATTTTTTAAGCTTCCGGTTTGACCGGAAGCGCACATAATTTTATTTTTTAAATCACACTGTATATATATTTTTGCATTTTTGCATTGCTTATTTTTTTCTCAATACATACGTATAAAATTCTTATAGGGTTTTATAAAAAAATTAGAGAAAAATGCCATCGAAGGTTTTTCAATTTTATTATACGATTAGAAGAATCAAACAAAACCGTAGGCAGCGTACGTCAACAAAATCGCATCGCAATTGTTTTTTCGTTTATTGCAATTGACAATCAGATAAAAGTTTAATTTGATTTCAATCGAAATAATTGTTTAAAATGAATAACAGTGAAAAAGTTGACCTGTTGTTAATTTTCGGTGAATGTAAACGTAATTCTCGACGAGCGGTAGAATTATACGCACAAAGATATCCCAATAGATACCATCGTTCCGAAAGTTACATACGAAAAATTGAACAATCGCTTAGAATGCGTAGAACATTACCAGTAGTAAATTATCAGAATTTAAAACAACAAAGAAATGTTTTGACCGAAGATATTGAAGTACAAATATTGGGTTATTTTAGATTAAATCCACGGTCATCTTTTAGATATGTAGCGCAAAAAGTAGGTGTATTAGTTGGGTCAATTCACAGAACATTAAAAAAATTCAAAATGCTGCCGTATAAAGTCGATTTGGTTCAACACTTGCGGCCTCAAGACTCTGATCGGAGATTAACTTTGATTGCATGGATAGTTGAGCAATGTGATCACAATCCATTATTTTTAGATCATATTTTATGGACAGATGAATCCAAGTTTACAAATAATGGAGTTATTAATAAACAAAACAATCGTTATTGGTCTGACGAATATACTCATTGGTTAAGGAAAACTAACCATCAAACCGTATGGGGTACTAATGTTTGGTGCGGTTTAATTGGAAACCAATTACTAGGACCTTATTTCTATGATGGTAATCTAAACGCCAATAGGTATCTTGAATTTTTAGATAACGTGCTACCAACAATGTTCGATGAGTTTCCTCTGCTTCTGCGACAATTGTATTTCCAGCGAGATGCAGCTCCAGCTCACAACGCGTTGATAGTAAACGAATATCTTAACCAAACGTTCAATGAACGATGGATAGGAACTAATGGCCCGGATCTTACACCGGTAGACTTTTTCTTGTGGGGTCATTTAAAACAGTGGTGTATGCCGATCCACCTTTAAATGTTATAGACTTAAAGAATAAAATTACAGCTGCATGTATTAATTTAACTACGCAGCAAATCAAAAAAGCAACTAACCATGAACTCAGGCGACGATTAGAAGCATGTCTAGAACAGAATGGTGGCAACTTTGAACAATTTATTCGCTATTATAACTGATTTTGTTTAATTTTTCTAATCATATAATAAAATTGAAAAACTTTCGATGGCATTTTTCTCTAATTTTTTTTATAAAACCCTATAAGAATTTTATACGTATGTATTGAGAAAAAAATAAGCAATGCAAAAATGCAAAAATATATATACAGTGAGATTTAAAAAAATAAAATTATGTGCGCTTCCTGTCAAACCGGAAGCTTAAAAAATTATCTAAACCAAGCACTTAATAGAGTATTTGTAAATGAATAAAAAACTATTTAAACACTTTCTTGTGAAACGCAATATAAAAGAGTTACTGAGTGCGTCCGATTATATTGAACGCACTGTATATGTTGTAGACATGTGACGAATTTGGACCGTTGCCGAAATAATTAGACTTATCGCGATATGTCCATTATTGACTTGCCAGACGCCAAAATAGTGATGTAATTCGGCATCTGGTTAACACTAATTACAACATCCCGAAATGTCCATATATAGGATAAGCCGATGCCGATCTTTACATGATCAAATAAAAAGAATGGAAATAAATCTACGGTAACCTAGGTTACCGTAGATTTAATTTCCATTTTTTTACTCTTTTTTTTGAATATTTTTGTTCTGATCGGCATCGGCTTATCCTGTATATGGACATTTCGAGATGTGTTTAAATAGTGTTAACCAGATGCCGAATTAAATCACTATCTTGATATCTGGCATGTCAATAATGGACATAAAGTGACAGGTCTAATTATTTCGCCACGGGCCAAATTCGTCATATTGTCTATATATATATATATATATATATATATATATATATATATATATATATAACTCTCGCTATATTGCGGAATCGCGCACATTCGCCCGCAAATAACGCTGTTATCCTAACAGGAATTGCAAAACCACAATAACAATTTTTTTCACAATCAAGAATATTCCTAAATTATTCATTTTTTTAATATAATACTACTGAACGTGATATAATACAAAATAAGGTAATCCATGATTTGCTTATTAACTTGGCACTAGCATTTCAAAAACTTTAGTCACATATTTTCTTTGCGAATACTTGCACATGTAAGAACATGATTATAAGCATTGTGTACGTTTTTTTAATTTTTTACTTTCACCAATTCACGGTGTGGCAGTAAGTACTCAATAACTTTCAAAGTTTTTCATTAAGATTATTTAGGTATCGACAGGAATTGCCAGAATATGGGCAAACTTAGTAGAACCATACTTTACAAAATGTTTATGACTCGCTAACATGAAGGATTTAACACCTTTGACGTTATTGCAACGTCTCATCTTTCCAGTTTCTCTAAAATGCTATTTTAAGTGTTTATTTGATCAACTTTATTGATGTGTCGGGAGAAATTATGGTAAATATTGTTACAAAAAAATTTGCAACTATGAATGGAAATGTATTTGTAGGATGTAGTACACCATTAAGTTACGAGTCTTTGTACTAGGGCACAAAAGTTTATATCTGATAGTTTTGTAGCAAGTTCAGTATCAAGAATAGTGTAAGATATAGAAATAGTTCATGCTGGCTCAAATGTAAATATAGATTATTTCACACTTATTTTTGTATGTTGTTACTTAAGCGCGTTACTGAATGATTTGTTAGTCAAAAGAGTGAAATATTTCAAAAAATATTTTCTCTATTTTGCGTTGATAGTATGTACATTATAAAACTCAAACGCGTTTCAAAAATTCAACTTTATGAAACCGAAATTTGTTTTTTCAATAAACAGTATTCCAAACAATTCTAATAAAAATTCAAACACAACAGCAGATGACTTTCTGTACTCGTTTATAGCACTTATTCAATAAAGCAAAAATTCCCCATTTTTTCTAAGCTGTACACAGATTTTGTACTGTAATATACAATTTGGATGGAACAGGAATAACGGCATTACGTAAGAGTGTGGTTCCGAAATGGTAAAAGCAAGTTGTGTCACCAGTGTTTGTAGACCACACCTCCTTTAGAGACAAACGGTTCTTCAGGTACAATATAATGGATAAATGAGGAATTATTTAGGAATGGCAGCAACAATTTTTACAATTAACAAAAGCCAGCAATGGGAATCCAGTACTTCTCGTCGTTGACAATCGCTATAGTCATACTTCTTAAAGCATACCACGGCATAATTCATATAGACTACAACCTCTGGATCTTACTTTCTTTGCACCCATAAAAAATACCTTTCTACTCCTATATACGTAACACACGAATAAGGAAACTCTCTACTATATGTGTAAATTCTGCATTACGTAATACGGTTACGTAATGAAAATTAGAACTGTGTGTATATATATATATATATATATATATATATATATATATATATATATATATATATATATATATACATACATACATATATATGCCCATTTGTTCTATTAATATAAATCCGCTGAATTATGCCACATTTAATAATTAATATCGCACATACTGTTTCAAATAATCTCAATAAATAGGACATTCAGGAGAAAGAGTTGCATCTATTTCCACTAAGAACATACAGGGTTGCCATTTAAAAATATGAACTTTGACGTCATATCCGGAAAATGCGCAGCGCCATCCACATGCGCGACCCAGCATAAAGTACAGAGTCAAAATAAAAAATCGACGTGTCGCAAGAGTTTGACCACAAATAACGATTTCGAAAATAATAAATTTATCCGTTACTTTCTGAGCGCACTGTATATAAAACAAAAACGTACATTTCAGATTAAACATCATATTTGGTAATGAGCTTTCTGTTGTAGTTAAAGGCATGTTTATTTAGTACATAAAGGATATAATTTAATATAGCAATATGTTTCATCAAACTTTATGCTATATATCTATAAGTTTAACAATATAATATAGCTTATGACTTTAGTTATTCTGAAAACAATTTAAATAAGTATCTAACCACTTTTGGTGCATTAATTATTTATAATGTTCTTTATTATATATTGTTTCTGTAACTTTCTGTTATATTGCAATAAAACTAACTTTTAATATGTTATTCATTTCATAAATCAGGTAGGTATGGTATTCACAGTATTATAGAAGGCATATTAAACATATCTTTAATTGTAATGTAACATTGTGGCATTACTTCCATCTACGTACTAATCGATGCAAATGGTCAGCAGCTGATAAACAGCACAGTTAAACATAGCAGAAGGTTGTATTGACAATTCTGTGTAAAGCCTCAACTGCCACTACAACTTAGTAGTTCGAATATATTGAAAGTAGTGTGTCAACTTTAAAACCCATATAAATGTATCTAAGCCATTTACTTTAGTGTTAAAAAACATGATCCCTTATTGTAAACTGAAAAATTTTTCAATAAATCTCAAGTTTTAAATACAAAAATATATCAATACCACGATTAAATTATAGTTTATAGTACATTTAAGTTTATTATTACTTTAGAGCAATAACTTCTGTTAACAAAATAAAACTTCATGCCATCGTTAACCATACAAAAAGTGAGGTTAATTTGTTTAATTTCAAGGTAACTAATAAAACCGGTGGCGTCAACTAATTCTATTTATTTCAGATCGAGTTTTTCGAACTCTTAACGTGGTAATTGAAATAAACCACACAATCGTGTAATACATTTATACTATAATTTATTTTTATACGATCGTTCATTACAATATTAGATACGTATATAAAACGTTTAAAAGTTATAATAATCTTAAGGAGTGGTAGTTACGTGTTACTCGTACGTCACTATTCTTATACTCTATAGGAGTAGAAAAAGCATAGTACACAACTCGGGGGGTAATGCCTATTATGCACTCGTGCGTAATAGGCCATTTACATCCTTACTGTGTAATATACTATTAGTATATTCTGTTTGTTTTCATATGCCTAGAATAAAGCTTCATATTGTATTTCGAATTATAATTTGTCGTATTTAGTTTAAAATGGATTGCTTTGTTAGAACTAATTTAAATTAAAATCGTAAACTATCATTACTTTTCCCAAGGTTTAAAATTAAGAATGCAGTTTGTTATAGAGATATAAAATTCTAAATTGTGTTGTATTAAGTTTCTGATAACGACTCTTAATAGAGGAATTGTGCCAAGAATCTTTGTGGTAAAGTATATCAATGCTGGTTTAATTAAGAATCATCACTATAGGAGAAGGCAGTATTTGTCTGAACCACAATATGACCTCAGAAAAATTTAATGCATGTGCACCGTAGAACAGATAAGCCGATGTTTACTTGAACATGCAGTTTCTATGTAACCAAAAATATGACGTAGTTTCTCTCGATCATTTACGAAATGGGCATATCGTTTATACCGCGTTTATAATTTGAATAAATGTGTTTTATGATTTGTTGTTGTTTTAAAATTTAATATGGTGTAACTGAAGAATTTTGAATGTATGTCCTCAGTGCTGGTCTTGATCTGGTGAAGTGCAGTTGTGGAGGCACAGTATCATCGACGCGTTCCCGGTTCTGCTGAACGTAGTGTGGACTGCGGGTCCGTTTCACAAGGCTGGGGAACTTGTGTCGCTTATCGTGGTCTACTAGACCTACTTATCGTTCCTGAAGTCAAGGTAGTGTTTTTCCAAGTGCTTCCTGAATTTCGGACTTGTTTCCGGATTTTGTATGTTGTTTATGGTGTATTGGAGTATTGTGTGCGAACCACCTTATTTACGTTCTTCTGTAAACAGCCTTTGATGGACCAAGTCTCACTGCATATAAATCTGTACATAATTATTTTAAATCATAAATAGATCTATAAATAATGTGTAAATAATATTGTGCGTAAAACCTTTTTTTGGTGTACATAAACTATACAACGTCCAAGTCAGTCAAATAAAACGTAACGTTATTGAATTTGTTATTTGGTTTGCAGTTTGGTAGTCAATAAGCAGTTCTGAAGCCGTTCAGGTCCAGATTGCTTCCGCTATCACCTGGAGGAGAAGTTTTCTAGAATTTTGTAGAAGGTAATTTACATTGTACATTTATTGTGATTGTGTTATCCTACGATTGTTTGCATTTTGGTGAAATTATTTGGCGATAAAGCTAATAAACGTAGTCATCTTTAGTTGAAGCGTTGATACATTTACGTTATTTTAAATTAAGGTTGACGAACCACTATTATTTGCGTTTTCATTTGGGATTTTTAGAATGTTTAATTGAGTGTACTGCAGGTTTTGTGCATAAAATTTTACACTGTAAAATTACTGATTTGGAGTAAACGTTTGTTTACGTAAATGTTTTGAATTCTAACAGAATTGAGGTAACTTTATCGTCAAAATTTAAACTAAGCTAGAAGGCCAGAGCTTGCAAGTTTGACCGATTTAAGGAATAGGGGTTATATCTCCCCCCCTAATCAAATTTGTTAGGCCGTAAAATTTAACCTATGTAGCATTGTTGTGTTTTTATTTGTGTGTGGTCAATAGATGAATAATAATTAATTGGATTTAATAGCGTTATTTGTAATCTCCTCCCGAGTGGTGAATTCATTTGTTTTAATGTAACCTGGTGGCAAGTTCCTAAATCTGTCGCATTTAGTTTTATATAATTTTTTTAATAGTTTTCTGTTAAATTGTTTTTTTGTTGTTTAACGTAATAAATTATAGAAATTTGAATGACGTTTGTCTAATTTATGTCTAATTATTTTGTTTTGAGTTCAATTGATAGTAGAATTTTGTAGATGATTAGTATGTAAGCGAAACATTTAGCGTTGTTTATTTTTTGTTTTGTTTGAGTGCATTTTGTCTACAAGCATTGGGGGTAACGTAACGTAAAATTAAGTGAAAGGAAGCTATTGAACCTAAACAGCTGATTTACGGGCGCGGTTTCTTAGTATTTGAAGCGTGTGGTTTGGAGATTGCTTCCAGAGCTTAAGTTTGGAAGCATCTCCTACGCGCTACTGGAGGTAGCCCACGTAAAGGTAAGTGAGACCTCTTGACTGTTTAAGGATGATTTGTCTACGTGTGTCCAGGTGTATTCTTACCGATTTTTTTTTTACCAACAGTCTGGCATCCATTACTTGCGACGTACCCTTATTTGCGACTTTCGACAATACCACAAACCACCTTTAGTATTTTTAAATTCAAAAATACGCCCACGGCCATCTGTCTCACCGAGCTAGCCCGGCGCAGTTTAATTATCTGTTACCTTCCGTGTTAATTTCATTTTCAAGCTTCAAGATAGGATTATGAAAGCAGAGTATATCTACAGAACTTTCATTTACTTTAAGGTGTAGAAAAACAGAGCAAAGGAACTAGACCTACCCACAGTTAAATGAACTTGTACCATTGAGCCTGTTTTTAATTCCGTAAAAAATACCTAAATAAATTTGTTATTGATATTGTTAACACGTTTATTTCCTTCTACTGATGACCATAGCTGAAATTGGTACTGAAACGTTTAAAGATTGTAAATATTAATACACGATTTTATCTCAAAAAGATGAGTATTTTGAGTTGACTGGATAAGATTGAAGTAGAGTAAGTGTTAACAGATGTGGCTAAAAAAGCGACAAGCTCTACTTACTATTGTCATAAATGTCATAACATAGTTCAAAATTATATCCAAGTGCTACCGTAATAAACAGAAACTAAACTGCCCTTATAGGAACGCGTACAATTCTCATCTGTATATTATCGAAATCTGTAGAAGAAATCGAAGAGCATGGATTACAAGACCGATGTAATGGTAGATAAGCCCACAGAGAAGATGGATTAAAAAGCTGTAAATTATATATGTTATACATGTAAGTTATTAATAAAAAAGTAAACTAACAAAAAGAATTATAAAAAAACATTAAAATCAATCGAATGTAGAAGAACAGGAGCACATGAAGCGACAGAATAGTTAAATATCGACTACGGTATGAAGAGCAAAGATGCCGATCAACCATATCAACCACGGGAAGGACAATTGCAAATTGAGAAGAGTTGGAATGAAAATTTTCAAGATGTGAACAGAAGACATGAACTGTATAAAGAATACCAGAAAGAAAAGAAAAACATGGGCAAGTATTAAATATCCGAAGCAGGAGAAGGCACTAGATTCGTATATAAATACAACTATCCAATGAGACCTTATGTAAACTGGTTAAAAAAACAGAAAAGAATTTTGTGTGAGTGATAATAAATGCAAAAAAGAGAACTATGATTGGTTTGTAATGGATACCACTTTATGAAGTGGTCACGCATCGCTAAATTTATGAGATGATTTATTGTATCAAAATACTAACGCTGGCCAAATTTCAACCTAATCAATCTACTTCGGAATAAATTTTAAAAAAACAGAAACTGACGGTTGGCTTTTTATAATCCCAGCCTAAGGTGATTTCCTGTCCCAAAATACTAATCCTGATCAATCCAATCCAATTGCTCAGGAACAGACACAAAAAAAAAGATAAGAATTGATTTATACCTGATCTTCTTTATGAGGAGGTTGGAGCATTGATACAATTGGTGAAATAATTTATTGCCTCAAATTACTATTAGTTTTGATTAAATTTCACAATTAATACACTTGTTCGAACCAAAATTTGAAGAAAAAATAGGTATTTTGGAGTGCCTGGAGCACATCTAAAATTAATAGAATGTATTCTTGTCCCAAAATATTAACCATGACCACAATTCAACGGAATTGGCTCATTTGTTCAAAAATAAATTAAAAAAAAAACAAAAAATGATGGTTTGTATGCGTGCTGGCGACCATTATCGGTAGTTCAGTTTTTACCAAAAACAGCCGGGTTTCTTCTTTGACCGAACCGTACATACAGTATAAATTTCAACTCAATAAGTTAACTCGTGTGTGTATATATATATATATATATATATATATATATATATATATATATATATATATATATATATATATATATATATATATATATATCTATATATATATATATATATATATATATATATATATATATATATCGCAAGGACTAGTATCTAAAATTCTTGTTAGTACTAAGGAATTAACGATCCCAAACGTGATAAAGTGTAATAAAATTGGAAAGGGTGGATCAAAAATTTCATTCGTAAACCTATCGCATTAACGTTTTTCACATATGATTTTTATACGAAACTGGTAAAACCATCTAGTTTTTTCGGTCGTACCATTGCCCGATTCTTGTGTCTACACACTTAACCAATAAAAGTGGCAAATTAGATCTTTTTAGTAAATTTCTACTTCCTAAATATTAATTTGACATTTTTGTACTACAAAATTACCAAACCATTAAACAAACAGGGACTAAGCTAAAAAAGAATAACATAGTTGCCAAGTCGACATTACTTACTATGTACATGACAAGTTATGTAGCGAATTTCATTACTACATTACGATAATTTTCCAATTTTGATTTTGGTTTCAGAAAAATATGTAAAACTCAAGGCAATTGACACACTCGCTTCGTTCGTACTCAAACTTTGAACTCGAGTTGAAACACACCACTTTCTTCTTTAGTTGGTGGTGAAGCGTTTGAGCACACGTGCACGTGTCCGTGTGTGCGTGTCTTCGTGTCTGTGTGTGTGCGTGCGTGCGTGTTTGCAAGTGTGCATATGTGCGTGTGTGCGTGCGCGTGTGTGTATACGCGTGAATACGTGTGTGTGTGAGTGTGTTCCCGCATTCCAACATCTCCGCGTGTATATGTGTGCGGGTGTGCAGGTGTCCGTGTGTGCTGGTGCGTGTATGCGTGCGAGCATGTGTACGTACGTGTACGTGCGCGGGTGCGTATGCATTTGCGTGACAGTGTGCGTGTGGGTGTTTGTCTGCGTGTTGTGAGATTATTTGGATGCACTGGGTCTTGTGTTAACACGTAGAACATATTTTGGATGCAAATGAAGTGAGTTTGCACGAGTAATTTTTTGTGTGCAGAATGTAAGTTATTGTAAATGCTACGCACTGGAATTTTAACAAAGCGTTATGTGTTATATAAAGGAGTATTTAAATGTTGCTTAAAGATTTTCAAGTTGAAAGTATTAAATTTGGTTGAGAAATAATATTTTGGTAACACTCACTGAGACGATAATGCTTAATTGTTACTGGGATTTTGCTACTCTTTGCTAAAGAATTCGGTATGATAATTGTTATAAACGTGTGCATGAAAGAATTGATGGTATGTTGATGTATTAAAGTGTAAGAAAAGAATATGTATGTGTATTTTTGCTCGTATAAATGTAACATTGCGCAATAAAAAAATTTAATATGTGTTCAAGGGCAAATGGTGTTAGAATTTATTAAATTGTGCGGAAGGAAAAATCGCACATGTGGGAAACTTTCATAGAGAGTTGAATCTAGATCTGGATAGTATAGGGAGTGAATTTCAATGTAAATAAGGGTTTTGCAGAAGTTGTATGTAAAGTAATTCAAAATGGCCACATATTTCTCGTTTAGTTTGCGTTGGTTCCATTGTAGCGAGGCGAGTCTTGTGTGATAGGTTGATTGTGATTTTAACGCGGAAATTTGATGACGTTTGGGAAGATGGATGATGGCAGGTGTTTAAGGGAGGGCCTGCTAGGGTAGAAAAAAATCGCTAGGCTAAAGAGCTAGATTAAAGTGGGAATCACGGGCGAAGTTTTTGAGAGACTCTAAAATGGCCAGTGCCGGTTTCATCTGTAAACAGTTAGTAGTGAAGTGCATATTAGGTAATTCCAAAAACCCATATTGGGGATGACGTATTTAAACATGAATTGAAAGTAAAATAATAGTGAGTTTTTCTTTAAAAAATTTTAAAAGTATTGATTCAGATTTAAAACAGACAGCAAACAACAAAAGTGTATTGAAGTGCGTGCGATCTAACAAAGAAACCTATAGTAACCCTTTAAGTAACAAAATAAAAGTGTGTTGATTACGTTAAACAATAGTGGACATTATTGTCATTGATTTTAGTGCGTGTGAACATTATTAAATCGATTGTATAAAGGAACAAATTTTAATGTTCAAGTGAAGTAAATATTTCCTGTGACCGACATTTATTTTGAAGGACATTAGCAACTTCAACTGCCCAATTCTTGTATACGCTTAAGGCGCAAACCAACTCGTACATTCAGTTAGCGAAGCAGTGCGACGGACGAATTAAGCGTTTAAATATGACCAGTGTGAATTCATAAAGGATTACTTGAAGTAAACCACATCCAATGGACACTACTTTTCATAGAACAAAAAACCGTGGAGTTTAATTGTCAGAATAATTTTAGATTCTTGAAAGATAGTAGTTTGATTATCTTAAGAGATTTTATTGTTTATTTAATTAATGTCGTTCAGATATTAAGGATTATCAAACCTCTTACCTGATTTTATATGTATGTACATTAGTTCTTAAATCATGTTAAGGGGATAAATGTGTTGAATGATAAGGAACAGCAAATGTCTCAATTTTGCGTTCAAATTACTTATTAATCATTATCAATTACAAATGCTACTATTTTAGGTTTTTAAGGCGTGTATTTATAACTATGAGCTTAAATCGAAAAAGTTTACATTATTATGAAGTTTATTGAATTAATGAGAGTCTCTATGCACATCATTTGGATTCGATCTAATGAAAATCATTATTTGGAGTCCAGATTTATTAGGAAAAACACTTACAGTACTGTTTTGATAAGTAACAGCTATTTGTCGTTTTATACTTGTTAGGCCTATTTTTGTATCAATATATTAAAAACGTTTATTTATAGCTCAAACTCATTGGGACAAAATTGCACATCAAGAAAAAAAAAAGGAAACGACCACGTGTTTACTTATGCACGATATGGTTAAGGATTGGTGCGGTCAAGATTGGATCGGAAGGAACGAAGATTTTGATGGGGAAGATATTACCCTAGCATTCGCCTAAATAGCCGCACATGTGTGCGTATACGCAGTGAGCGTTCCTCTATATGTGTACGAGGAACCCCCCTGAAAAACCTCATACAAGGTAACGGGAATCGAACTCGTTACCTCCCGAATGCTAAGGAAATGGGTTCGAATCTCGGTTGCGCAACAAGTTAAGCATGTACTTTTATCTTTCGAAATTAAGAATTTGAAAGTATTCAGAGCCGTCGATGCGGCGAATTGTAACTTAGCAGATATGAACTAACAGTCGATCTGTTTCAAATGATACATAAAGCGATTGATATCCTTTTGCATAAATTTGAAAAACTGAGAATGACAAATAACAATTCCCGCATACAATTAACATAGTTACTCTAATCTTACTTCCCCCATTGGAGTTATTTAATCTTCGTTGATTGATATATTCATGTGAAATATATGCATTAAGCTTGGGGTTCGTTAATAAAAACTAAGGAGGATTGTATAAAGAATTTTTAGTTTGGCGCAGACAGGATTTTTAGGAGCTTTAACGAATAATATGTTTCAATGGTTAGCGCTGTTTAAAATATTGATTAAATACAATTAAATACAATATTTAAAGTGTAAAGGACAACTTGGTATAAAATATTAGTGACTTGTGTGCTTGAATTTTGGTTTATTAGGTTCAACATACTTTGATCAGAATTTAGTACTTAAGGATTATTTATATATCTTTGTGTTGTCAAAGTGTTGTAAGACTTTCCTTCACTGGAGCATCGACAACACATGGACAATAATGTAAGGTATTTTTGAACTATGTGGAATTTTTCGAGTGTATTATTCTTTAATAATTATTATTGTTATTTGAGGCTTTATGTAGTTCAGTTTTAAAATCCTCTGATTTTGTTTTTTGTAATGTGTATTTTAATTAATTGCGTACAAAAGTGTAATAAATATTGTTATCACATTTTGATCCGTACTTGTATTTCTGTTTTAACATTTATCTTTATGTGCTTCTTAAGGTACACAATTTCCTTTATGTCATGTTTATACAGTTTGTTGTGACCATAAGTTACCACAAAGCATTTTATTTTTGATATTTTTAATATAGATAGCTATATCAATGTTTGTGTTTGATTTTATCTATGATGTGCGACGTATACGTAATATTTTGTTTGCAAGTTGTGCATTATTTTACAGATTTGCGTTTGGTAAGTTCAGATCAAATTTGTTGTAATCATTTAATTAAAATTAAAGTACGGGTGTTAACATTTTTAGTTTGTTGTGAAGCATTTAGTAGTTTATTATAAACTACGAACGAATAAGTTCAAAGGTGAATATGTAATGAAAAATTATGATTAATTCAATTTCAATTTAGAATTTACATCAGTTCTACATACATAAAGACAAAATTTACATCGATTGGGACTTATACTTAGATAGCGCAGTTGGTTAGCGCGGTACTCTAGTAAAGTACAGGTCGTGGGTTCAAATCTTACACGAGGTAAACTATTTATTTATGTATTTAATAAAATTAATAATAATTACATTTAGTAGTTTAATTTAAAAAATCGTCTTTGAACACTTTTGGGCTGCAGTTCAATATTAGAGCGTTTTTTAAGTAATTCTTCTAATTTTGAGACGTAAGGTACTGGTTTCGGAAACAGTTGGTGAAAATTTTAAAAGTGAGATTATGTAGTAGGTATACACGTTGAGCCAAATTTTAGGTACTTACATTTTCAGTACAAATATCGAATTTCATTGCTAACTAAAAATAGTGTATGAGTAAGATTAGTAGGTATTTGTACTAGTAAACAGTATACAGTCATACCTTACCCAAACATACGTAGAAATCTTGTTTATGATTATTGCTCATGCACGCGAAACCATCTACATGTAGTTTTGTTATGAACGAATAAGTGCAAAGGTAAATATGTAATTAAAAATTATTATTAATTTTATTAAATACATAAATAAAAAGTTTGCCTCAAGTAGGATTTGAACCTACGACCTATACTTTGCTAGAGTCAAATTGACAAATTCAAATACGGCTTTTGCTAAAGCTGAGAAGCTGTTAAAACTCAGTTCAGTCGGGAAACTTGATACTACTTGTTGTAATAATTTATCAGCAGTTCTTTTAATCAAAAAATACATTATAAAGTGTGTTAGAAGCACATCACATCAGCTAGGCACATAAACATCTTTAAATTCGCATACGTTACTTTTTATGACAGCGATAGAGCGCGAGCGAAAGAGAGAGATAGAGAGAGAGAGAGAGAGAGAGAGAGTGAGATTACTACATCCATTTTGCTATAATCCCTGCAATTCCTTCAGTGATATCTCTGCTTCCTTTTTTCATCATTTCGGGATTTATCCCTTAGACTTTTCTTTAACTTCGCCAGTATTTCCTCGCTTCCATCCACTTTTTCTACTTCCGGTTGTGTACTGTTTTATTCGGTTGTTCTCATTCCTTCCAAAATAGCATAAACACTTATTTTGTTTCCGTTCTGTTTTAACAACTGTCTACCTTTACCTTTTATCCTTTTATTTCTTGTGCTTTTTATTGCATACTTTTCCAGGACCCTACATTGTCTTACGTTATCTTTTCTATTTTTTCGAAATTCTAAATCTCAAATCTCGAGAAACATTTCTATCATTTTTCCCCTTATTTCTTTGATTCTTACATCTTTCATAATGGTCATTTGTTCTTATTCCCAAATATATTTTCATTAACTAGTTACTTCATACACTTTCAGTGATGCTTGTAAAATCACATTAGTATACCACTACTTTAGTTTAAGTTTTTCTGATGTGGTTTCTAACGCTAAGTTGCTGTTAAATACCCGACCTAGCCGCTCTTAAGAAAGATGACGTTTAGTAACCATTTGCCGCAACATATGTAATAGTGGCCCATACTAAATATAAACCCAAAATTGACATTTGACGTTTAATGTTTATGTTTGGAAAGAAAGGTAGCGCCGCTCCTATGAAACATGTCGTCAGTAACCATTTGCCGCAACACATATGCGTACACCAATATTAAACGTAACATAATTGTAGTGTTACCCATAATCTGCTTTTTGTTCTTTACATAATTTTGAATAATTTGGGTACTCCTAAAGATTAAACGTAAAATGTTAATTTTGAGGTTATATTTAGTATGGGAGCAGTATCACATATGTTGTGACAAATTTTTGACTAACATCATGTTTCATAAGAGTGGCTGAGTCAATGATTATTGATATCACTATACTACCAATTCGTAAAATTAACTAATATGAATATACGCATGTCATTTTTAGTTTTAATATTAAAAAGACTTGTAAATAGAGCTACCGAATTAAAAGAACATTAAACAGGTAGTGTGTAAATATATCTCGTGCGTAAAAGCGATTTGTTCTGTGAACATAAACTATATACCGTCCTGACTAAATAACGTAAGCGTATCGCTATCGAAATTTAAAACTGGAGAATTGCCGCATGGGTTTGCCTTGCCGATCGAGAACGTGCAACAGGTGTCCTGATCCCGTCCGTTTCGCTTTCATTGCTATCTGGTGAAGACGTATTCAAGAGTTCTGTGTAGAAGGTAATTCAATATTGTACGTTATTGTGATTGCTTTATCATAACTTTGTAAATTTGGTGACATTATTTGTTGATGAGCGAATAAGCGCAGTCGTTTTGTTTTGGTGTTATTTTGCGATAATTGATGCTCTCTTGTTAATCTCAATTAAAAGGTTGACGAACTGCTTTTTTTGCGCTATCGTTGGTATTTTGTTTTTTATTATTTAATTAAGTGTACTGCAAATTTATGTATGAAAATTGATAATAATAAAATTGATTTTGAGTGACCATTTGGTTACATAATGTTTTGAATTTTAACCATATTTTGGTAATTCCATTTCCGTAATTTAAAATTAAAATCTGATAAGTTTACAAAGTTGTCCTACTTATGCTCCCGTATTCTAGAATTTAAGATTTTAAATTGAACCGTAAACAGTGTAAATATATGTAGTTTGTTGTGTGACTTCTGATATACGAGTATTCAGGTAAAATAGATGAACAATTAATTGAATTTTATGGCGTTCTTTGTGGTCTTCTCACAACCAGTGAAAGCAATAATTTACGAAAAGTAGTGATTTTGATTACTCAAACTAAAGAATTAATTAAGAGCTAAATTTTGATTTCAGATTCATTTTAAAAGTAACCATTGGTAATTTCCTACAATGGAAGCATTTAGTGTCAAACAATTTTTTTAAGCTTTATTAAATATTTGGGTTGTTTAACGTAACCAATTAGAGGAATTTTAAATGACGTTTATCTAGTTTGTGTCTAATTATTTTAGTTTGGAGTTCAATTAATGGCGGAGCTTTGGAGTTGAGTAGTATTTAAATTTGAGTTAATAAGATTTAAGCGTATATTTAACGTTAATTTTTTATTACTGTGTTTGAGTGTATTTTGTTCACAAGCATTGGGGGTAACGTAAAAAATATAAAGTTAAAAAGTCATTGAAACCCATCAGCTGATTTGCACACACGCTGCATTAGTATTTGAGCGTGTGGATATTTTAAGATTTGTTCTAGAGCTAAAAGTTTAAGCCATTTGCGTAATTTCCTACAATTAACGCGATTTAGTTAATAACAGTCTCGCGCCCTTTACTTGACTTTACTTTATTTACGACGCACCTTACTTTGCGACTTTCGTTACACGATAACCAATTCAGTATTTTAGAATTCAAAAACACCACGCCCTCTGTCCCACGAGCTAGTCTGGTGCATCTAATTATCTGTTACCTGCCGTTTCGAATATTTCGTATTAGATTTTCATTCATCCAGTAATGATGATTTTTCTATTGTTGAAATTAGATTCATCGCTAGAGAATTAGCCTTTCGAAATCAGGATTTTTTTGTATTTACAAACCATTGGCAAAATATAATTGTTCTTTCTTAGTCGCCTCTGTTAAAAGAGTAGGCCTGTATTTATAGGTCACGTATGTAATGTTTTCAAAATATTCCATAAAGTTAAAATTCATGAAACCTCATGCATTTAGGATTTGCAGTACTAAACCTGCATTAGTATTTGCGTTGATATTATAAGCACTTTGTTCATAACAAAGTTTACAAGCATCTCCAAGATCCTGAGTAGTTCTCAACAAAGTACAGAGTCTTTGTACTTTTAAGGTTGATTATATCTTACGCTTGCAGGTGTATTTTTACCGATTTTTTCAAATTAACAAAGTCTAAGAGATTTAATATGACTATTAGTTCTATTTACGATGCACCTTTACATACATTTTACAATTACAACTTTCATGTTTATTTTGTAAATGATTTCAAATAAACAAAATAACCTGAAACATGGAAAAAAGCATCCAGCATAGGAAACTTTAATAAATGATACTTTTACCCGCGAAAAATAATTGATGAAGTGCTACTTTATTTTTACTGTCAACGGTGAAGATAGTGAAGATGAAGACATTTTAGACAATTTCAGTGACTGATGAAGAGGATTGTGCAAGTGAGTGATATATAATACGACTAATATGTAAAAACAATTTTAAACTCACTATTTAGTTTACCTATAGGTATTATTTTAATTTAGAATTATGAGCAATGTTTTATAAAAACTTGTACTTATTACAAGTTAAATATAAATTAAATTTTGATTTGAAATCATTTATAAAATGAAAAGTAGAAAGTTGTAATTAAAATGTATGTAGATAGCATGAAATGGAAACAATTACGCATATTAAATTACATTACTTTAGTTTTGTTAATTTGTTGAAAGTAATTCCCCTTAAATAATTAACTTTCTATCAAAGACGTAATATTATGTAATCGAATATAAATACAAAACTCTGGTTGTTTTGAGAACTACTGCACATACGTATACAATAGCAGGTGTCGCCTTGGGCATTGTGTGTAACCATCTCTGTTTATCACGTGCCATAGTATAAGACGGAGAGTACTTCGAGGGAGGGTTTTAGTACCTGACAAGATAATCCTATAACCGCCACATAGCTCTGAATTCACTATAGCTCCGAAATATAATCCACAATCTCTCATGCAATCTCGTATGGAATTTTCGCGATTTACTTCATAATAAGCTAGCACATTTATTTCCGTTTCTTCATTCATCACAAATCTTTTTTTGTGACATACCTTTGGCAAAAACATTTAAACATCTAAACATCTAAATTTTCTGTATAATTTAAGAAAATATCTTCGATCTGGAGTTATTCTTTTGGAAACAGGGCATTATATCGTTCAAGAGCACGGTCAGCATTTTTTTACGTACTGTGTATGCTTCAAACATTTTTCTAAATGCGTAAAAGGCATTATAATAATTTGTGTCAGCTAACACCGAAATGAATTGTTTCACAAAAATAATTTATAAACGTAAAAATTACAAGATTTATTGGTTTTATTGTTTCGCATAGCATCCCTAGATGATTTACAAATAAAAATACCTAAACACAATTAAAGGAAATACTTTGGTACTAAGTTAAATAATAAATATATCATATTTTGTATAATATTTCGTTTTCATTTAAATTTTATGGTATTCTATAAGTGAAAAGTGAAATAGGCCCATATCTCCTTTATGTTTGTTTTTAGGCTGAAATTCACAATAACCTTTTATGTTAAGGAAAGCGTTGGCAATCGATTAGGGTATAAATGTACAGGGTGTCTTATTTAAGGAAACTACATTTTTTAATATAACTCGGAAACGCGATGTTCAATTGTTTTTCTGTCACCACCACGTTAATCAGCGGAAGGAATACTACTACTTCTCTAACTTAACCGACCTCATAGCTTCAATAATAAAAAGGTTAGCAATAGTGCACACTTGAATTTGATCACTGTGTATATTATTCTCTGCCTCTTTATTTGTATTACATACGCTAGCGGTGGTTGAGGGAAAGAACAGTAAACACTAGTTTTAGTTCTAAAGTTGTAAAGCTAGCATACCGAACTCCGCCGTTTAATACCTTTTAATTTTAATTAAGTTTATATCGTACTTTGTAAAAAAAACAGAGATAAAGATTATTATTATTATATAATAGCACTAATGTTTCAATTATAATTAATATAATTCTGGAAATATATCTAATTATATTTGAAATATTAGTGCTACTATTTATAGAATTCCACATAAGGTTAAAGAATATTACATTTAAATTTTTTGAATTTTATTGAAAAACAAATATCTTGGAGTTATCTAATCTGTATTTTACATTATGAAATCGAATTAATATAAGTTGATGGTTCAGCAATTGTCTCATATGGTATGAATGGAAATTATTACATCGGAAATATTGATAACGAAAATATATTTAGATGCATATTGTATCTTTAAGGTCTGAATAAACAAACTTGTTTTGATTATTATTATTCGCTATTATCTAATCACCGTTAGCGATAAGGAAATGCTTTGGTTGTCTATTAATCAGTTGCCTTAACATAACGTTAGTTATTGTTTTCTTATTTAAAAATAACTTGTTGCCTTTACAACTTAAAGTATTTGCATATGTTGTCACTTATATTGTATCTTAAACAATTAAATACCCTTTGTCGTTGGCTGCAACTATTGTATCTTGGTTATTTTTGTATAAATACCTTAACGATTTAGCATTTATTTATCGTTCTGATCAGAACTATTTCCAATTTCTTAACAACATGATTATTGTTTATTTGCACAAGTGTACACGAATTTCAGCTATTTATGATAAGTAATAAATAACTGTTTTTGTTTACTATTTTATTGATTTTAATTTTATCCAAAGTTAGCTAACTACAACGATTTGAAATTAAATGCTTTTATAGCAATAACTGTTTGTTGCTTGTACCAGTCTTTAATTTATGAGCTTTCATATATTTGTGAATATGATATTGCTTTGATTTTGATATTGAATTTTACATTTTTTATACCACTAAATGCCGATATTTAATGTGTTGTTTATTGCAACTAAAAGATACCTGTAATAACAGCCCATAATTGCACAGATGCGTGTATGCTTGGTTACTGTAAGCAATGCAACTTGGCTGTGTTTCTGGATATTAAGCAATCACTTAACAGGGTCTGGCATGCCGGTCTCCTTGACAAGATCCGTAAGCTAAACATCCCTGATCATTTCTTCTAACTTCTACTGTCGTACCTGACTAAGAGGTTAGTTCGACTCAACGTAGGTAGCACTTTTGCCCCATCTATTTCAACCCACAGCAGACACAAGGTTCTGCTTTGGCCCCAATCCTTTACACTATCTTCTCTTTCGACGTTCCCAATGTAACACAACCCGAGTAGCCGTTGCGCGGAGCCACCTCCCACCTTATATCCAAAATCCTCCGTAAGTTTCCCAACTGGGCTAACCGGTGAAGAGTCCATCAATCCAACCAAAGCACAAACGATTCACTTCCAAAATCCTAACTACCACGAAGACAAATTTTCCAACGCAACGAACAGTAATCATTCCTTAACCCTTAATACCGAAAGACTCACACTGCAACAAAAAGCCGCTTCCTTAGGAATCCTTCGCACCAAAACCTTAAACTGGTTCCTCGCCTTACAAAAAGCACTAGACCGAATACGAAACCGAGCACAACTACTGAGCGGTCTCCGGGGTCGAATCCGAGGTTGCCACACCATAACACTACAATGCACCTACAAAACATACATACGACCTATTATGGATTTTCAAGCACCCATATACACAAATATAACCCCAATCACCACTCCTCTATCGCCTCCTGTGAACGCATACACAGGTTATATTTTAGATTCGTACCACTTCCTACCACTACCGATTTCTTCTATTTCCAAGCAAAAATCCAAATTTAAATTCAAACATCCCCTGCAATCCCAACACAACTCCTTGACGACCTCCCTGAGGAGATATAAGAATCCCTGGACAATACTCCATATGCCCTTCGCATCCCCCGTCTATTGGATGACGACATCTCAAGATACCCGCCCAACGAGATTGGATTAACCACACACAGCACCCTACACCTAGCTAAACAACACACGCACACAAATAGAATAACATAACTATTCAAATAAAATCGAAATATTTTCCTTTTTTTAACACCAAAAAGCTACAATCTACGAAAAAGGATACTATTAAGCTAAAATAGGGTAAATAAGTACTAACATAAGCATGAGCATATTAACAAAAAAATAATCTCAAGCGATTCTCGGATTATTATCCCAGAGATTATCCGAGATATCAGCTATTCTGATAGACTGTTTCAGATCCCGATACCGATACATTTATTCTTTTCACATTCGGTCTTATTTTCTTAGTCTTTGACCATTGTGCATCTCCAGTAATGACCCGACCCGCTCTCAACCAGCTTTTATCTAGTGCTCGATATCGCTCACACGTAAGCCTTTAAATAACACCTGCACTAGACAATACACGAACGGAAACGTAAAGAAGTAACGCCGGAACCGCTTCATAAACTCGTTGGCTGGACGGGAAGTAAGCCTAGTTCGCCGACACGAACACACATGCCTACCCTTGTTCTATATGAGACCTCATTACACCCCCACAAACACCCGAAGTAGCTGGAAGGGCGGAATGTCTGCCGTTGCTCTCTAAATGACTTCAGGCACATACACCTACACACACTTATAAGGTAGAATAAACGTGCATGGCGAAACTCGTGTGCAAAAGTTAAAACCAAGTTCCAAAAATCGCTTATGTAATCAATTCCTATTGTAAAATTACATACGAAAAATGAACATAACTTCTGTTTTACTTAACGTACTTTTCCGTTCAAAATCTGGTATCCCGGAAGCAAGTCCGATAGGATTTACTCACAGCGTAATTTTCCTGTCGTCTAATTTAGTCCTGAATTAATTAATTTCCGTATTTATAACCCGCTAGTCTACTAAACTGTACCTATAAAAACCTGATGACGTTCTGCTAAGGTGGAACATAATAATTAATACCACTATCAACCATACGGTAAGAGAACTTCCCATTTTTCCATAACCGTCATTGGTGGTAGTTTACCATTCTCTGTGATTTTAATTAAAGTAGTTTTTTGATTATCCTTTACCGAATTACAGCCTCCTTCGTAAAGCTACCACCATTCCCATACTAATTAAAATCAAATCATAATTCACCCAAAACATGCGTAAAACCCCTAGTGAACGACATTCACTTTAAAAATAAAATATCGATTTTATTTTACGAACATTGACTTAGAAAACATTTCCTTAGAATTGTATACAAGCTGGTAACATTGAAATAAAAATACGTTTTCCAAATGTTACCAGGGAGAATTAAATCCCCTTATCCGTTTATGAGCTACCTAACATCATAGTTGCATTTAGGAAATTTTATATTATTTTATTTATGTATTAACGTATTCTGACCAGAATAATTGTTAAATAATTATTGATTGATTATAAATAAATATAAAGTATAAGATTTTGTAAAATTAATCTCACTTTCTTCATCAGACGGTACCGAGTTTTTAAAGTAATTTTAATTAGTGAATCTCAGATCATCTTCGAACGACCTTGCCTCTGACATTTCAGCTAAGTGGCTAGTAGAGTCAACATTGCGTTAACAAATTAAAGTAACGCATAGGCATAGTATGTCTTATAATATGGTACCTATACGTTACAAACCAAAATGGTATTAAAAATATTCACCGAAAGTTCTCGCTTTGAAAATCGATTGAGGATCCATCAACGAAGTTTCTCTTAATAATCACTTTTGGCACGTTGCAATATAAAATTTGTATAGATCGTAGAGGTGTAAGTAATAGCTTAAAGTATTTGTATACGCCTCTACGTAATAGCGTAGATTGCCTCTATGTATTAGCTCAACTTAATTTTTCAGTTCCAGCTTATCTTATTTTGAAGTCGGGTATTTATAGATTGAACTGAAAATTCTGTAATTCTGTTCATATTGGACAAACACTTAGGAACGTTTACATTAGATACAAGGAAGACATTAGATGTTACAAATATAAAAACACAGACAAAGGAAATTATGAAGAACATTTAATAGTAAATAATGACCTTACAACTACACAAAATAACATTAAATTTTTACATTGTAGTAATAAAAAAGACAAATTAGATATATTGGAAGCATTCGAAATTTATAAACATAAACAGAAGGTACTGTTAATGAACAAACAGGTTGATCTTATTGACTTACCTTTAATAGATATTTTAAATATAGAATTATAGTTTCCTTCAAATTTGCTGTTTTATCTTAATGATTTATTACCAGAACTACATGTCTTTTATTTTACTTATATATTTTCTCTTGATAATGATACATGTTGTATTGAAACGCGTAGAGAAATAAATATAAAGAATATAAATTCAATAATTATTCGGTGTATTCGAAAATAAACACCTTTTTCCTCAAAAATATTCGTTTATAAACGGTCAACGTGACGAGGTCAGACAAGTATTACCATAGTGACGTGAATTATCAAAAATAAATCCATAAAATGTTATTTGCCATAATACTTAATGTGTGCCAGACGTGGTTTAGTTTTGTATTGACAAAATAAAATAAATAGTAGATAATGTCCAATTTGTACTTTAGGAGCTCCCTCAAATACCATTTTTGGCATTGGAAGTAACGGAACTAATTTCATTCAATGGTGCCAAGAAATAAACGTTGTGAGATGTTCGGGTGTATGTGTTACATAAAGAAACATGGACTGGTGAGCTTATGTTTATTATACTAAATTAATTAATAAATGAACGGGGCTAAACCAAATAATAGTTATTCACATTAATAATAGTCAACAGATTTCATATTACAGAACTTTAATCTTTAATAAATCGAATACCATTAAATTGCCATGAAAATGACATTCCAGAATACCATCTACGCGAATGAAGTTTAATAATGAGAAATGCCACAGTAGACAAGAAAATTTACTAAAAATTAATTTAATCAGTGCACTGTTGTGAGGTATAATTGTATTTGGAAAGATGGAAAATGAGGAAGGAGTTTGAGGCATTTAAAAACTAAAATAAGCGCGGACAGGTCAATTGTTTTTTTTTAGAGAAGCTAGGTGTTTTTGCTGCCTTGTTGCTGCATTGTTTCACCCCTTAGGTACAGGATAAACAACTCTTAAATTTTTAAATAAAAACAAGGCTTAATTTTTTCTTGTGCTAATTAATAAATTAATTAAATAATTTTATGCAAATTCAACCTTCGTTTAATAAATGTTCGAAGTGCCTGCCTTCGGCTTCCATGCAGTAATACAAATTTTGATTAAATCCTTTCCGTACATTTTGCAACATTTCGGGAGTAATTAGACGGCATTCATGAACTATACGGCTACGTAACTGCTCCAAAGATTCTGGAGCAGTGGAATAAACTTTATTATTTACATGACCTCATAAAAAAAAATCTAATGGGGTATGATCAGGAGATCGCGGTGGCTATTCTATTGATCCCCTCCGTCCAATCCACCGGTTTGGAAATCGTTGGTCCAGGTATTGTCGAACTGGCAAAGCATAATGCGGAGGAGCACCGTCTTGTTGAAATACCAATTCGTTCTCGATATAATGTGCATTATTTTCTAAAATATAGGTGAACATTTGGGTCGATATGGTTCTCCAACAAATCCAAGTACGTTTCGCCATTTAAATTTACTGGTAGGAAGAAAGGCTCAACAATACTGTTACCATAAATGCCGACCCAAACATTTAACTTTTGCGGTTGTTGAGCGTGAACTACTTGCATTAATCTCGGATTGGTATCAGACCAATAACGACAGTTGTGGCGATTGACTGTCCCATTTAACAAAAAAGAACACTCATCGGAAAAACAGATGTTAAAAAGTAAATGTGGATTTACAATAATCTGTTCAGTCTTGGTTTCACAAATTTGCAATCGTCGTTCAAAGTCATCTTCATTAAGTTCTTGTACTAGACTAAACTTGTAAGGATGAATTTTGTAGTGTTTTAAAATTCTTCGAATACTGGTTCTTGCTAAACCAGATTCAGCAGCCATTTGTCTGGTAGTAGTTGCAAGATTAACAAAAACTTGACCTAAAAGTGCCACTTCTGTTGCCTTATTTCTGACGGGCGGTTCGACATTTCTTTTTGTATTAGCGACAGATCCTGTTTGTTGGAATTTTGAAACCAAACTTAATACGTACTTTCTAGAAGTTATCTTATCCGGATGCCGTTGGTTAAACAAATTTGCCGTGGTGTTACCACCTCTATTGTTTATAAAGGGAAATGATAACTTAAACCATAATAAAGTCTAGCCAAGATTAAAACTATAAATCATTTTTAACAATAACTGTTCGTTAAATAAATCAAACACTGTTTAATTTTTAAATGGAATTTCTGCAGGGATATTTGTGTAGACATTTTTCTTTAAAAATTATCAATGAAGGTAAAAACAACAAAAAATTTATAAAAACCTACTTTTGTTAGAAATCAAACAATTAGATGCCTTCACCTTTGGTATTGTACTCCTGAAATGCTGCAAAATGCACGGGAAACATTTAATCAAAATTTGTATTATTGCATGGAAGCTGAAGGCAGGCACTTCGAACATTCATTAAACTAATGTTGATTAATAAATTATTAATTAGCACAAGAAAAAATTAACCCTTGTTTTTATTTAAAAATTTAAGGGTTGTTTACCCTGTACCTCAGGGGTGAAACAATGTTGTCAAATGGCAGTAAAAGTACCTAGCTTCTCTAAAAAAACAATTGACCTGTCCGAGCTTTTTTTAGTTTTTAAATGCCTCAAACTCCTTCCTCATTTTCCATCTTTCCAAATGAAACTTTTTTTGTTAAAAATAAAAAAACTCAAAAAAACTAGTGCACTGAAATTAGAAAACAAAGACCTTTCAAATGACGCATCACTTGCCCCATCATCTCTATTTAAATTTTAGGGGCTGTTCTCACATCGCTAAGGGATGAAGTCATTTCAGGTTGAAAATCAGAGCAAAAGTTGTTCCCCTTGATATAAAAATTGACGTGTTTTTGAGTTTCTCAAAAAACAATTTTTTTTTCTAGCCAGAAACTTAACATTCTCTTAAATACGTCTTTTGTTTATGGCATTTTTATTTGTTAGCCTCATCCGTTAACGAATATTCTGAAGTATCATCTTCATGTCGGTTTCATAACATTAAATCATTATTTTTTTAATATTTAATGGTTTCATATTTAATCATTAAAAAGCACGCTTATAAAAAATTGAAAAAAGTTTAATCTATTAAAGATCTAGTTATTTACTCGTTATCTAGATGTCATAATTTTTTCAAGCTCTGTAATGACGGAATCGGTTGAGTATTATTAGTATCAGTGAATAATATTTAACTTAATATTATTTAGTATTAAGGAACACTTTATTACAAGAAGACTGACTAAGGCTGACCATATCAAAATTAAATTGAAGTACGTCCCAGAATATCAGTGAGTAATAAATCCTGTTATTTGTGAAATAGTGGCGTTTTTTGCACGGAAGCGGCAAACAGAAATCAGTATCAGACCGGGCTAAACGAAGATGCCGTAAAAATGCTGCCTGCAAAATGTTAAATAAAGACGTTTCAGATAAACGGCAAACAAAAGACGACCCTTTAAAATCCGACATAAGCCTGAAGATTAAACAACTCATAGACGTGCGGTTTGGGATTTCAATGTCTTAAAAATTGTGGATTTGTACATTTTACAGACATTACAGTATATGCCTTTAATAAGTACGCCATTGACCTGTCGCTGTCACGATGATTTATTACTCTCTGATATTCTGGTACCATAGTTGTTACATGCAATTTATCAATAAATCTATTTGCGATATTATCATTTATTACCTAAAATGTATTGCCGCCCCTCATTAAGTAACTATTAGTTTTAATTAAGTATCTCGAATGTACTAGTTTCTCAATTTTTTTTTCACACAGCTACCTAAATCAAAGTTTACCAATAAAATACATATAATTCTTTACGTTGGATATTATGAACATATTTATAAAGTTCAGAAAGATTATCACATTAACTTATCTCTTTTGCAATTATGCGCTCATTGAATGAATTATGTTTTACATTATATAATTCGTCTGGTAATAGCAAAACGTCGTCCAGTTCGTCCTAGATGATAAAAAATTCAACCTTCAACATTTTTCTATTAATTTAACGTTAAAGCATTAAGAAATTCTTTTTTTTAAATTTTAACAACAGTACAATAGTTTATCAGTAGCCCATGACGCAACAACTTTCAAAATTATTTTTTAAAAGTAAAAACAGATAATGCAGTTTGTAAATAAATACTGATTTAATCAGCAGAAATTTATTTTTTGGGATCTAAATTAATACATTATGTAATGGTGCACAGGTTGCCCTCTTAGACAAAATATAACTCACCGCCAACAGTCATTTTAGTTAGTTTAACATTAAACATAAATGAAGCCGATTTTGTTACTGCTATCAGCAATTGCTTTGGGTACCGCTTTGAAGGTCAGTTTGGATTTACAACACACCAAATCTAAGTATTTTTTTTTTTACTAGGTTAAGCCCGAAGTTATTGAATTTTGGAACAGCGGCATGAAACAATACCATGACAAATGTCAAAAAGAATCAAACTTAGAATCAGCTGTTGTTGAAAGATTAAAGTACCTGGAGCATCCAGATACACAAGCATTTAGGAATTACATAAGTTGCATATATCAAAGTGTAAACGTTATGGACTCAACCGGGAAATTAAATACCGAACAAATAATAAAAGTGCTATGGACAAACATTCATGATGTAGAGAAGTGTAAAACAACAGCGGAAAAAGAAACTGAAACTTCTCGAAAAGCATTTGCTCTATTGCAATGTATCGTAAAAGTTGCTTCAGATGACTCTTCTTAAATTAATGTTAATTTTGTGACTACTGTAAAATAAAAAAACATTTACGGTATACACATTAATTAATTAATCACGAACCCCATAACATCTAGACACAACAGCGCTATCCACGACATCGCTCTTTAAACATTTCTCAGATCACCTTATTCATGATGTCAGTAGATACCAGAAACGCGTAGAGCTTACGATGCGACACCATCCAATACTGTGAGAAAGTGAAAACTGCTCACATATTGTTATTACTTGTGGTACATTTTTTTTTTCATTAATTTCACAACTTAATTATTTTTTTTAGAACCGTGTAGCTATAGGATTATTACTCATAATTCATTTTCACACGTAGAATTTTCGAATGTATAACCAGCCTGAATTATAAATCAGTAGAATAATAAACCTAAAGATAAATCCTTATTAGGTGAAATCCAGTCAACAAAATTATTGGCAAATGTAATTTAAAAGAATTTCTCGTAAACGAACATAGGAAAACACATTTCAATTAAATCTTACTACTGATTACTTCTAAAAAAATAACTTATTCGTGGTTATTGATGTACTGTATTGTGTATAAAGTGATCTTAAATATCGATTATATTTAAAGTAAATTTATTTTCATTGTTAGACAAAAACTTGTTTTTTATGTAAAAGAATGAATTAAACCGCCAATTAAGAAATTATTTTTTATGTATGAAGTAGTGAATTTTTTAGGCCATTCCGTCCGGTTCTAAGTAAGAAATGATTTTAACGTATTTATATTAGCCACATGCCACTAATCAATTTGTATAATTAAAACTACTAAAACTGACCAAGTTTCCCAGATACCCCACTACTAATTGTATATCGAGGTTACAAAAGCAAGCTACGCCAGTATTCCGCCTAAGTTATTGCATTTTGCACTTGATAACCGTTGTAGTCTATTGTGTAGGATAAGGTATGGTAGCATTTTAATTGTTAAATTAGTTTTATTTCATATACACCTGTTAATGCCTATTAATATTAAATTCAGATTAGTAGTGGGGATTAATCGCTACTGAATCGCCGTGCGGTTAGCTGTATGACTGCATAGGTTCAGTTTAGATAAATAGGGTTCGTATTTATACAAATTCAATAATTCATTTCATTGGTGAAAAACCGTGTTTACAAATAGGGATACAGATTTAAGTATAGGCAGGCGGCTATTACCCTAGCAATTATTGTCATTTACTAAGGACGATAACTGTAATTGTTATCGAAACGTTTAAATTTGTAAAAAACATAAATGATTTTGTTTTAGTTTGAAATCCTGCGCTAATGATATGCACGTAGTACCTAAAAATTACTTGAATATTATTCAATGTGCTTGACGAATTGGTTAAGGCACAAGTTTCTATTAAAGATTTTATAGTAAGTAATAAAAAACAGAAAAACCAATAAAGCAAGTTAAACGAAACGCAGTGCCCCCAGGCTAATGGGTGTCCAATTAAAGTATAGCAGACGTAAAATAGACAACCAAGAAAAGCTACTTCCATTCCATAATATACTTCTGTTATTAACATAATGAGAAATAAACAGTTTCGTTGCCTCCTATTACATAAGCAACCAAACATTAAAAAATAATTCGGTAGATTAAGTTGTGAAACTCCGATTTATTACCAATACAAAGGACAAATCTGAACTCAAAAATCGTAATATTGCAAACTATCCTTAAATTAAAGACTTAATCTTATTGAAATATCTACAAAAATAACGTTCAATGTGTTTACATAACTTCCATGTGATCAGCGGTATTCCAAAATCGCTCAAACCCATTCCAACCAGGAATCAGATTTTACCTTTAATAACACTCACGTTTATAGTTTAATATTAGTTTTTTTATTAGTCGCCAATTAAACAACACAGGAGATGATTTAAACCTTTTTGCTAAATCTCTTGCATCGTCCATCCCGTTTTGCTTACGGTATTTACACAGACCGGCATAAAATCTAACTGGGCACTCCTTACAACACTTAAAATAAGGAATCCCAATAACCATAGACATGTTAGTGACGTAAATATTCATAATAACTCAACTTTTACTTACGATACGATAAGTGCGGATAGAGTCGCGACGCCTACTTACATCATTACGTTATTGGACTACATCTCGCATCTTCAATTCTAAATCTAAAGTAAGGCCGTAAAAGTAATTGATTAAAAGGTTAACGGCTCCCCCAACAAGAATACTTTATGTTAATTAGTCATAACTTCAAAATCTAAGGGAAAGCTTTCCGTTGCAAACTATGATGAAAACGCACAATTACGCCCTTTCAATCACCAATATTGCCAATAACTTACTCCAGACAGTTGTACTAGTCAACCAAACATACTTTTCTCGACAATCGTATCAACTTTTAATCTTCACTATGATCAACTCTACAAAAATCAAATTGAATAACAAAAGTGCCGTTAAGTCTGAATAATACCAATGATACGTTGATTAATAATGGCTTTAAGTTAACAAAAATTTCACAGTGGCGTTTTCACAACAAACGTAAACTAATTAATGTTAACAAAATTTTATGAAATATCGAGTAAAAGCTGTTTTCCAGAATCCGGTTTTAATAAAAAAAAGGAAGTTGGTAATAATCAAAATTTAATTTTACAGGTGCAACTAACTAAATTTTATCTTCCATAATTCATATGCAAGTAATATAAGCCAAGATTACTTTCCTACTTAGATTAAAAAAAGTTGTTTATCGTTTTTTGACAGAATAATATGATTGACAGATGTTTAAACCAAACATACTTCTTAATCTCGGGGTTAAACAATTCTGCCTTAACCCACTTTTATGCAACTAGCCCATATTGCCTTAGAAAAGGTCAATTAAGTTTTGTTATTTATATAGGTTGGTCCCATATTTCATAACCTCCTATCTTGCACGTAAACCCTAGCGCGTCCAAATTAATCAAACCGAGTCTTAAAGCTTCAGTCAGTTATAATTCAATTTCGTTAATTCTATTATCTGCTCCATTTTAATCAGCAGTGCTGATCGATTGGTTGTCTCACATTGGCACACAGCAACATTTTACAAATCGAGGCGCACTAAATAAGTTTTTGGGCATTTTTAGTCCCTCAAATGAAAATGCAGATGCTTAGATACAAATCATAAGAAGAGTACAAAATGAAGAAGGAGATGAAACAGATACATTTATATAGAAACAAACAAAGAATTTTTACTAATGTGACAAATTAAGATTAATGGAAGCACCTAAGAAAACCAAATAATCAAAAAAGGTAGAAATGATGATTACTGAACCAAATGTTTGAATACCCCGCCACAGATCATTCACCTTTAAATAGTTTCAAATAGCTACCGACAAAGACTACACATAATTTTCCAAGATTTAAGGTTAGCATACCATTGTCTGTATTCAAAACAAGTACTTCAAACAATTCGGGAGCTGTAATAGCAGTCACCATAGTACCATAGTATCATATTACCTCGTTTTGTGTCATATCAATTTGTATAGTGTCGTATTTTGTCATATCCTGTCGTACCTTGTCTCAGTGAGTCATATTGTGTCGTATCAAGTCATATCGTATCGTATCGTGTCATATCGTATCGTAATGTGTCGTATCGTGTCGCATAGTGTCGTATCGTGTCCTACCTTGTCGTATCATGCCGTATCTTACCGTATTTCGCCGTACCCTGTCATATCTCGTTTCGTGTCATATCTAGTTGTATAGTGTCGTATCGAGTCGTACCCCTCGTACCTTGTCGCAGTGAGTTGTATCGTATAGTACGTATCGTATGGTACCATTTTGTGTCGTGTCGTATCGTGACGTATCGTTTCGTATCGTGTCGCATCAATTCGTATCCTCTCGTATCCCGTTGTATCGTGTCGTATTGTATCGCGTCATATCGTATCGTGTCGCATGGGGTCGTATCGTATCTCATAATGTCGTATCGTGTCGCATCATGTCGTATCGTGTCGTACCGTGTTATATCGTATCGCGTCATATTGTAACCTATTGCATCGTGTCGTATCGTGTCGTATCGTGTCGTATCGTGTCGTATCGTGTCTTATCGTGTCGTATCGTGTCGTATCGTGTCGTATCGTGTCGTATCATGTCGTATCGTCTGGTACCGTGTTATACCGTATCGCGTCATATTGTAACCTAAAAGGCCAAAATGAAATGAAAATGAAAATGAAAATTAAATTAATGTACTTAAACAAATAAAGCATAATATATAAAATGGCACCCGAACGTGCGGCTCCGAAAAAACACACTGAACAATAAATAATTTCTGTTACAGAAACAACCGAGCAACACTAGAAGCCGGGCAACACTAAATTAATTTTTATTCTTTTTTTTTTCAGTAACACTAACAAATTATTTCAGAATGAGTGTGCCGAAGAATACAGAAGAAACGGACACGAGGGTAGGATGGATCTATCATCTGAAGAAGGAAGAGTTAAGCGAAGAAGCCGTAAATATAAACTGGAAACTGGTGGAAACGTTGAGGCACTAAGAGTTCGTTTAGTGAAATACATACGCACCGGAGAAGGCCAAGTCACCGCCCACACACCCAAAATTGTTACATCCGCCGTTCAAATACCGCCAACACCGACAGAAAATAATACAGGCAACCCAGAAACTAGACGCGCAGATGTTTGCGACCGTATAAGCAAATGGGGTGTAAAATATGATGGGGTAAGTGACCCGATTTCGTTCCTTGAAACGATCGAAGAATTACAGGCATGTTACAACATCACAGACCACGATCTTTTACTCGCACTGCCTGAGCTATTAAAAGAACCGACCTTATGGCGGTACCAAAATAATCAAAGATCATGGACGACATGGCAAGACTTTCTCAAAAGTTTTAGATTACAATTTTTACCGCCTCGTCATAAATTCCAATTGGAAGAGGAAATAAGGAACCGATTGCAAAGACCACGAGAAAAAGCTTCTGAATATGTTACAGCTATCCTGACACTAACGCGACGTCATGGACACATGTTCCCAGAAGCGCAACTACAGCGAATCTACGATAATCTGAAAGTAGATTACAAGTATTACATACGCCAGTACGATTTTACTGACCTGACGGGACTCCTGAAACTAGCCACGCAATTGGAAATGATACCACCACAAACGCATTCACCGTCTGCCAGCTCTAACCGACCGAAAGTGCATTTCAGCGGCGTAACTTCTGCAACCGATAAGCCACCAGCCCGGTCCCCTGAAGCTACCGTTGTCACCGTAAGAAGACCAGCATCAGATACGACCCCGTACAATAGGCAAGACGTCTGTTGGCAATGTGGATAGCCAGGACACCTGAAGGTTCACTGTAGAGGTCCCTTCAAGACATTTTGCTCTAAATGCGGAAAGACAGATGTGTTATCCCGTGATTGACCCTGTCCGAGGTCGGAAAACTTTGCACGCCGGTAAAGACCAACCAGGAAGCTTTAACCACCCCGGCCCCCAGACCTGGAAAGAGAGTGCCCTCGACCGAATGGAACGCTTGGCTACAAACCGTCGCGCAGTTTAACCAGAGAAAACCAGATGAATGGACACATTGTCCCTGTGATGATATATCAAGATTGTAATCTTTAAAACAACAGTAAATGCATTAATCGATACCGTAGCATCGAGAACGTTTATAGGAGAGAAAGTAAAGAACTTGTTGATCACTAACCAAGTATATCCGAGCACGCTCGAAAAACCAACATCCAGACTCGCGAGATGGATAATGTATAGATGGAGAAATGTACTTCTCACAACCTGGGCATCCCTGGGATAATGTGAGTACCAACCTCATCGGGCCTCTGCCGCGCTCCAAGAAAGGACATAAGTTTATATAGTCTTTCAAGACCATTTAGCCAAATGGGTTGAAATCAAACCGCTCCGCAACGCTACCAGCCCGCCTATTATCCAACCTCTGAGAGAACAAGTAATCTATCGCTTTGGTACTCCGCGTAACCTGATATCCGACAATGGTCAACAATATACAAGTAAGTTGTTCCGTACGTTTCTAAAGCATCATGGGATTCACTACCGACTGACTCTACCGTATTCCCCACCGTCTGACTCTACCGTATTCCCCACATACTAATCCAGTGGAACGAACTAATAAAGTGATGGGAACAATGGTCGTGCAATTTACAAAGGACAATCAAAACGAATGGGATGCCCGCCTGCCTGAAATCGCGTTTGCAATTAACACGGTACAGCACAATTCAACAGGATTTTCACCAGCCATATTAAATTTAGGTAGAGAACTTGATCCCCCGGGAGCATGGGTCACGCAGCAAGTATTACCGCAAAAATGTACCGCATTAACCGCCAGGGAGCAAGAGAATCACATGAGATACTTAAAAGAATTAGCCCGAGATCAATTAACAAAAAGCTTTGAAGTTCCACGCCGACATTATAATCTTCGTCATAGACCCTACCGCACCCGCATAGGAGGTCTCGTATATAAAAAAACACACCACCTGTCAAGTAAAGCTAAAGGTTTCGCTGCAAAATTAGCGAAAAAGTACGACGAACCGTACCTAATACACAAAATAAAATCGCCAGTGACAGTAGAACTCCGAGAACCCGGCACGCAAAAAACCGCGGGAGAAACGCACGTTAAGGATTTGAAGACAGCAGTTGACGTCACGAACCAGGCGACTCGCATAACCAACGAGAATAAAGAAGAATTAACGGTCATCAATTACCCGCGCTTAAATGGACATATAAACCACAAAATAGAGAAGAGACGTCGCCCTAAGATAAAACCGTGGCAACCGAGCAACTACCGACAACCCAGAACCAAAGGTATCGTGTCGTATCGTGTGGTATCTTATCGTATCATGTCCTATCGTGTCGTATCTTATCGTATCATGTCGTATCGTGTCGTATCTTGTGGTATCGTGTGGTATCGTTTCGCGTCGTATCGCGTAGTATCGTCTCGTATCATCTCGTATCGTGTCGTATCTTGCTGTATCGTGTCGTATCATGTCGAATGAAGTCGCATTCTGTCGTCCCGTGTCGTATCTTGTCGCATCATATCGTATCCTGTCGCATGGTGTCGTAATGTATCTCAACACGTCGTATCGTGCCATATCGTGTCACGTCATATTGTATCGTATTGTATCTTGACGTATCGTGTCGTGTCGTGTCGTATCGCGTCGTAACGTATCGTATCGTGTCGTGTCGTATCGTGTTGTATCGTATGGTATCGTGTCGTATCGTGTCGTATCGTGTCGTATCGTCTCTTATCGTGTCATAGCGCGTCGTACCGCGTCGAATCGTTTCATGTCATTTCGTACCGTGTACCGTATTATGTCGAATCAAGCCGCATTCTGTCGTATCGCGTCGTCTCGTGTCGTATCTTGTTGCATCATATCGTATCGTGTCGCATGGTGTCGTATTGTAACTCATAATGTCGAATCGTGCCGTATCATGTTACGTCATATTGTATCGTATTGTGTCTTGCGATATCATGTCGTACGTGTCGTATCGTATCGTATCGTGTCGTATCGTGCCGTATTGTATCGTGTATCGTGTGGCATCGTGTCGCATCAAGTCGCAATCTGTCGTTTCCAGTTGTGTCGTGTCGTATCGTATCGCGTCATATCATATCGTGTGGCATCATGTCGTATCGTATCGTCACGAGTCATATCGTATCGCGTCAAATTGTTACGTATTGCATCGTGTTGTATCGTGTCGTATCGTGTCGTATTGCACCGTATTGTGTCATATCTTTTCGTACTGTGTCGCATCATATTGTACTGTGTTGTATCGTGTCGTACTGTGTCGTATCATGTTATGTCCTGTCGTATCGTATCATATCATGTCGTATCGTATCGCATCGTGTCGTATTGCATCGTGTTGCGTCGTATCTTGTCATATCGTATCGTATCATGTCGTTTTGTGTCTTATCGTATATACCGTGTCATATTTAGTCGTACTGTGTCGCGTCATATTGTATCGCATGGTGTCGTATCGTGTCGTGTCGTGTCGTGTACTATCAAGTCGTATCGTGTCGTATCGTGTCGTGTCGTGTCGTGACGTATCATGTCGTATCGCATCATATCCTGTCGTACTGTATCGTATCGTAGTGTGTAGGATCGACTCGTATCATATCGTATAATGTCGTATCGTGTCGTATTGTTGCCGAATCTCGTCGTATCGTGTTGTACCTTATCGTATCGTGTCTTATCTTGTCGTATCGTATCGTATCGTGTCGTATCGTGTCGTATCGTGTCGTATCGTGTCGTATCGTGTCGCATCTTATCGTATCGTGTCGTATCGTATCGTATCGTGTCATATCGTGTTTTATCGTGTATGGTGTCGTATTGTATCTTACGGTATCGTATCGTATCGTGTATCGTTCGTATCTGTCGTATCGTATCGTATCGTGTCGTATCGTGTCGTATCGTCGTATCGTGTCGTATCGTGTCGTATCGTTCGTATTATTTATCGTGTCGTATCGTGTCGTATCGTGTCGTATCGGTCGTCGTGTATCGTTCGTTATTCGTATCGTGTCGTATTTTTGTATCGTTAGTATCGTGTCGTATCGTGTCATATCGTGTCGTATCGTGTCGTATCGTGTCGTATCGTGTCGTATCGTGTCGTATCATGTCGTATCGTATCATATCGTATCGTATCATATCGTGTCGTATCATGTTGTATCGTGTCGTATTGTGTCGTATCGTGTCGTATCGTGTCGTATCGTGTCGTATAGTGTCGTATGTGTCGTATCGAGTCGTATCGCGTCGAATCGTGTCGTATCGAGTCGTATCGTGTTGTATCGTTATCGTGTCGTATCGTGTCGTATCGTGTCGTATCGTGTCGTATCGTGTCGTATCGTGTCGTACCGTGTCGTATAGTCTGTCGTGGCGTATCATTTCTATCGCATCATATCCAGACGTACTGTATCCTATCGTCCCGTATCGTGTCGTATCGTCTGTCGTGGCGTATCATTTGTATCGCATCATATCCAGACGTACTGTATCCTATCGTCCCGTATCGTGTCGTATCTTGTAGGATCGAGTCGCATCATGTCGTATCGTATCGTATCGTGTCGTATCGTGCCGTATTGTATCGTCTATCGTGTGGCATCGTGTCTCATCAAGTTGCAATCTGTCGTTTTCGGTTGTGTCGTGTCGTTTCGTATCGCGTCATATCTTATCGTGTGGCATCATGTCGTATCGTATCGTCACGAGTCATATCACATCGCGTCAAATTGTTACGTATTGCATCGTGTTGTATAGTGTCGTATCGTGTCGTATTGCACCGTATTGTGTCATATCTTTTCGTACTGCGTCGCATCATATTGTACTGTGTTGTATCGAGTTGTACTGTGTCGTATCATGATGTGTCCTGTCGTATCGTATCATATCATGTCGTATCGTATCGCATCGTGTCGTATTGCATCGTGTTGCGTCGTATCTTGTCATATCGTATCGTATCATGTCGTTTTGTGTCTTATCGTATATACCGTGTCATATTTAGTCGTACTGTGTCGCGTCATATTGTATCGCATGGTGTCGTATCGTGTCGTGTCGTGTCGTGTACTATCAGGTCGTATCGTGTCGTATCGTGTCGTGTCGTGTCGTGGCGTATCACGTCGTATCGCATCATATCCTGTCGTACTGTATCGTATCGTATTGTTAGGTACTCGTATCATATCGTATAATGTCGTATCGTGTCGTATTGTTGCCGTATCTTGTCGTATCGTGTTGTTCCTTATCGTATCGTGTCTTATCTTGTCGTATCGTATCGTATCGTGTCGTATCGTGCCGTATCTTGTCGAGTCGTGTTTTATGGTGTATGGTATTGTATCGTATCGTGTTGTGTCGTGTAGTATCGTGTCGTATCGTGTCGTATCGTGTCGCATCGTGTCGTATCGTGTCGTATCGTATCGTATCGTGTCGTATCGTGTTTTATCGTGTATGGTGTCGTATTGTATCTTACGGAATCGTATCGTATTATGTCGTGTCGTATCGTGTCGTATCGTGTCGTATCGAGTCGTATCGTGTCGTATCGTGTCGTATCGTATCGTATCGTGTCGTATTCGTATTGTCGTATCGTGTCGTATCGTGTCGTATCGTTCGTTATCGTGTGTATCGTGTCGATGTCGTATCGTGTTGTATCATGTCGTATCGTGTCGTATCGTATCGTATCGTGTTGTATCGTGTCGTATCGTGTTGTATCATGTCGTATCGTGTCGTATCGTGTCGCATCGTATCGTATCGTGTCGTATCGTGTTTATCGTGTGTGTCGTTGTATCTGGAATCGTATCGTATTATGTCGGTATCGTGTCGTATCGTGTATCGTCGTATCGTCGTATCGTGTCGTATCGTATCGTATCTGTCGTATCGTATCGTATTATGTCGTGTCGTATCGTGTCGTATCGTGTCGTATCGTGTATCGTGTCGTATCGTGTCGTATCGTGTCGTATCGTGTCGTATCGTGTCGTATCGTGTCGTATCGTGTCGTATCGTGTCGTATCGTGTTGTATCGTGTCGTATCGTGTCGTATCGTGTCGTATCGTGTCGTATCGTGTCGTATCGTGTCGTATCGTGTCGTATCGTATCGTATCGTGTCGTATCGTGTTTTATCGTGTATGGTGCATTGTATTCGTGTTCGTATCGTTTTATCGTCGTATCGTGTCGTATGTCGTATCGTGTCGTATCGTGTCGTATCGTGTCGTATCGTGATCGTATCGTGTCGTATCTGTCGTTATTATCGTATCGTGTTGTCGTTATTGTATCTTACGTAGTCGTATCGTTTATTTATCGTGTGTATGTTCGATTGTCGTATCGTGTCGTATCGTGTCGTATCGTGTCGTATCGTGTCGTATCGTGTCGTATCGTAGTGTCGTATCGTTCGTATCGTGTCGTATCGTGTCGTATCGTGATCGTATCGTGTCGTATCGTGTCGTATCGTGTCGTATCGTAGTCGTATCGTGTCGTATCGTGTCGTATCATTCGTATCGTTCGTATCGTGTCGTATCGTGTCGTATCGTGTCTCGTATCGTGTCGTATCGTGTCGTATCGTGTCGTATCGTATCGTTATCGTCGTATCTGTCGTATCGTGTCGTATCGTGTCGTATCGTCGTATCGTGTCGTATCGTGTCGTATCGTGTCATGTCGATCGTGTCGTATCGTGTCGTATCGTGTCGTATCGTGTCTATTCGTATCGTGTATCGTATCGTATGTTCTTATTCGTGTCGTCATGTGTCGTATGTGTGTATCGTGTCGTACTGTGTCGTATCGTTTCTTCGTATCGTTCGTATCGTGTCGTATCGTATCGATCGTGTCGTTTATCGTGTCGTATCGTTACGTTGTATCATGTCGTTTATTCTATCGTTATCGTGTCATATTCGTGTCGTATCGTCGTACTGTGTCGTATCGTGTTGTCACTCAGTCGTATCGTTCGTATCGTGTCGGTATCGTATCGTCGTATCGCATCGTATCGTCGTACTGTATCGTATCGTATGTGTCGTATCTATCGTATATGTCGTATCTGTCGTATTTCGATCTATCTGTGTACTTGTATCGTGTCGTATCGTGTCGTATCGTATCGTTCGTCGTATCGTAATCGTGTATCGATATTTCGTTTGTATCGTATCGTGTTCGTCGTATCGTGTCGTATCGTTAGTCGTATCGTTGTATCGTTATCGTTTGTATCTGTATATCGATCGTTTATTCATCGTGTTTTATGTCAGTATCGTGTCGTATCGTGTCGTTCGTGTTGTATCGTGTCGTATCGTGTCGTATCGTGTATATGTCGTATCGTGTCGTATCGTGTTTTTCGGTGTATCGTGTCGTATCTTCGTATCGTGTATCGTATCGTATTGTCGTGTCGTATCGTGTCGTATCGTGATCTGTATCGTGTCGTATCGTCGTATCGTGTCGTAGTCGTACGTATCGTGTCGTATCGTGTCGTATCGTGTCCGTATCGTGTCGTATCGTCGTATCGGTCGTATCGTATCGTTCGTCGTGTGTATCGTCGTATCGTGTCGTATCGTGTCGTATCTTTTGTATCGTGTCGTATCGTGTCGTATCGTGTTGTACTCGTGTCGTATCGTGTCGTTATTCTGTCGTATCGTTCATACGTGTCGTATCGTCGATCGTGTCGTATCGTATCGTATCGTCGTATCGTGTTTTATCGTGTATGTGTCGTATTGTATCTTACGGTATCGTATCGTATCGTGTCGTATCGTGTCCATCGTATCGTATCGTGTCGTATCGTGTCGTTCGTTCGTGTCGTGTATCGTGTCGTATCGTGTCGTATCGTCCGTATCGTGTCGTTGTATCGTCGTATCGTGTCGTTCGTTCGTGTTGTATCGTCGTATCTGTCGTATCGTGTCGTTCGTTTTGTATCGTTCGGTATCGTATCGTGTATGTCGTATCGTGTCGTATCGTGTCATGTCGTGTCGTATCGTGTCGTATCGTTCGTATCGTGTATCGTGATGTTCGTATCGTATCGTATCGTCGTATCGTCCTATCGTGTCGTTTTGTCGTATCGTGTCGTATCGTGTATGTGTCGTATCGTGTTATCGTGTGTATCGTGTCGTATCGTTCGTATCGTATCGTTCGTGTCGTATCGTGTTCTGTCGTATCGTGTCGTATCGTGTCGATCATCGTATCTGTCGTATCGTTCGTATCGATGTCGTATCGTGTTATCTGGTATCGTGTCTGTATTTCGTATGTTCGTATGTCGTGTCGTATCGTGTCGTATCGTTCGTATCGTGTACGTATCGTGTCGTATCGTGTCGTATCTGTCGTATCGTGTCGTATCGTGTCGTATCGTGTCGTATCGTTCGTATCGTGCGATCGTGTTCAGTATCGTGTCGTATCGTGTCGTATCGTGTCGTATCGTGTCGTATCGTGTCGTATCGTGTCGTATTTTCGTATCGTGTCGTATCGTCGTATCTGTCGTATCGTGTCGTATCGTGTCGTATCGTGTCGTACGTGTCGTATCGTGTCGTATCGTATCGTTTATCGTATCGTGTCGTATCGTGTCTGTATCGTGTCGTATCGTATCGTTCGGTATCGTGTCGTATCTATGTCGTATCGTGTCGTATCGTGTCGTATCGTGTCGTATCGTATCGTATCGTGTCGTATCTGTTCGTGTCGTATCGTGTCGTATCGTGTCGTATCGCGTATCGTATATGTCGTATCGTCGTATCGTGTCGTATCTGTTGTATCGGTCGTATCGTGTCGTATCGGTCGTATCGTTTGTATCGTGTCGTATCGTGTCGTATCGTGTGTATCTGTCTATCGTGTCGTATCGTGTCGTATGTCGTATCGTGTCGTATCGTGTTCGTATCGGTCGTTATCGTCGTATCGTGTCGTATCTGTTATCGTTCGTATCGTATCGTTATCTGTCGTATCGTTCGTATCGTGTCGTATCGTGTCGTATCGTGTCGTATCGTCGTATCGTGTCGTTGTTGTATCGGTGTCGTATCGTGTCGTATCGTGTCGTATCGTGTCGTATCGTGTCGTAGTCGTATGTCGTATCGTATGTGCGTTATCGTTCGTATCGTTCGTATCGTGTCGTATCGTTGTCGTATCGTGTCGCATCATGTCGTATACGTTGTATCTGTCGTATCGTGTCGTATCGTGTCGTATCGTGTATCGTATCGTATGTCGTATTGTGTCGTATCTGTCGTATCGTGATGTATCGTGTCGTATCTGTCGTATCGTGTCATATCGTGTGATCGTGTCGTATCGTTTCGTATCGTGTCGTATCGTGTCGTGATCTGTCGTATCGTGTCGTATCGTTCGTATCGTGTCATTATTCGTTCATCGTGTCGTATCGTGTCGTATCGTGTCGTATCAGTCGTATCTGTCGTATCGATATCGTTGTCGTATCGTGTCGTATCGTGTCGTATCGTTGTATCGTGTCGTATCGTGTCGTATCGTGTGTTGTCGTACGTATCGTGTCGTATTATCGTGTCGTAGTCTGTGTATCGTGTCGTATCGTAGTCGTATCGTGTCGTATCGTGTCGTATATTCGTATCGTATCGTATCGTGTCGTTCGTATTTTGTATCTTTACGGTATCGTGTCGTCATCGTTCATATCGTGTCGTATCGTGTCGTATCGTGTCGTATCGTATCGTATCGTAGTCGTATCTGTGTGTCGTGATCTGATCGTATCGTTGTCGTATCGTGTCGTATCTAGTGTGTATCGTGATCGTATCGTGTCGTATACGTGTCGTATCTGTGTATACGTGTCTATCGTGTCGTATTGCATATCGTGTCGTATCATGTCGTTTATCGTCGTATTGTGTCGTATCGTGTCGTATCGTGTCGTATCGTGTTGTATCAGTTCGTATCGTGTCGTATCGTAGTCGTATCGTGTGTATCGTGTCGTATCGTTCGTATCTGTCGTATCTGTCGTATCGTCGTATCGATGATTGTATCGCTAGTCGTATCTAGTCGTATCGTATCGTATCGTGTCGTATCGTGTCGTATCGTTCGTGATCGTATCGCATCTGATGTCGTTATCGTGTCGTATCGTGTACGTATCGTGCGTATCGTAAAGTATCGTGATATGTGTATCTGTGTCATCGATTTCATCTGTCGTATCGTAGTATCGTGTCAGTCGGTTAACGTATGCGTCGTATCATTCGGTATCTGTCGTATCGTTCGTCACGAGTCTATCTATCGTAAATTATTACATCGTGCGTATCGTGTTTTATCGTGTATCGTGTCGTATGTTCTACGGTATGATTCATATCGTTTCGTACATATGTGTCGTATCGATATGTATCGAGTCTGTATCGTGTCGTATCGTGTCGTATATGTGTATCGTGTCGTATGTTGATACTGTAATAATAATAATACTTTTATTAGTTTGATGCACACGTTATAGTTACATGAAATTGTATAAATTACCTATATAAGTATGCATGTGCATGTAACCAACTGGGAAGTTCAGTTAGTAGTTACATACGTCGCTACTTCTGCTCTTCCACTTAACCCATTTTATTTAGCATGAATTTTGAACGGAAGATTACAACTTAGGGAGTTTATGTGTGTAGATGTAAATGTAAAAGTACACAGTGATGGTGGACACAGTGTAAATGAATTTAACATAATTGACTAAGCTAGAATTAGCTAAAATTAGAATAAGTAAAGAAAGGATGACTGATTAACTATGAATGAGTAGTTTACTATTTTCAACATTATTTTACTGCAACATTTGACGGTCAAGTATGAATTGATGGACATGCTTTTAAACTGGTTCGTGGTTAGTTTTTGCAATAGTCAGGTAGTGAATTATAAACATTGACGATATTATAACTAAAGAGCGTTCAAAATGTGAGGTTTTATGCAGAGGAGGGTAATTAGAACAGAATCTGTGTTAGCACTGAACTTTATCTTTTCGTAGAGGTACGGTGGTATTTTGCCAGTAATGATTTTATGGTACAGAGTAGCAGAATGCACAAATCTTCTGTTTTCATATTTAACCACTGTGTATCAATTAATTTGTGTGAAATGTGTCATACTTCCTTATACCATAAATCAAGCGTAGGCAGGAATTCTGAATTTTTGAATTCTTTGTTTGTCCGTAGCATCTAAGCAAGGTCCATAGAGAACGTCACAGTAGTTAAACTCGAGAGGACAAGTGACTCACATAGGATAATTTTTAAATCTTGACCAATGCTGTGTCGATTCTGAAAGATCAGTTTTAAATTTAAAAATGCTCTCTTTATCATCTCTGAGACTTGTCACTTAAATCTAAGGTTAGAGTCCATAATCACTCCAAGATTTTTAACTTGCTCCTGAACAAGTAATATAGACTCCTTAACACGGATTTGTACGGCACATTTATGTCGGTCCCTTGCCTTACTTTTACCGAATAGCATCACAGATGATTTTGATGCATTGATATGCAACCCGTGCTCCTCAGACGTTTTAATAAGACTGCAGATATCACTATTTAAGCACTCTGCCGCTTACGTTGTACTACATTCCTCAAAATCGTAGAATAGTTGAGTGTCATCTGCATATTGATGAAACTTTACATACTTTAGACTTTTGTGAAAATTCGAGTATACAAGACGAAAAGCAAGGCAAAATCGATCCTGTGGAACCCCACAGGTTACAGGCAGTGCATCAGACTTTTTATTGTTGAGTACTACTAGTTGTGTTCTATCCTTAAGATAATTTCCAACTAAGGTACAAGCGTCTAAACTGATACCAACATAATGCAGTATGCTCACTAATAAATCATGACTATAGTGTCAAAGACCTTAGAAAAATCGCGATACTAATATTGATAATTTTCCCGAGTCCGTAGCAGCAAAGATGTCATCAGCTATGTGTAACAGAGCAGTTGCACAACTGTATCCTTTTCTAAACCTGATTGGGTTTTAGGAAAATAGAATATTTATTAATATGATCTGTCATTTGATTAGATAACACCTTTTCTAGGACCTTCGACAGTACTGGGAGAATACTAATTGGACGCAGGTCTGTGTAGTTCGTTGGACTGCAATTTTTATTGACAGGAATTACATTTGCAACTTTCCATACTTCAGGTACAGAGTTAGACTGTATGCATACATTTATAATATGAGTGATGTACGGAATTAAAAGGACAGCATAGCAAGAGCATATCACACTTATTCCATCCTCACCCACAGCCTTAGACTTAATATTGTAAAGTATACTCATTACATCGATATCAGTAACTTGTTGAAATTTTAACTTATTTTGGAAGTCGGACAAAAGGTGTTCCATGTAAAATTTTATTAGATCATTGTTGACTCTATTATTAGATGTAAAAACAAAAGCTTCATTTATTTTATTGGGATTGTTCAGATGAGATGGAATTTCTACAATACGTATCGTATCATATCATGTCGTATCGTATCGCATCGTGTCGTATTGCATCGTGTTGCGTCGTATCTTGTCATATCGTATCGTATCATGTCGTTTTGTGTCTTATCGTATATACCGTATCATATTTAGTCGTAATGTGTCGCGTCATATTGTATCGCATGGTGTCGTATCGTGTCGTGTCGTCTCGTGGCGTATCATGTCGTATCGCATCATATCCTGTCGTACTGTATCGTATAGTATTGTGTAGGATCGACTCGTATCATATCGTATAATGTCGTATCGTGTCGTATTGTTGCCGTATCTTGTCGAATCGTGTTTTATAGTGTATGGTATTGTATCGTATCGTGTTGTATCGTGTCGTGTCGTGTCGTATCGTGTCGCATCGTGTCGTATCGTGTCGTATCGTATCGTATCGTGTCGTATCGTGTTTTATCGTGTATGGTGTCGTATTGTATCTTACGGTATCGTATCGTATTATGTCGTGTCGTATCGTGTCGAATCGTGTCGTATCGTGTCGTATCGTGTCGTATCGTGTCGTATCGTGTCGTATCGTGTCGTATCGTGTCGTATCGTGTCGTATCGTGTCGTATCGTGTCGTATCGTGTCGTATCGTGTCGTATCGTGTCGTATCGTGTCGTATCGTGTCGTATCGTGTCGTATCGTGTCGTATCGTGTATCGTGTCGTATCGTGTCGTATCGTGTCGTATCGTGTCGTATCGTGTCGTATCGTGTCGTATCGTGTCGTATCGTGTCGTATCGTGTCGTATCGTGTCGTATCGTGCCATATCGTGTCGTATTATGTCGTATTTTGTCATATCGGGCTTGTCGTGTATGGTTTCGTATTTTATCGTATCGTATCGTATCGTATGGTACCGTGTTGAATCGTATGGTATCGTGTCGTATCGTCTCTTATCGTGTCATAGCGAGTCGTACCGCGTCGTATCGTTCCGTGTCATTTCGTACCGTGTCGTATAGTGTCGTATCGTGTCGTATTGTGCCGAATCAAACCGCATTCTTTCGTACCGCGTCGTCTCAAGTCGTATCTTGTCACATCATATCGTATCGTGTCACATGTGTCGTATCGTATCTCATCATGTCGTATCGTGCCATATCATGTTACGTCATATTGTATCGTATTGTATCTTGCGAAATCGTGTCGTATCGTATCGTACCGTATCGCATAGTGCCGTATTGTATCGTGTCGTGTTGTGTGGCATTGTGTCGCATCCTGTCGTATTCCGTTGTATCGTGTCGTATCGTATCGCGTCATATCATATTGGGTCGCAGCATGTATCGTATCGTAACGAGTCATACTGTGCCGCATCATATTGTAACGTATTGCATCATGTCGTATCGTGTCGTATTGCACCGTATTGTGTCATATCTTGTACTGTGTCGTATTACATTGTATCGTGTTGTATCGGGTCGTACAGTGTCGTATCAATTTGTGTCCTGTCCTATAGTGTCATATCATGTCCTATCGTGTCGTATCGTGTCGTATTATGGCGTGTCGTGTCATATCGTCTAGTATCATGTCGTTTCGTGTCGCATCGCCTCGTATTGCATCGTATTGGGTCTTAACCTATCGTATCGTGTCGTTTTGTGTCGTATCGTATTGTATAGGATAGACCCGTATCATGTCGTATCTTGTTGTATCGTGTCGTATCGTGTCGTATCTTATCGTATTGTGTTGCATCGTGTCGTATCGTGTCGTATAGTGTTTTATCGTGTGTGGTGTCGTATTGTATCTTACGGTATCGTATCGTGTCGCATCGTGTCTTATCTTGTCGTATCGTATCGTATCGTCTAGTATCGTGTCGTATCGGGTCGTATCTTGCCGTATCGTGTCGTATGGTGTCGTATCGTGTCGTCTTGTGTATCGTCTTTCCGCGTCATATCGAATCGTAACGCATCGTATCGTTTCGTATCATCTCGTACCGTGCCGTATAGTGCCGTATCTTGCCGTATCGTGTCGAATCAAGTCGCATTCTATTGTACCACGTCGTCTCAAGTCGTATCTTGTCGCATCATATCGTATCGTGTCGCATGGTGTCGTATCGTATCTCATCGTGGTGTATCGTTTCGTATCGTATGGTGTCGTGTCGTATCGTATCGTATCGTGTCGTAACGTGTCGTATCGTGTCGTATCGCGTCGTATCTTGTCAGATCGTGTCGTGTTGTATCGTATCATGTCGTATTGCATCATATTGTATCATACCTTGTCGTACTGCAACGCATCATATTGTATTGTGTTGTATCGTGTCGTATCGTGTCGAATCGTGTCGTATCGTACCGGGTCGTGTCGTAGAGTGTCGTATCTTGTTGTATCGTATCTAGTCGTATCTTGTCGTATCGTGTGGTATCGTGGCGTATCGTGTCGTATCGTGTCGTATTGTATCGTATCGTGACGTATCTTGTCGCATCCTGTCGTATCGCGTCGTATAAAGTCGTATCGTATCGTGTCGTATAGTTTCGCATCGTGTCGTATCGTGCCGGGTCGTGTCGTATGGTGTCGTATCTTGTCGTATAGTGTGGTATCGTGGCGTATAGTGTCGTATCGTGTAGTATCGTGTCGTATCATGTCGTATCGAGTCGTATTGTATCGTATAGTGGCGTATCTTGTCGCATCCTGTCGTATTGCGTCGTATCGTGTCGTATCGTGTGTCGTGGCGAATCATTTGTATAACATCATATCCAGACGTACTGTATTCTATCGTCTCGTATCGTGTCGTATCTTGTAGGATCGACTCGCATCATGTCGTATCGTGTCGTTTTGTGTCGTATCATGTAGTGTCGTACCGTCTCGTGTCTTTTCTTGTCGTATCTTGTCGTATCGTGTCGTATCGTGTCGTATCGTGTTGTATCGTGTCGTATCGTGTGTCGTGGCGTATCATTTGTATAGCATCATATCCAGACGTACTGTATCCTATCGTCTCGTATCGTGTCGTATCTTGTAGGATCGACTCGCATCATGTCGTATCGTGTCGTTTAGTGTCGTATCTTGTAGTGTCGTACCGTCTCGTGTCTTTTCTTGTCGTATCTTGTCGTATCGTGTCGTATCGAGTCGTATCGTGTCGTATCGTGCCATATCGTGTCGTATTATGTCGTATTTTGTCGTATCGGGCTTGTCGTGTATGGTTTCGTATTTTATCGTATCGCATCGTATCGTATGGTACCGTGTTGAATCGTATGGTATCGTGTCGTATCGTCTCTTATCGTGTCATAGCGTGTCGTACCGCGTCGTATCGTTCCGTGTCATTTCGTACCGTGTCGCATCATACCGTATCGTGTCGCATGGTATCGTAATGTATCTCATCATGTCGTATCGTGCCATATCATGTTACGTCATACTGTATCGTATTGTATCTTGCGATATCGTGTCTTATCGTGTCGTATCGTGCCGTAGTGTATCGTATCGTATCAAGTCGCAACCTGTGGTATCCCGTTGTATCGTGTCGTATCGTATCGCGTCGTATCATATCGTGTCGCATCATGTATCGTATCGTAACGGGTCATATCGTAAAGCGTCATATTGTAACGTATTGTGTCATATCCTGTCGTACTGTGCCGCATCCTATTGTATCGTGTTGTATCGTCTCGTACTCTGTCGTATCATGTTGTGTCCTGTCGTACCGTGTCGTATCCTATCGTATCGTGTCGTATCGTGCCGTATTGTATCGTGTCGTATCAAGTGGCATCGTGTCGCATCAAGTCGCATCCTGTCGTATCCCGTTGTATCGTGTCGTATCGTATCGCGGCGTATCATATCGTGTCGCATCATGTCGTATCGTATCGTAACGGGTCAAATGGTAAAGCGTCATATTGTAACGTATTGCATCGTGTTGTATCGTGTCGTATCGTATCGTATTGCACCGTATTGTGTCATATCTTCTCGTACTGTGTCGCATCCTATTGTATCGTGTTGTATCGTCTCGTACTCTGTCATATCATGTTGTGTCCTGTCGTACCTTGTCGTATCATGTCGTATCGTGTCGTGTCGTAACGTGTTGTATTGCATCGTATTGCGTCGTATCTTGTCGTACCTTGTATCATATCGTATCGTGTCGTTTCGTGTCGTATCGTCCGTACCGTTTCATATTTTGTCGAACTGTGTCGCGTCATATTGTATCGTGTCGTATCGTGTCGTATGGTGTCGTATCAGATCGTATCGTTTCGTATCGTGTCGTTACGTGTCCTGGCGTATCATGTCGTTTCGTATCATATCCTGTTGTACTGTATCGTATCGTCTCGTATCTTGTCGTACTGTATAGGATCGTCTCGCATAATTTCGTATTGAGACGTGTCGTGTCGTATTGTGTCATATCTTGTCGTATCGTGTCGTATCGTATCTTATCTTGTCGTATCTTGTCGTATTGTGTCGTATCGTGTTGTACCTTGCCTTAATGTGTTTTATCGTGTATGGTGTCGTATTGTATCGCATCGTATCGTATCGTGTTGTGTCGATTTGTATCATGTCGTATCGTGTGGTATCGTGTCTTATCGTGTCGTATTTTCTCTTGTCGTGTCATGTCGTATCGTATCGCATCGTATCATTTCGTATCATCTTGTACCGTGTCGTATAGTGCCGTATCGTGGCGAATCAAGTCGCATTATGTCGTTCTGCGTCGTCTCAAGTCGTGTCTTGTCACATCATATCGTATCGTGTCGCATGGTGTCGTATCGTATCTCATCATGTTGTATCGTGTCATATCGTGTCACGTCATATTGTATCGCATTGTATCGTATTGTATCTTGCCGTATTGTGACGTAACGTGTTGTATCGTGTCGTATCGTATCGCTACATATTGTTTCGTGCCGCATGGTGTCGTATCGTATGTCATAGTGTCGTACCGTCTCGCATCATGTCGTATCGCGTCATATTGTGAGGTATTGCATCGTTTCGTATCGTGTCGTACCGTGTTGTACCTGGTCTCAATGTGTTTTATCGTGTATGGTGTAGTATTGTATCGTGTCGTATCGTACCGAGTTGTGTCGTGTTGTATCGTGTCGTATCGTGTCGTGTTGTATCGTGTCGTATCGTGTCGTATCGTGTCGTATCATGTCGTATCGTGTAGTATCGTGTCGTAGCATGCCATATCGTATCGTATCGTGTTTTATCGTGTATGGTGTCGTATTGTATCTTATGGTATCGTATCCTGTTATGTTGTGTCGTATCGTGTCGTATCGTGTCGTATCGTGTCGTATCGTGTCGTATCTTGTCGTATTGTCTCTTATAGTGTCATGTCGCATCGTATCGCATCGTATCATTTTGTACCGTGTCGTATAGTGCCATATCATTCCATATACTGTCGAATCAAGTCGCATTCTGTCGTACCGCGACGTCTCAAGTCGTATCTTGTCACATCATATAGTATCGTGTCGCATGGTGTATCGTATCTCGTCATTTCGTATCGTGTCATATCGTGTCACGTCATATTGTATCGTATTGTATCTTGCCGTGTTGTGACGTAACGAGTTGTATCGTGTCGTATCGTATCGTTCTATTGTTTCGTGTTGATGGTGTCGTATCGGTCATAGGTCGCGTATCGTCTTCGCATTATTCCTTCGTGGTGTACTGTTCGTGTCGTATCGTATCGACGTTGTCGTATCGTGTATACGTGTCGTGTAGTTGCGTATCTGTCGTATCGTTTATCTGTCGTACGGTTTGTATCGTTCGTATCGTGTCGTATCGTGGATCAACTCCGTTATGTCGTATCGTGTCGTATCGTGTCGTATTTGGTCGTTCGTGTCGATCGTTCGTATCGTTTCGTATCGTGTCGTATCGTGTCGTATCGTGTCGTATCGTTCGTGTCGTTCGTTCGTATCCCTACCGTGTCGTATTTGTGTCGTATCGTGTCGTATCGTTGTATTTGTCCGTATCGTTCGCAATTTCCGTATCGGTATCGTTTCGAATCTGTCGATTCTGTCTTCGTGTCGTATCTGTCAAATCATTGTATCGTTCCGGTTCGTATTGTATACCTGTCGTTCGTGTCGTTCCCATTCGTATCGTGTCGTATCGTTGTATGTATCTTCGTACCGTTCGTATACGTCCAATCTTGCCGTATCGTGTCGTATCGGTCAACTGTTGATTCCTGTCTTTCGTGTCGTATTTGTCAAATCTTCGTACCGTGTCGATGGTGTCGTATTGTATTTCTATGTCGTATCGGTGCCATAGCGTATCACATTCATATTGTATCGTTCGCAATGTCGTATCGTTGTGTTAACCGTTTGTCGTTTATCGTGTGTATCGTGTCGTATCGGTCGTACCGTGTCGTATCGTATCGTTATCATCTTAACGGTGTTGTATCCTGTTGTATCGTGTCGTATGTGGTCTATTTCGTTCGTACCTGTCCTATCTGTCGATCGTTTGTATCGTGTCGTAGTGTCGTTGTGGCGTTTCCCGTTATAGCGTACTTATTGTATCGTCATATGTCGTATCGTGGTCGTCACATGTCGTATCGTGATTGGTAACAGTCATATCGTATCGCGTTCTATTTGTATACGTATTGATCGTGTCGTATCGTGTCGTATCTGCGTACGTGTCGTATCGTTCGTATTTAATTGTCTATCTTTCGTACGTGTCGATGAAGTTGTATCGTTGTATCGTGTCGTATGTGTGCAATCTATTGTAAATGTGTTCGTATTCATGTCCTATCGATCGCATTGTCGTTTATCGTGTCGTAACTGTCGTAGTGCGTATTCGTCGTATCGAATTATATCTCGTACGTTTGTCTCTCATATGTTCGTATCGTAGGTCGACTTGATCATGTTGTTCGTGTCGTACGTATCCTATATTCGTATTGGTATCTTGCCGTAATTGTCGTATGTCGTATTTGTCGTATCGTGTCGTATGTTTGTTCGTCCTATGTGTCGTATCGTATGGTCGAATTGCTTGTCGTATTTGTATGTCGTTCATCGTATCGTTGTATCGTGTCGTATCGTGTCATATTCGTTTAGTGTAAACATTCGTATCGTTCGTTATGTCCAATTTCGATCGGCCTATTGTAACGATTGCATTCTGTCGTATCTTGTCGTATCGTGTCATACGTTCGTGTCGGTTCGTATTTATTCATATCTTATCGTACTGTTGTTTATCATTATTGTATCGTGTGTATCGTGTCGTATGTGCCGTATCTGTTGTTCGGTCGTATCGTTCGTATCGGGTCGAATCTGACGTATCGTGTCGTAACGTTCGTTGTGTCGTATTGTCGTATCGGCTATATTTCGTACTGGTATTGTATCGTTCTATTGTGTCGTATCTGTCGATCTGCTATGTCGTATATGTATTGTACCTTCGTATCTTATCGTATCGTGTCGTATCGTGTCATCGTGTCTAGTCGTTTCGTGTGTAATTTGTATCATTCGTATCGTTCGTAGTGTCCAATCTTCCGATCGTGTCGTATCGTGTAATCATGTCGATCTGTCGTTCTTGTCGTATCTGGTCGATATCGTATCGTATCCGATGGTGTCGTATTTCATATCATGTTATCGGTCATCATTTCATGTTGTATCGTTCGTTTGTAATCTGCCGTATCGTGTCGTATCTGTCGTATTCGTTCGTATTTCGTGTCGTATTTCGTCTATCGTATCGTGTCGATGGTGCCGTATTGTTCTATCTGTCTATCGTGTTCGTATACGTTTGTATCATGTATCTTGTCGTCGTGTCGATCGTTCGTATAGTGTGTATCTGTATCGTATCATATCTACCATGTCGTATCGTGTCGTATCGTGTCGTATCGTTCGTATCGTGTCGTATCGTTCGTGTATCGTGCCGTATCTGTCGTATTGTCGATCGTTTCGTGTCCTATCGTGTCGTATCGTGTCGTATCGTGTATCCCGTTGTTCGTGTCGTATAGTTTCTATCGTGTTCGGTATCGTATCGTATCGTATAGTCATTCGTATCGGCCATATTTATCGTCATCGTGTCGTAATGATCGTGTCGTAATTCGTGTATCGTATCATTTCGTAATGTCCATTTTCGTGTCTGTCGTATTAGTTGTCGCATCAATATCGTAATCGTGTCGACTCGTAGTGCGTGTCGTATCGTCATCCATTATTCGTCGTATTGTATCGTTCATATGTTCGTATCGGATCGTCGCTCATGTCGTTGTGTCGTATTTGCGTATCTTGTCGTACTCGTATCGTTCTTACCTGTCGTATCGTTTGTCGGGTATTCGTGTCCCGTATCGTCGTTATTGTGTCGTATCGTGATATCTGTATCGTGTCGTATCGTGCGTATTGTATCGCATCTGTCGTATCGTGTCCATATCGATTCGTCGGTCATCATGTGTATCGTTCGTATCGTATGTATCCGCGTCTATCGTATCGTGTCGATCGTATCGTATCGTGTCGTATCGTATCTTCGATCGCCATTGTCGTATCGTGTCGTATCGTGCGTATCGTATCGTACTGTCGTACCGTATCGTTGTATCGTATCGTTCGTATCGTTTGTCCTTCGTATCGTTGTATCGTATCTGTGCGTATCTGTAGTTCGTGTCCTATCATGTCGATTCTGTCGTTCGGTTACGTATCATCGTATCGTATCGCATGTGTTAGTATCCCTGTCGTATCGTATATGTATCGTATACTGTATCGGTATCTTCGATCATTCGTATCGTGCTATCGTGTCGTATTTGATCGTGTATCGTCGATCGTTCGTATCGTTCGTACCGTTCGTATCGTCGTATATGTATCGTTCGATCGTCGTATCGTGTCTATGTTATTCGTATCGGTCATATTGTCGTATCGTGTCGTATCGTGTCGTATCGTTCCGTATCTATGCCTATCATGTCGTATCTGTATCATGGTCGTATCGCGTCTATGTACGTGATCGTGTCTATCGTGTCGTATCGTTGTACCGTGTCGTATGTATTATGTATCTATCGTTCGATCATATTGTATCCCGTATCGTGTCGTATCATGTCGTCATCGTCGTATCGTGTTCGTAACGTTTTGTCGTTATCGTCGTATCGTTATTCCGTAACTGTTTGTATCGTTCTATTGTCGTATCGTATCGTATCTGTCAATCGTTGGCTCTATCGTTAGTATCGTATATATCGTCGATTGTCTATCGTGTCGTATAGTGTCATCTTCGTATTCGTATCGTCATGTGTCGTATGTTCGATCATTCGTATCTGCTATCGTTCGTATCGTGTCGTTGTATCGTGTCGTATCGTGTCGTATCGTGTCGTATCGTGTCGTATCGTTGTATCGTGTCGTATCGTGTCGATCGTGTCGTATCGTGCTCGTTTATCGTTCGTATGTCGTCATATCGTATGTGTCGATCAGTCGTATCGTATGTACTGTTATCGTATCGCGCATATGTAACGATTATCGTGTCGTATGTGTTGTATCGGTCATGTCGTAACGTTCGCATCATGTCGTTATCTATTGTATCGTATTGTCGTATTCCGTATTATGTACGTTCGTGCAATTACGTCCAATCGTGTCGTTCTGTCGTACGTGTGTCGTATTAGCTATCCTATGTGTCTTATTGTATCGCTCATCGTGTCGTATCTGTATCATGTCATCGTGTCTTATCTTGTCGTATCTTATCGTATCGTGTCGCCTATCGTGTCGTACCGTATTGTATCTCTCTGTATCGTACTCGTGCCATATCGTTCTATCGTATCGTATCGTTTATCTTGGTATCGTGTCGTATCGTGTCGTTAGTGTCTTTCGATCGTTGTATCGTGTCGAATCGTCGATTCTGTCGTATCGTGTCGTATCTGTCGTTCGTTCGTATCGTATCGTATCGTGTCGTATATTCGTATCGTGTCGTATCTGTCGTATCGTTCGTATCTATCGTATCGTGTCGTATCGGTCGTATCGTGTCGTATCGTGTCATATCGTGTCGTATCCTGTGTATCGTGTCGCATGTCTATCGGTCATATCGTTGTTCCTCTCGTTCGTATCGTATCGTATCTTGCCATCGTATATCGTTCGATCATATGTATCGTTGTGCATCGTATCCTATCATGTCGTATCGTGATTCGTATCCGTACGTATCGTATTGTATCTTTGTATTGTGTATCTTTATATTCGTTATCGTATCGGTCGTACGTCGATCCGTATTTGTATCGGTCGCTGTATCGTTGTCGTATCGTATCTATCGGTCTTCGTATCGTGTCGAACGTGCGTAGTGTATTATGTCATATCGTATCCCTTTGTCGTATCGTTGTATCGTTCATACGTGTCGTACCGTGGTCGTATCATGTCGTATTTCATCTTATCTATGTCCAGTATTGTATCGGGTACGTGTCGTATCGCCGTATCGTGTCGTATCGTGTCGTAATCGAGTTTGTCGTATGTATCGTCGCCGTATGTTCGTATCGTTGTATCGTGATGTCATCATGTCGTATCGTGTTCGTATCGTGTTCGTATTGTATCTTCCGTATCGTGTCTATCGTGTCGATGCGTATCGTGTCGTATCGTGTCGTATCGTGTCGAATCGTGTCGTATTCGTTCGTTCGTATCGTGTCGTATCGTGTCGTATCGTGTCGTATCGTGTCGTATCGTGACGTATCCCGTTTGCGTATCGTGTCGTATCGTCTTCGTTCGTTCGTATGTGTCGTATCGTGTCGTATCGTATCGTCGTATCTGTCATATGTATTCGCCTCATATCGTAGTTCGTAATTGCGTATCGTGTCGTATGTGTTCATATCGTTCGTACGATTGTCGTATTATCGTCATCGTGTCGTATCGTCCATGTCGTATCGTATGTGTATCTATTTATCGTATGTTTATCGTGTCGTACTGTCGTATCGTATTGTCGTGTCGTGTCGTATCCGTATCTGTCGAATCGTGTCGTATCGTGTCGTAACGTGTCGTTATGCGTATCGTGTATCATGTATCCCTCGTCGTACTGTATTGTATTGTCTCATGTGTCGTATCGTGTATGTTATGCATCTCGATCTGTCGTATTTTGTCTATCTTGTCGTTCTTATCGTATCTGTGTACGTATCGTGTCGACGTATTGTATCGTTTGTCGTATGTGTATCGTCTCGTGTCGCACCGTATCGTGTCGTATCGTATGGTGTCGTATCGTGTCATATCATGTCGTATCGTGTCGTATCGTGTCGATCTGTCGATCGTCCTATCGTTGTCCGTATATCGTGTCGTATCGTGTAATCTGTCGTATTGTCGTATCGTGTCGTATCGTTCGTATCTGTGATCGTTTCGTATCGTTCGTTCGTCCGTATCGTGTCGTATTCTGTTCGGTTCGTATCGTGTCGTATCGTCGTACGTATCGTATCGTTATCGGTGTTCGTATCGTGTCGTATTGTGTCGTATCGTGTCGTATCGTGTCATCGTGTCGTATCGTGTCGTATCGTGTCGTATCGTGTCGTATCGTGTCGTATCTGTCGTATCGTGTCGTATCGTGTCGTATCGTGTCATATTGTGTCTTATCGTGTCGTATCGTGTCGTATCGTGTGGTATCGTGTCGAATCGTGTTGTGTCGTGTCGTATCGTGTCGTATCGTGTCGTATCGTGTCGTATCGTGTCGTATCGTGTCGTATTGTGTCGTATCGTGTCGTATCGTGTCTTATCGTGTCGTATCGTGTCGTATCGTGTGGTATCGTGTCGTATCCCGTTGTATTGTGTCGTATCGTATCGCGTCTTATCGTATCGTATCGCATCATGTATAGTATTCTGTATTATAAGTGTTTTGTAACTGTGGTTTCCTATTAGTGGAGTTGATCGTATTTCACGTTTATGCTTTTGAGCGCACGTTTCGAAGCGGATCTGTTCGTATCGTTATCCTGAGAAGGACTGTTTTCGTACTGAGTCGAATTCATTTGTTATATCTAATTTTCTCAAGCACTTGACTATCTCAGATTCGAACTTGGTATTTCATTACTAGTCTACATTACTGCACTGAGTATCAATATATATTTTAGAACTTATATATTAAACTATTTTTGTTGCGCAGTTTATTGCGCGTATCGTCGTATCTTCGCATGTGTAGCTCTTCGCGCATTATTGGTCCATATCGTTTCATTTCTACATGCTTGGCTTATTGGATTTTCGTATCGATGTGTGGCTTCGTGAGTTTCGTATCGAGTTGTATCTCGTCCTTTGCCATATCTGTATGTTATCATTGGATCGTGGTCTTCGTTCAGACATGTTCAGCGATTCTTGATCTTTCAGTTTCGTATCGGACGTTGTTCTTGTGTATCCTGAGTTCTCACTTTGGTGGTCGTCTCTCTATGTATGTCTGCATCGTCGATAGGTTGTATCACAGTTCTTGGAATTCTGATCTTTATTGTATGGTTTGGTTTTGGTTAGTATTCGTAGCGTATCTGTCGATTTGAAGGCAGTCGTATCTTGTATTTGCTGCCTATCCTTCGTATTTTGTCTGAGGTACCTTGTATATATGGTATTATCGCTGTATATTTAGGTTCTTCTTTTCGTTACTTTCGTGTTAAGGTTATGTTGATCGTACCATTTTCTTTGAGTGTTCTAACGTATTTTCTTTTCTCGTTCAGGTCCTCTTGTATCGCATATTGTTTTGTCTATCGTACGCATTTTGTACGTAACTTCACGTTTTGTGTATTAGTTGTATCGTAGGTATCTGTGGGTAGGTTTCGTATCATTGTCGTAGTGTTGTCATTCCTGTGTACGTACATCGAATGGCAGTTTTGTTCGTATCCAATTCCATTGTAATTTGATGGTGTCGTATTTAGATGATCTAGGAATTCATCTGTGCTATCGTAAATGTGTATCGTACGTATCTAAGCCATATCTGGTTTCTCTGTATTCGGATATCGTTGGTCTTCAAGTCTTCCATATATATATTGTCACTATGGGTATAGTAACCATCCAAATCTTCGTTGGTAATTTGTCTTCTACCTGGAAATATCGTGTTCGTAATGCATTTGTCGAAGTTCCATTATGTGTGTTTACCGATTGCGTGCGTATCGTCTAACGTTTCATCGTTTTCAGCTTGTCTATGATAGTATGTATCGGTAGGCACATTTGTATAGACTCACAATGTCGAAGTCGTATTTCGTTCGTGGTTTGGTTAGTTTCTGATGGTTTCACGAAGTTCGTATTCTTGACCATAGATTCGTTTTCGATAATGTGATGATATGCAGTATGTGTATTAATGGGTGACGTGTAATTTCTCGTCACAATTGGTCTCGAGTTCGTATCGTATCTTTGGTACGTATCAGATGCGGAGGTTTGCTGTAGTGGTAAGTTTAGTTCTCTGTATCGGAGAATCTATGTTTCCAGTCAGGTATATCGTCTTTCGATTGATGGTGTTCTTTCGTATTTGTTTGTATCGTGTCTAGTAGTTCTTGGACCTGTATCGTGTCCATATCGTAACAGTCGCGTATCTTGTCTGCCGGAGAACTTTGATCGTTGGGTCATTCTTAAGATGACCGTCTCCTTTCTAGGTTAGAGGTTAGGTTTGTTCGTAGTGAATCAGTGACGTATCGTAACTTATTCGTATCTTCTATCGGATCTAATTTCATAGCTGTCGTATCTATGCGGTTATTATCGTACTTTCGGTATATCGTGTTATCATAGTTCAAGTTTGTCCAGAACCTTCATTTCATTTCGTATCAACTGTCGTTTAGAGTGTTATGCAGTGTTTTCGATTGATGTTAGTTGGTATCTTTTCTTCTCCTTCATTAGCTTTTGAGTTTATCTGTATCGTGAATTGTTGGCCATCGTATTAGCAAACCACGAAATCTGGTAGCTTCGACATTGTAGTCGTATTCACATGTGATCGATAAGGCACTAACTATCATAGTGGTACGCTGGAAAAGGATCGTTCGTAACGCACGCAATCTCGGTAAACACAATAATGGAACTTCGACAATATGCATTAGAACTACATATTTCGTAAGACATTCTATCGAGTTTGATGGTATTCACTATCACCCATATGTGAGCATATATATATGGAAGACTTTGAAGACCAAGCGTATCGAATTCAGTCGGATATGGCTTAGATCGTGGACGTATTCGTATTTGGCAACACGGTCGCATAAGCTGATGAATTCCTAGTCATCTAAATAGCGCGCACCACCATCAAATTCACAATGGAATTGTCGTACCTGCCATTCCTGGATCTGTATTGTACACGTGTGACAACATCGTATCGTGTATCGTAAACCTACACGGGAGGTATCCTACATCAATCACCACCGTAAGTTGCGTAGCAAAATGCTTGTATCGTAGGCTCTATGTCGTAACGAGGACCTGAACAGAGTATCGTTAGACACTCGTGGCTATCGTATCTAACATAACCTTCAGGATATCGTGTGACCTAAATATCAGCGTATCTATATCGTATCAGACAAAATCGAAGGATCGCAAATCGTCACTGCCTTCAAATCGACCAGTAACGTCGGGGAATATCCAAACCATACAATGAAGATCAAATTCCGAACTGTGTATACAACCTATTGCGAATGCGGCAGAGCATACATAGGAGAGCGTAGACCATCGTGAACTCAGGAACACAAGAACAACGTCGCAAGGGCGAAACTGAAAGATCAAGAATCGCTGAACATGTCTGGAACGAAGACCACCGCATCCAATGGGATAACATACGATAGTCAAAGGACGAGTACAACTCGTCGGAAACTCAGCATTCATCGCACTAGAAAATCCAATAAGCCAAGCTGTGTAGAAATGAAACCCATATGGTTCAATAATGCGCGAGAGCTTAGCGCAATACACCTGCGCAAGAGGTTACGGCGCAACATGCGCAATAAACTTCTGTCGCAACCACGATAGTTTAATATATATATGTTCGTAACAAATATATATTGGATTACTCAGTGTCAGCGGTAAAGGTGTCAGATAGTAAGAAAGGTACCAAGTTCGAATCTGAGAGTAGTCGTGCTTGAGAAAATTAGATATAACATGAATTCGACTCAAGTGCGACAGTCCTTCTCAGGACTAAGCCTGATGACGGAAGCATAGTCCGCTTCCGAAACGTCGCGCTCAAAAAGCATAAACTGTGGAAATAGGCCGATCAACTCCACTAAAATGTATAGTATTGTACTATGTCATATCGTATCGCGTCAAATTGTAGCGTACTGCATCGTGTCGTATCGTATCGTATCGTAACCCATCGTGTCGTATCGTGTCATATCGTGTAGTAACGTGTCGTGTAGTGGCCTATCATGTCGTACCGCTTTATATCCTGTCATACTGTATTGTATCGTCTCGTATCGTGTCGTATCGTGTAGGATCCACTAGCAATATGTCGTATCGTGTCGTATCATGTCGTATAGTGTCGTATCGTGTCTTGCCGTGTATTACCGTGTCGTATTATGTCGTATCGAGACGTATCGTGTCGTATCATGTCGTATCCCGTTGTATCGTGTCGTATTGTTTCGCGTCATATCATATCGTGTTACTTCATGTAGTATCGTGTTGTACTATGTCATATCGCATCTCGGCATATTGTAACGTATTGCATCGTGTCGTATCGTGTCGTACCGTGTCGTATCGTATCGTACTGCATCGTATTGTCATATCTGACTGTGTCGCATCATATTGTATCGTGTTGTATCGTGTCGTACCGTGCCGTATCATGTTGTGTCGTGTCGTATTATGTCGTATCAAGTCTAATCGAATCGTATCGTGTCATACAGTGTCATATCGTGGCGTATCGTGTCGTGTCCTGTCGTATCATGTCTTGTCGTTTCGTATCTTGTCGTATCGTGTCGTATCGTTCGTTGCATGTCATATTTTGTCGTACTATGTCACGTCATGTTGTATGGTGTTGTACTGTATCGTATGGTGTTTCGTGTCGTGTCATGACGTATCTTGTCTCATTGAATCGTATTGCATCGTACTGTGTCGTATTTTCTCATATCGTGTCATACCGTGTCGTATCGGGTCATTTCGGGTCGTATCGCCTTGTACCGTGTCATATCTTGTCGTATTGTGTCGCGTCATATTGTATCTTGTTGTATCGTGTTGTATCATGTCGTGTCGTGTCGTACCGTGTCGCATCATGTAGTATCGCATGATATACTGTTGTACTGTATCGTATCGTCTCGTATCGTGTAGTACCGTGTAGGATCGACTCGCATCATGTCGTATCGTTTCGTGTCATGTCGTACTGTGCCGTATCACGCCGTGACGTGTCGTATCATGTCTTATCTTGTCGTATCTTGTCGTATCGCGTCGTATCGTGTGATATCATGTCATATCTCGTATTGTGGTTTATCGTGTATGGTGTCGTATTGTATCGTATCTTATCGTATCGTGTTGTATCGTTTCGTTTCATTTCGTGCCGCGTCGTATAGTGTCGTATCTTGCCGTATCGTGTCGTATCTTGTCGAATCAATCGTTCTATCGTATCGCGGCGTCTCGTGTCGTACCTTGCCGCATAATATCATATCGTGTCGCATCGTATAGTATCGTATCTCATCATGTCGTATCGTGTCACGTCATTTTGTATCGTACTGTATCTTGCCGTATCGCGTTGTATCGTGTCGTACGGTATCGCATGGTCACGTACGGTGTCGTATCGTGCTATATCGTATCGTATAGTATCGTGTCGTATCGTGTCCAATCGTGTCGTATCGTGTCGTATCGTGCCGTATTGTGTCGTATCTTACCGTGTCGTGTCGTGTCGTATAGTGTCTTATCTTGTCGTATCTTGTCGTATCGCGTCGTATCGTGTCCTATGGTGTCGTATCTCGTATTGTGGATTATCGTGTATGGTGTCGTATTGTATCGCATCGTATCGTATCGTGTCGTATCATGTTGTATCGTTTCGTTTCATATCGTACCGCATCGTATAGTGTCGTATCTTGCCGTATCATGTCGTAACGTGTCGAATCAAGTCGAATTCTATCGTATTGCGTCGTCTCGTGTCGTGTCTTGTCGCATAACATCATATCGTGTCGCATGGTATCGTATCGTATCTCATCATGTCGTATCGTGTCATATCGTGTCACGTCATGTTGTATCGTATTGTATCTTGTCGTATCTTATCGTATCGTATAGTATCGTGTCGTACTTTGTCGTACCGGGTTTGTCGTATATAGTGTCGTCTTGTATCGCACCGTGTGGTGTCGTATCGTATCGTGTCGTACTGTGTCGTGTCGTTTCGTATCATTTCGTGTCGTGTAGTACAGTGACCAATCTTGCCGTATCGTGTCGAATCATGTCGTATTCTGTCGTCTCGTGTCCAATCTTGTTGCATCACGTCGTATCGTGTCGCATGGTGGCGTATTGTATCTCTTCATGTTGTATCGGACCATATTTTATCACGTCATATTGTATCTAATTGTATCTTGCCGTATCGAGTCGTATCGTGTTGTTTAGTGTTGTATTGTGTCGTATTGTGTCGTATTGTGTCGTATCGTGTCGTATCGTGTCGTATCGAGTCGTATCTTGTCGTATCGTATCGTATCGTGTCGTATCTTGTCGTGTCGTGTCGTATCGTGTCGTATCGTGTCGTATCGGGTCGTATCTTGTCGTATCGTATCGTATCGTGTCGTATCGTGTCGTATCGTGTCGTATCCTGTCGTATCGTGTCGTATTGTGTCGTATCGTATCGTATCGTGTCGTGTCGTGTCGTATCGTGTCGTATCGTGTCGTATCGTGTCGTAACGTGTCGTATCGTGTCGTATCGTTCGCACCATCTCATATTTTGTCGTACTGTGTCACGTCATGTTGTATCGTGATGTACCGTATCGTATGGTGTATCGTGTCGTGTCATGACGTATCGTGTCGCATTGAATGGTATTGCATCGTACTGTGACGTATTTTGTCATATAGTATCATACCGGGTTGTATCGGGTCATTTCGGGTTGTATCGCTTTGTACCGTGTGATATCTTGTCGTATTGTGCCGCGTCATATTGTATCGTGTTGTATCGTGCCGTATCGTGTTGTATCGTATCGTATCATGTCGTATCGTGCCATATCGTGTCACGTCATATTGTATCATATTGTATCTTGTCGTATCTTATCGTATCGTATCGTGTCGTACCTTGTACCGGGTTTGCCGTATATGGTGTCATCTTGTATCGCACCGTGTGGTGTCGTATCGTATCGTGTCGTATTGTGTCGTATCGTTTCGTATCATCTCGTGTCGTGTAGTTTAGTGTCCAATCTTGCCGCATCGTGTCGAGTCATGTCGTATTCTGTCGTCTGGTGTCGTATCTTGTTGCATCATGTCGTATCGTGTCGCATGGTGGCGTATTGTATCTATTCATGTCGTATCGGGCCATATCTTATCACGTAATATTCCATCGTATTGTATCTTGCCGTATCGAGTCGTATCGTGTCGTATTGTGTTGTATCGTGTCGTATCGTGTCGTATCCTGTCGTATCCTGTCGTATCGTGTCGTATCGTGTCGTATCGTATCGTATCGTGTCGTGTGGTGTCGTGTCGTATCGTGTAGTATCTTGTATCGTGTCATATCGTGTCGTAACGTGTCGTATCGTGTCGTATCTTGTATCGTGTCGTATCGTGTCGTATCGTGTCATATCGTGTCGTAACGTGTCGTATCGTGTCGTATCGTGTCGTATCGTATCGTATCGTGTCGTGTCGTGTCGTGTCGTATCGTGTCGTATCTTGTATCGTGTCGTATCGTGTCGTATCGTGTCATATCGTGTCGTGACGTGTCGTATCCTTTCGTATCGTTCGCACCATGTCATATTTTGTCGTACTGTCACGTCATGTTGTATCGTGATGTACCGTATCGTATGGTGTATCGTGTCGTGTCATGACGTATCGTGTCGCATTGAATGGTATTGCATCGTACTGTGACGTATTTTGCAATATCGTATCATACCGGGTCGAATCGGGTCATTTCGAGTTGTATCGCTTTGTACCGTGTCATATCTTGTCGTATTGTGCCGCGTCATACTGTATCGTGTTGTATCGTGTCGTATCGTGTTGTATCGTTTCGTATCATGTCGTATCGTGCCATATCGTGTCACGTCATATTGTATCGTATTGTATCTTGTCGTATCTTATCGTATCGTATCGTGTCGTGCCGTATCTTGTCGTACCGGGTTTGCCGTATATGGTGTCGTCTTGTATCGCACCGCGTGGTGTCGTATCGTATCGTGTCGTATTGTGTCGTGTCGTTTCGTATCATTTCGTGTCGTGTAGTATGGTGTCCAATCTCGCCGTATCGTGTCGAATCATGACGTATTCTGTCGTCTGGTGTCGTATCTTGTTGCATCATGTCGTTTCGTGTCGCATGGTGGCGTATTGTATCTCTTCATGTCGTATCGCGCCATATCTTATCAGGTCATATTGTATCGTATAGTATCTTGCCGTATCGAGTCGTATCGTGTCGTATTGTGTCGTATCGTGTCGTATCGTGTCGTATCGTGTCGTATCGTGTCGTATCGGTCGTATCCGTCGTATCGTCGTATCGTGTCGTATCGTGTCGTATCGTGTCGTATCGTATCTGTCGTATCGTGTCGTATCGTGTCGTATCGGGTCGTATCTTGTCGTATCGTATCGTGTCGTATCTTGTCGTGACGTATCGTATCGTGTCGTATCGTGTCGTATCGTGTCGTATCGTATCGTATCGTGTCGTATCGTGTCGTATCGTGTCGTATCCTGTCGTATCGTGTCGTATCGTGTCGTATCGTATCGTATCGTGTCGTGTCGTGTCGTAACGTGTCATATCGTATCGTATCGTTCACACCATGTCATATTTTGTCGTACTGTCTCACGTCATGTTGTATCGTGATGTACCGTATCGTATGGTGTATCGTGTCGTGTCATGACGTATCGTGTCGCATTGAATGGTATTGCATCGTACTGTGACGTATTTTGTCATATCGTGTCATTCCGGGTCGTATCGGGTGATTTCGAGTTGTATCGCTTTGTACCGTGTCATATCTTGTCGTATTGTGTCGCGTCATATTGTATCGTGTTGTATCGTGTCGTATCGTGTTGTATCGTATCGTATCATGTCGTAGCGAGTCGTATCGTGTCGGGTCGAGTCGGGTCGTGTCGTATCATGTCATATCGCAAGATGGACTGTTGTACTGTATCGTATCGTCTCGTACCTTGTAGTATCGTGTAGGATCGACTCGCATCATGTCATATCGTGTCGTATTATGTCGTATCGTGCCGTATTGCGTCGTATCTTGCCGTGTCGTGTCGTATCGTGTCTTATCTTGTCGTATCTCGCATTGTGGTTTACCGTGTATGGTGTCGTATTGTATCGTTTGGTATCGTATCGTGTAGTATCGTGTTGTATCGTTCCGTTTCATCTCCTACTGCGTCGTATAGTTTCGTATCTTGCCGTGTCGTGTCGTATCGTGTCGCATCGTGTCGTATTGTGTCGTATCGTGTTGTATCGTGTCGTATCGTGTCGTATCGTGTCGTATCGTGTGGGATCGTATCGTATCGTGTCGTATCGTGTCGTTTCGTGTCGTATCCCGTTTTATCGTGTCGTATCGTATCGCGTCATATCTATCGTGTCGCATCATGTCGTATCGTATCGTACTATGTCATGTCGTATCGCGTCACATTGTAACGAATTGCATCGTGTCGTATAGTGTCGTATCGTGTCGTTTCGTGTCGTACCGTGTCGTATCGTATCGTACTGAATCGTGTTGTGTCATATCTTGTCGTACTGTGTCGCATCACACTCTATCGTGTGGAATCGTGTCGTACCGTGCGTATCATGTTGTGTCGTGTCGTATCAAGTCGTATTATGTCGAATCGTGCCGTATTGTGTCGTACAGTGTCATATTGTGTCGTATCACGTCTTTTCGTATCGTATCTCGTCGTATCGTTTGTACCATGTCATATTTTGTCATGTTGTATCGTGTTGTACCGTATCGTATGATGTATCGTGTCGTGTAATGAGGTATCGTGTCGCATTGTATCGTATTGCATCGTACTGTGTCGTATTTTGTCGTATCGTGTCAAACCGTGTGGTATTGGGTCATTTCGGGTCGTATCGCCTTATACCGTGTCATATCTTGTCGTATTGTGTCGCGTCATATTGTATCGTGTTGTATCGTTTCGTATCGTGTCGTGTCATGCCGTGTCGTCTCGTATCTTGTCGTATAATGTCGTTTCGTGTTGTATCCTGTCGTATCGTGTCTGGTCGTGGGGTATCAAGTTATATCGCATGATGTACTGTTGTACTGTATCGTATCGTCTCGTATCGTGCAGTATCGTGTAGTATCGACTCGCATCATGTCGTATCGTGCAGTATTGTGTCGTATCTTGCCGTGTCGTGTCGTATCGTGTCTTATCTTGTCGTGTCTTGTCATATCGCGTCGTATCGTGTCCTATAGTGTCATATCTCGTATTGTGGTTTATCGTGTATGGTGTCGTATTGTATCGTACGTATCGTATCGTGTCGTGTTATAACGTTTCGTTTCATCTCGTACCGCGTCAGATAGTGTCGTATCTTGCAGTATCGTGTCGTATCGTGTCGAATCAAGTCGAATTCTATCGTATCGCGTCGCCTCGTGTTGTATCTTGTCGCATAATATCGTATCGTGTCGCATGGTATCGTATCGTATCTCATCATGTCGTATCGTGTCATATCGTGTCACGACCTATTGTATCGTATTTTATCTTGCCGTATCTGGTCGTATCGCGTAGTATCGTGTCATATCGCTTTGTATCGTGTCGTACTGTATCGTATGTATGGTCTCGTATGGTGTTGTATCGTTTCGAATCAAGCGGCATTGTGTCTTATCGCGTCGTCTCATGTCGTATCTTGTCGCATCATATCGTATCGTGTCGCATGGTGTCGTATCGTATCTCACCATGTCGTATCGTGTCATATCGTGACATCATATCGTGTCGTATTGTATCGTATTGTATGTTGTCGTATCATGCCGTATCGTGTCGTACAGTATCGTATCGTGACTTATCGTGTCTTATCGTTTCGTGTCGTGTCGCATCGTGTAGTATCATGTCGTATCATGTCGTATCGTGTCGAATCGTGTCGTACTGCATCGTATTGCTTCGTATCTTGTCGTAGCGTGTGGTACCGTATCATATCGTGCTGTTTCGCGTCGTATCGTCCGTACCGTGTCATATTTGGTCGTACTGTATCGTCATATTGTATCGTGTTGTATCGAGTCGTATCGCCTCGCATCGTGTCGTATCGTATCGTATCTTGTAAAATCGTGTCGCATCGTGTCGTAGCGTATCGTGTCGTGTAGTATCGTGTCGTATCGTATCGTGTCATATCGTGCCGTATAGTGTCGTATCGTGTCGTATCGTGTGGTATCGTATCGTATCGCATCGTGTCGTATGGTGTCGTATCGTGTCGTATCGTGTCTTAACGTGTCGTGTAGTGGCGTATAATGTCGTATCGCATTATATTCTGCCGTACTGTATTGTATCGTCTCGCATCGTGTCGTTTTGTGTAGGATCGACTCGAATCATTTCGTATCGTGTCGTATCGTGTCTTGTCGTGTTTTATCTTGTCGTATCGAGTATGTCGTGTGTGGTGTCGTCTTGTATCCCATCGAACTGTATCGTATCGTATGGTGTCGTATCGTGTCGTATCGTGACGTATCTTGTAGTATCTTGTCGTATCGTGTCGTATCGTGTCGTATCGTGTCGTATCGTGTCGTGTCGTACCGTATCGTCTCTTATCGAGGCTTATCGTGCCGTATCATTTCGTATCGTGTCGTATAGTGTCGAATCTTGCCGTATCGTGTCGTATCGTGTCGAATCAAGTCACATTCTGTCGTCTCGTGTCGTATCTTATCGCATCATACCGTATCGTGACGCATGGTGTAGTATTGGATCTCATAATCGTATCGTATCGTATTGTGTCGTGTCATGTCGTATTGTATCGTTTTGTATCGTGTCGTATCGTGTAGTATCGTGTAGTATCGTGTAGTATCGTGTCGTATCGCGTCGTATCGTGTGGTGTCGTGTCGTATCGTGTCGTACCGTGTCGTATAGTGTCCTATCGTCTCGTATCGTGTCGTATCGTGTCGTATCGCATCGTATTGCGACGTATCATGTCGTATTGTATCGTCTTGTATCGTGTCGTATCGTGTAGTTTCGTGTAGTATCGTGTAGTATCGTGTCGTATCGTGTCGTATCGTGTGGTATCGTGTCGTATCTTGTAGTATCGGGTTTGTCGTGTATGGTGTCGTCTTGTATCGCATTGTACCGTATCGTTTCTTATCGAGTCATATCGTGTCTTACCGCATCGTATCGTTTCGTACCATCTCGTATCGTGTCGTATGGTGTCGAATCTTGCCGTATCGTGTCGTATCGTGTCGAATCAAGTCGCATTCTGCGTCTCGTGTCGTATTTTGTCGCATCATATCGTATCGTGTCGCATGGTGTCGTATTGTATCTCATCATTTCGTATCGTGCCATATCGAATTACGTCATATTGTATCGTTTTGTATCTTGCGTCTTATCGTGTTGTATCGTGTCGTACTGTATCGTATGGTCACGTATAGTGTCGTATTGTGTCATATCGTGTCGTATCGTATCGTGTCGTATCGTGTCGTATCATATCGTATTGTATCGTGTAGTATCGTGTAATGCCGTATCGTGTCTTATCGTGTTGTACCGTGTCGTATCGTGTCGTATCGTACCGTATCGTGTCTTATAGTGTCGTATCGTGTCGTATCCTGTCGTATCATGTGGTATCGTGCCGTATCGGGACGTTTCGTGTCGTATCGCATCGTACCGTGTATCGTGTCGTATCGTGGCGTATCATGTCATATCACGTCATAACCTGTGTACTGTATCGTCTCGTATCTTGCCGTATCGTGTAGCATCGACTCGCATTTTGTCGTATCGTGTCATACCGTGTCGTATCGGGTCGTTTCGTGTCGTATCGCGTTGTACCGTGTCATATCTTATATCGTGTCGCGTCATATTATATTGTGTTGTATCGTGTCGTATCGTGTCGTATCCTGTCGCGTCGTGACGTATCAAGCCATATCGCATCATATCCTGTTGTACTGTATCGTAACGTCTCGTATCGTGTAGGATCGACTCACATCATGTCGTATCGTGCCGTATCGTGTCGTATCGTGTCGAATCTAGTCGAATTCTATCGTTTCGCGTCGTCTCGTGTAGTACCTTGTCGCATTATATCATATCGTGTCGCATGGAATCGTATCGTATCTCATCATGTCGTGTAGTGTCATATCGTGTCACGTCATTTTGTGTCGTATTGTATCTTGCCGTATCGTGTCGTTGTGTCGTACAGTATCGTATGGTCTCGTATGGAGTCGTATCGTGCCATGTCGTGTCGTATCGTGTCGTATCGTGTCGTATCTTGTCGTATCGTCTCCTATCGTGTCGTATCGCTTCGAATCATGTGACATAATGTCGTATCGCGTCGTCTCATGTCGTATCTTGTCGCATCATATCTTATCGTGTCGCATGGTGTCGTATCGTATCTCACTATGTCGTATCGTGTCATATCGGGTCACATCATATTGTGATGTATTGTATCGTATTATATGTTGTTGTATCATGTCGTATCGTGTCGCATCTTATCGTACTGCATCGTGTTGCGTCGTATCTTGTCGTATCGTGTCGTACCGAATCGTATCGTGCTGTTTCGTGTCGTATCGTCCGTACCGTGTCGTACTGTATCGCCATATTGTAACGTGTTGTATCGTGTCATATCGTGTCGTATCGTGTAGTTTCGTGTCGTATCGTCCTACCCTGTCATATTTGGTCGTACTGTGTCGCGTCAAATTGTGTCGTATTGTGTCTTGTCGTATCGTGTCGTATTGTGTCGTATCGTGTAGTATCGTATCGTGTCGTGGCGTATCATATCGTATTACATCATATCCTGACGTTCTGTATCGTATCGTCTCGTATCGCTTTGTATCGTGTAGGATCGACTCGCATCATTTCGTATCGTGTCGAATTGTGTCGTATCTTATCGTATCGTGTTTTATAGTGTACTATCTTGTCGTATATTGTCGTATCTTGTCGTATCGTGTCGTATCGTGCCGTATCGTGTCGCATCGTATCGTGTCATGTCGCATTGTGTCGTATTGTATCCCATAGTGTTATGTCGTGGCGCATCGTGTGGTGTCTTATCGTATCGTTTCGTATCGTATCGTATCGTGTCGTATAGTGTGTGTCGTATCATGTTTTATCGTGTCGTGTCGTATCGTGTCATATTTTGTCGTATCTTGTCGTTTCGTATTGTATCGCTCGTATCGTGTCGTAACGTGTCGTATCGTGTCGTGTCGTATCGTGTCGTATCGTGTCGTATCGTGTCATATCGTGTCGTATCGTGTCGTATCGTGTCGTATCGTGTCGCTTCGTGTCGTATCGTCTCGTACCGTGTCATTTTTTGTCGTACTGTGTCGCGTCATATTGTGTCGTATCGTGTTCTATCTTGTCGTGTCGTGGCGTATCATGTCGTATCGCATCATATCCTGTCGTACTATATCGTATCGTCTCGTATCGCTTCGTATCGTGTAGGATGGACTTGCATAATGTCGTGTCGTGTCTTATCTAGTTGTATCGTGTGGTATCTTGTCGTATCGTGTCATATTTTGTCGTACTTTCTCGTTTCGTTTCGTATCGTATCGCATCGTGTCGTATCATATTCTATCGAGTCGTATCGTGTCGTGTCTTGTCGTATCGTGTTGTATCGTGTCGTATCGTATCGCATCGTGTCGTATCATGTTCTATCGAGTCGTATCGTGTCGTGTCTTGTCGTATCGTGTCGTATCGTGTCGTATCGTGTCGTATCGTGTCGTATCGTGTCGTATCGTGTCGTATCGTGTCGTATCGTGTCGTATCGTGTCGTATCGTGTAGTATCGTGTCGTATCGTGTCGTATCGTGTCGTATCGTGTCGTATCGTGTCGTATCGTGTGGTATCGTGTCGTATCGTGTTGTATCGTGTCGAATCGTTTCGTATCGTGTCGTAACTTGTCGAATCGTGTTTTATCGTGTATGGTATCGTATCGTATCATTTCGTATCATATCGTGTCGTATCGTGTCGCATCGTGTCGTATCGTGTCGTATCGTGTCGTATCGTGTAGTATCGTGTCGTATCGTGTCGTATCGTGTCGTATCGTGTGGTATCGTGTCGTATCGTGTGGTATCGTGTCGTATCGTGTTGTATCGTGTCGTATCGTTTCGTATCGTGTCGCATCGTGTCGAATCGTTTCGTATCGTGTCGTAACTTGTCGAATCGTGTTTTATCGTGTATGGTATCGTATCGTATCATTTCGTATCATATCGTGTCGTATCGTGTCTCATCGTGTCGTATAGTGCCGTATAATGTCGTATCCTGTCGTATCATGTCGCATCGTGTCGCATCAAATCGCATCTTGTGGTATCCCGTTGTTTGGCGTCGTATCGTATCGCGTCATATCGTTTCGTGTCGCATCATGTCTAATAGTGTCGTACCGTGTCATATCGTATCGCGTCTTATTGTAACGTATTGCATCGTGTCGTATCGTGTCGTGTCGTGTCGTATCGTGTGGTATCGAGGCGTATTGTGTCGTATCGTGTAGTATCGTGTGGTATCGTTTAGTATCGTGCCGTATCGTGTCGCTTCAAGTCGCATCCTGTCATATCGCGTCGTCTCGTGTCGTATCGTGCCGCACCATATCGTATCGTGTTGCATGGTGTCGTATAGTATCTCATCGTGTTGTATAGTGTGGTATCGTGTAGTATCGTGTCGTATCGTGTCGTACTGTGTCATTTCGTGTCGACCATGTCGCATTGCATCGTGTTTTATATTGTCGTATGGTGTCATATCGTGTGGTATCATGTCATGTCGTGTCGCACCGTATCGTAGCATGTCGTATCGTATCGCATCGTGTCGTATTGTCCAGTATCTTGTCGTTACGTGTCATATCGTGTCGTTTCGTGTCGTATCGTCTCGTACCGTGTCATATATTGTCGTACCGTGTCGCGTCATACTGTGTCCTATTGTATCGGGTCCTATCGTGTCGTGTTGTGTCGTATCGTTTCGTATCGTGTTGTATCGTGTCATATCGTGCCTTATCATGTCGTATCGCGTCATATCCTTACGTACTGTATCGTATCGTCTGTCTCGTATAGCTTGGTGTCGTATAGGATCGATTCGAATCTTGTCGTATCCTGTCGTAACGTGTCGTATTGTGTCGTATCTCGTCGTATCGTGTTGAATCGTGTCTTACCTTGTCGTATCTTGTCGTATTGTGTCATATCTTGTCGCAACGTGTTGTATCCTATCTTATTTTGTCGTACCGTGTCGTATCATGTTGTATCGTATCGTATCGTATCGTATCGTATCGTGTCGTATCGTGTCGTGTAGCATCGTATCGTATCGTGTCGTTTCGTCCCGTATCGTCCGTACCGTGTCATATTTTGTCGCTCTGTGTCGCGTCATATTGTACCGTGTTGTAACGTAGCGTATGGTGTTGTATCGTGCGGTATTATGTCGCGTCGTGTGGCATCGTGTCTTATCATGTCGTATCGTGTTGCATCGTGTTGTATTTTGTCTACCTTGTCGTATCGTGTCATATCGTGTCGCACCTGGTCGTTTCGTGTCTTATCGCCTCGCACCGTATCATATCTTGTCGTACTGTATTCGCATCATATTGTGTCGAGTTGTATCGTATCAAATTGTGTCGTATTGTATCGTATCGTGTCGTATCGTGTTGTATCGTGTCGTGTCGTGGTGTATCATGCCGTATCGCATTATATCCTGTCGTACTGTTTCGTATCGTCTCGTATCGCTTCGTATCGTGTAGGATCGACTCATGTCGTATCGTGTCGAATTGTGTCGTATTTTGTCGTATCGTGTTTTATCGTGTCTTATCTTGTCGTATCGTGTCGTATCGTGCCGTATCGTGTCGTATCGTGTCGTGTCTTGTCGTATCGTGTTTTATCGTGTATGGTATCGTATCGTATCGTTCCGTATCGTATCGTGTCGTATCGTGTTGTATCGTGTCGTATCGTGTCGTATCGTCTCGTATCGTGTCATATCGTGTCGTATCGCGTCGTATCGTATCGCATGAAGTCACATCCTGTCGTATCGCATTGTATCGTATCATGTTGCATTGTGTCGTATTCTATCTCATCGTGTTATATCGTGTCGTATCGTGTTGTATCTTGTTGTATCGTATCGTATCGTGTTGTATAGTGTGTCATATCGTCTTGTATCGTGTCGTGTCGTGTCGTATCGTGCCGTATCGTGTCGTATCGTGTCGTACCATGTCGTATTGCTTCGTATTGTGTCATATCTTGTCGTACTGTATCGCATCATATTTTATCGTGTCGTATCGTGTCGTATCGTGTGGTATCGTGTTGTACCACGTCGCATTGCATCGTATTGTCATATCGTCGTATTGTATCGCATCATATTTTATCGTGTCGTATCGTGTCGTATCGTGTCCTATCGTGTCGTATCGTGTCGTATCGTGGCGTATCGTGTCGTATCATGTGGAATCGTATCGTACCATGTCTTATTGCATCGTATTGTGTCATACCTTGTCGTACTGTATCGCATCATATTTTATCGTGTTGTATCGTGTCGTATCGTGTCGTATCAGGTATCGTGTCGTATCCAATCGTATCGTGTCGTATCTTGTCGTATCATGACGTGTCCTGTCGTATCGTTTAGTATCGTATCGTATCGTGTCGTTCGTGTCGTATCGTCCTTACCGTGTCGTATTTTGTCATACTGTGTCGCGTCATATTGTATCGTACCGTATGGTGTCGTATCGGGTGGTATCATGTCGTGTCGTGTCGCATCGTATCGTATCATATCGTATCATATCGCATCGTGTCGTATTTTGTCGTATCTTGTCGTTACGTGTCATATCGTGTCGTATCGAATCGTTTCTTGTTGTATCGTCTCGTACCGTGTCAAGTATTGTCGTACTGTCATATTGTGTCGTATTGTATCGTGTCGTATCGTGTCGTATTGTGTAGTATCGTGTCGTATCGTGTTGTATCGTGTCGTGGCGTATCATGTCGTATCGCATCATATCCTGTCGTACTGTATCGTATCGTCTCGTATCGCTTCGTATTGTGTAGGATCGGCCCGCATATTGTCGTATCGTGTCGTATTGTGTCGTATTGTGTCGTATTGTGTCGTATTGTGTCGTATTGTGTCGTATTGTGTCGTATCTTGTATCGTGTCATATCGTGTCGTATCGAATCGTTTCTTGTTGATCGTCTCGTACCGTGTCAAGTATTGTCGTACTGTCATATTGTGTCGTATTATCGTGTCGTATCGTGTCGTATTGTAGTATCGTGTCGTATCGTGTTGTATCGTGTCGTGGCGTATCATGTCGTATCGCATCATATCCTGTCGTACTGTATCGTATCGTCTCGTATCGCTTCGTATTGTGTAGGATCGGCCCGCATATTGTCGTATCGTGTCGTATTGTGTCGTATTGTGTCGTATTGTGTCGTATTGTGTCGTATTGTGTCGTATCTTGTATCGTGTTGTATCGTGTCTTATCTTGTCGTATATTGTCGTATCGTGTCGTATCATATCGTATCGTGCGTATCGTGTTGTATCGTGTCGTATCTTGTAGTATCGTGTTTTATCCTGTGTGGTATCGTATCGTATCGTTTCGTGTCGTATCGTGTCATATCGTGTTGTATCGTGTCGTATCGTGTCGTATCGTGGCGTATCGTGTCGTATCCTGTCGTGTCGTGTCGTTTCGTGTCGTATTGTCTCGTATCGTGTCATATCGTGTCATATCGCGGCGTATCTTTCCGTATCATCTCGTATCGCGTCGTCTCGTGTTGTATCTTGTCGCTTCATATCGTATCGTGTCGCATGGTGTTGTATTGTATCTCATCATGTCGTATCGTGTCATATTGATTCGTATTGCATCGTTTTTTATCTTGCCGTATCTTGTCGTAACGTGTCGTATCGTATCGTATCGTGTCGTGTCGTGTTGTATCGTGTCGTATCGTGTCGTATCGTGTCGTATCGTGCCGTATCTTGTCGTATCGTGTCGCATCGTGTCGTATCGCGTCGCATCAAGTCGCATCCTGTCGTATCGAGTCATAACGTGTCGTGCCACGTGGTGTCGTATCGTATCTTATAGTGTCCTATCGTGTCGCATCATGTCGTATCGTGTCGTACCGTGTCATATCGCATCGCGTCATATTGTAACGTATTGTATCGTGTCGTATCGTTTTTCATCGTGTCTTACCGCGTCGTATTGTGTCGTATTGTATCGTATCGTTTCATATTTTATCGTACTGTTTCGTATCGTGTCGTATTGTGTTGTAACAACTCTAGATGCTGATTTTCATAGATTATTTTGAGTAATCGTGATTTGTAAAGATTCTAGTCTTCTAGTGTGTGCTGCATTGGCACATTCCCATATTCGTACTGCGTATCTTGTGGTAGACTCAATCAAGGCTTTATATACGATTTCCATATTTTTATATTAGGCGGATTTACCTAGTTAAATAAAGTCATCCAGATAATCGCTTTGGTTTCAAGTGTATTTATCCAATATATCTGTCATATAGTAACTTTGAGTCGACTCCAAGGTATGCATACTCATGCACTCTTTCTAGTTGAACGCAGTTATAACTGGACTTTTTATTAACTATGAGACAATTGAAGTTATGCACGATAATATTAACTCTGTTAATTTTATCCATATGTGATGGTGGAAAAAGCCATAATTTTAGTTTTCTGCGCGTTAGTATGTAGATTATGGTTGTACATCCATTTGCAGACGTTATAAGTTCGTCTTTGTATCACGCGTTCACACGTTTGAATGTTTCGGTGCGAATACAATAATAACCGTCGTCAAGGTACAAATAAAGTTGTGCTTGATTAATCTATTTAAATATTTCACTACTGTACACTAGGAATATGATGGGGCCCAAATTACTGCCCTGTGGCACGCCATATTTGATGGTTCTCTGGGTACTTGTTATCTACTTTGACTACAAGTTTTCTGTTTTCTAAATACCGTTTGAACCATTTTGGTTGTTTATTTTTAACTCAAATATTCTTCAGACATTCGCAAAGTATTTTATGGTCAACTGTGTCAAAGGTTTTTGAAAGGTCAATGTACTCAGCAATTGTGAATTTATTGTGGTTTAGTTGGTAGTTTATGTAATCCGTTACCTTTACTAATGCATGTCCTGTGCTTTTGTTTTGCTGAAATCAGTGCTGCTTTTTGTGTTTATTTTATTGTTTTTGAGATAAGCCTTAAAGTATTTGACAACGTAAGTTTCTATGACTTTTTCTATTACTGGTAAAAGACTGATAGGTCTGTAGTTGTTGAAGTCTTTACATTCATTATTTTATGGGTTGGACGTATTATAGATATTTTTAGGCTGTTTGGAAAGATTTCTTATTTTAACGAAGCGGTTGTTAATTTCGAAATTATTATTTTGAATATTATGTTATTGTTCTTAATATCGATGACTCTTATATCATCTATACCTGGTGATTTGTCAATTCTCAGCTTTTGTATAATATTTCCTATTTTATTTTTTAGTCTGGCGCTTGTGAAGGTAAGATGTTAAATTCGTGCGTGTAGTAATCTAATTGCTATTGCAGTTATAATATTAAGTCAAGAACAGGCTTGTGTGTATAGCTAACATACATTTGATATATTATTGCAAAAATAAATTATGAAAGTAAAGTGTAATCGCTGTAAAAAACAAGTTCAGTATGAGGAAGTTAAATGTCACGGGTGTAATTTAGATTATCACCACGCGTGCTCTATATCTGAACGGACATTGAGAGGAAAGTCTAAAGATCTAAGGTTATCAAGGAGGTCTGAGCAATGCCATCAAAGTGAACTATTTGCTGGTCACGATAGTTCATTAGATGATATCGTATCTGGCGTTGATAAAGAAATTGAGGAAAGTAAAGAAATTGATCCGGTTCTTAAGAAAATCCTAAACGCAGTAAATTCAGCTTTACACTCAAATAACGTACATTTGCAGTATATGTCAGATAAAATAGATAAACTTACATTATCTATTAAACAATTATGCCAAGAAAACAAGGATTTAAAGGACGAGGTACAATCTCTAAAGAAATTAACGAAATACAGGTACTATCAGCACGACTAAATAAACTTGAACAACACAAGCGACGCAAATATATCGAAATACATGCGCTAGATAAAGGCGGCAAAACTGCACATGAGAATAAGTTCATGAAAATCGCGGAATCAATAGGATATGCTAATGTAAATTACAAAACCGTTAATCAAATTTCGTTAAAAGAGACTAATTAATTTTAATTAAGCTACAGTCTGATGATCTTAAAACCGAATTCATAAAGAAAGGGACGCTCTTCGCGCGAGCTATCTGTAGAATAAAAAAAACCAATCGGGATTTGTACGTTAACTAGCACTTATCTTACCACCACAGACTTCTGTACCGCGAGGCGAGAGAAAAAGCTACGTTGTTAGGGTACAAACTTGTATGGGTTAAAAATGGTAACATATTTTTGAAAAAGAGCGTTAATTGCAAACCGGTTAGTGTTAAAACTATGAGTGACTTGGACGTAATTAATAATTAAGAATTAAGGGACAATTGTTACAGAGATTACTATTTAATTATGAATTAAAATTTTATTTATTTCATGCTAATACGTTATAAGCAAATAAACGCTTAGATACCGTAACCATAAACACGTTCATAACTCCCTTGGAAAGTTATGAACGGGTATCGAGGCAGTTACAGATCTATAACTGCCCTCTAATGTATTTTGACAAATATTTGCAAACTTGTCAGTTAATATATCCATGCCTACCTAAGTTTCAATACAATGTACGTTTAATTTTAATAACCAACAAAATTTCGTTTTTTTGTTATTAGTATGAAATAGTAGTTGTTTATATATCAAGGGAGTTATGGGTATGTTAATCATCGAGGACAATAGATTGCAATCCCGAGGTACGTTAGTCCCGAGGGATTGTAAGTTGCCCGAGGTTATTAGCATACATAACTCCCGTGATAGATAAATTATTTTATTTTATTTTGCCACCATAATGTTCTTTATTTTATTTTGCCTCCATAATGTTCTTTATTTTATTTTGCCACTATAATGTTCTTTATACGCCCCCAAATGTGGGCGTAATGTGGTCTTTATAGCACGGAAATGTCATTGATGCTAAGCAGCATGATTGACAGCAAACACATGACATGATATATAATAGCAATCACAGTATCTTAGTAACAACAAATTAGTCTACTGTCGACTTTATTTCACTGCATTTGCATTTAAAAACTTGCCGAAAATACTGAATCTTTTTAATATTTTGTTCCAGTTTCATGGTGCAAAATAAAATAAAACATTGTATGTACCACGGGCATAATTGTAGATTATGCCCTTAATACATAAATATCTATTATTTCATACTAATAAGTAATAACAAAAAAATTTGTTGGTTATTAAAATTAAACGTACATTGTATTGAAAATTAGATAGGCATGGTTACTATGGATATACTAACTGACAAGTTTGCAAATATTTGTCAAAATACATTAGAGTGCAGTTATAGGTATGTAACTGCCTCGATACCAGTTCATAACTTTCCAAGGCGTTATGAACGTGTTTATGGTTACGGTATCTAAACGTTTATTTGCTTATAAAAAATTAGTATGAAATAATAGTAGATTATATTACAAGTGAGCGAAATAAGCCATTATAAGCAAGTGAGATTTTTTATGCACGATCGCTTGCGCGAGTGCGACAAATTCTCACGTGGTTATAATGGCATTTCACTCACGTGTGATATACGATGTTTTGTCCAACAGTTGAATTTTTTTTAACGAATAAATTGAAGAGATTATTTAAAAGAAAGTATAAAAAAGAGTCAAGGAGCTCGGTCTTGGTTGTCATGGTCGGCCGACCGGTTATCATGAATACGTTGTTGTTGAAAAACAAATTTTCGATCATATTTTCATTTTTACTAGTATAGAAAGGTCATGCAGTTTTTGCCAGAAAATATTCTACTAGAAGCCGAAGCTGCATCTTTGGGATTACTTCCACTAAAATCTAAAGAAATTTAGGACGAGGAATATTCAAAACTTGAATGACTGAAAATGCAGTGCAATCAAACTTGGAGGCAGTTTTCTTGGCGTATTTTTTTACAAAAGGTTGGTTATCAATTGATTATTAATACGTTAATAAATTGCAATCTGTGGCATGTTATTTAGGCACGAAAATACAAGTGTTCGACTTTGAGGGCACATTATTCAATACTTAAATCTACGTTGAACGTCCATGAAAATGAAGATATTAGCAAATATCATAAGTTGACAGCGTTTCTAAAACAACAGCATTCTGGATATACAGCCAAAAAATCATCGGTTTTTCAAGAGAAGAAATCAACAAATTTCTTGTAGACGCACCAGACGATAGCTTTTTATTGATATAGGTACGTGTTTTACTTATTTTAAAGTTGTTTTACTAAATTATTGTTTTATACTTAGGTGGTTACTGTTTCTGGTGGCTACAGATGTGATGAGCTAGTGAAGCTGTGCATCGAGCATATAGAAGAAAAAAGTGATATTCTACTAGTTCATCTCCCATTCACAAAAACTCGCGAGAAGCGGTCTTTTACGATTTTGAGTGATGGCTTTGGCATTAGCCCAATAGAGCTGTATCGAAGATACCTAAGTTTGCGTCCGAAGAAAACAACAACCAGCCGACTTTTTCTTAACTACCGACAAGGAAAATGTACCGTTCAACCAGCAGGCATTAACAATTTCGGAAAAATGCCTACAAATATTGCCAGATTTCTGAAACTTAAAAATCCAGAAACATATACCGGTCATTCGCTCCGCAGATCAGCAGCCACTTTATTAGCAGATTGTGGCGCAGACATCACTAGTTTGAAGCGTTTTGGAGGTTGGAAAAGCGACAGAGTAGCTTACGGATATGTCGAAGATTCTCTTCAACAGAAAATTACAATTGGGAATACAACTTTGAACGACAATAATGCTGACGCTAAAATTTTGAACGACAGTAATGTTGATGCTGCCTCTTCTAGTACTGCTCGTTTAACACTTGCTGCTCTCGCTACCTCTTCTACTTCTGGTTCTGAAAGTTACAGCAACAGATATCAATAAATTGATGTCTCAAAAGGAAAATGAGCTCCCTTGTGTTAGTTTTGCAAATGGAATACAATTTCATAATGTAACTTTTTATTTTGCAATTAATATTAATAAATATTTTTTTATTTTTTTAATCTTGTTTTCTTTATTTAAATAACCTTCTATTAAAACTGCAACTGTTGGATAAATCGTAGTATATACGCCAGTGAAATAAGCCATTATAAACACGTGAGGATTTGTCTTATTCGCGCAAGCGCTCGTGCGTAAAACCTCACTTGCTTATAATGGCTTACTTCACTCGTCATATAAAATTTACTCACTAGTGAATAAAATTTTATTTTAGTCGCTGAAAACTAACGTATAAAACATGTGAAAAACTGCAACTATTGGATAAAATTACGAAACTGTTAATCTTCGTACGATGAATTTGAATGCATTACAAGTATTATTAACTTAAGAGGTAAAGCCTTTTAAATGTTCACATATATAGACCACCAAACAACAACATTAAACAATTCATTGATGAATCGGATATCATTCTGCCTAAAATTGATACTCGAAATCAAGTAATGCCAATTGGAGACACAAACATTACTTTATCTGACACCAGAAGTTCTATTGTTGTGGAATACGAAATTATGTTGTATGGTAAAGGATTTGTCAGTGCCATATTGGACATAATTCTGTAGGAAATTAGAGAGGAGGAATTGAAAAAGTCACTAATAGATCACATATTTATACGAAGTAATTTCAAAACAATGAAATCATCTGTCATCCATCTGAAAATTTCCGATCACTACCCCATATGTATTAATACATCAGGAGACATAGTTAACATGGCAAGTTGCACAACTAATGTTACCAAAAAGAAGTATAACGAGGGAAAATTAAAATCTAGAATAAATGACAATAATTCATCTGCATATTTCATGTTATTCGTGCATTTATTATCATTATGTTAACTAGTTAGTTTTAAAGAACCCTTTTAATGTTTCTGAAGAAGGGAATAATATTCCTGAAACGTACGTAAAACAAATATATATTTTTTACCTACAACGATGTAGTAATTTCTTACATTTATGCAATGTTTATGAAATGGAACAAACTTTGAACTGGTAACCGTGATAGCTTAATACATTGGAAAATATTTGTAATTTGTTTCAATAACTATGGACCACAATCTGAAGAAGATGTTATTCTGCCTATGGATTTTATACAGCGTCAGCAAGCGCCAGATCTCTCGCAAAACAACATATTAACGCAGTTGGGTAACGATATAAAGTTTTAAAAACCAAAATGACCGACCTTGACAAATGGCAGCAGTACAATCAGGTCAAAGATGTCTACATTTTTCGTTACGTCAATCCGCTAGTACAACAATCGGCGGTGATGATGATATTAGAGATTTACCGAAACGCAAATGTTTGGCAGACGACGAGATAGTATTAACTCTGTCTGTTTCATACAGGAAGAAACGCACTGATTTCTTGCGTATACTGATTGCGACCGGTAATGTATTTTTGGGTAAAAGGGGTACTGTCACAATAAAAGGTGAGATCATCTCTCATTTCCACATTATCGATCTGGTTCACGAAACGTTAAGACAGCGAAAAACTACAAACCCACACGGCTGGCGACAGTTTTCGACGTACATTAATGAAATAAATATACCACGAGATTTTATCGGAAATACTTGAAGACGTGATGCTGCTGTATCACCTAACATTGAACCGAGTCTCACAACTATAGGTGAGAATCACGATGCCAATAGTGAATCGAAGGAAACCCCGCGAATATCCTTTCGAAGAAGAATACCTTCACTAGATTGGGATACGTGAAGAACATAACATAGATGCTGTATACTACGATCCAGAGCATCCGGCAGGTTTAATGCTGTCAAGGGTAGGTATGGTGAAGTGAAAAAATGGCTGCAAGCTCAGGAGGCTTATACGGTTCATAAACTTACCACAAAAAAGTTTTCCCGCAATGGGTATATTGTGAGCAACATTTACGAAATGTGACAAGCGGATCTTTGCGATATGCGAACTTTAAGTAAAGAATAGTGGGTACAACTACATACCAACGGTTATTGACGTGTTTAGCAAGATGGCCTGGGTGAGACAGCAGCATCTGTCATTAAAGCATTCACCGATATTTTTAAGGAAAGTGAGAGTACACGGGCAAATCTATAGACGGATAAAGGCAAGGAGTTTGTGGCGGTCAGTGTACAAAACTTTTTCAAGAAACAAATATCAATTTCTATGTAAAAGCATCTGTAGTTGAAAGATTTAATAAAACATTGAAAACAAAGATGTGGCGTTAGTTCACCTACAAAGATTCCTACAGGTATATTGATATGCTCCAAAAACTTGTGACTACTTACAACAATAGCCCTCATTCAAGTATAAAGATGGCCTCTGCGGCTGTAAACGATGAAAACATTTTGGAAGTGTGAAATAACCTGTACGCGAAAATCTTAGGCACATCACGTCGTCCTAAATATAAAGAACATGTTAGAATCGCCAGAACTAAGTACACCTTTGAGAAGGGATATGAAACGAAGTGGAGCGAGGAAGTTTTTACAATTAGTGCAGGATAAAAAGATGACCTCCAGTTTATCGCATAAGCGATCTTAATTACGATCCTGTTGCAGGTACCTTTTACGAGGAGGAGCTGCAAGTTGTTACGGTTGATAAAGACACCCTAGTCAAAGTCGGTAGGATTTTAGCAGAGAAGGGCCGCGAACGATATAAACAATACCTGGTCAAGTGGCGTGGATACAGTGACAAATTTAATAGCTGGGTGTTAGCTCCGCAGTTGAAAGGTATATAAAATGGACTTTTATCTTACCTTATTAAGTAATAGTTCCATGATGTATTTTCCCGACAATATGACGTCAAGTTTTATTACACAACTGCCAAAACGAATAAGATTAATAGGCATTAACATGGCATTTCGGAGATTCAGTACCCTTGCTTCTTTGCCTCTGTAAGTGCGACAGACAATTTAATTTATTACAGAACTAATCCACCCGCAGGGGAAGAGAATGTGTTACAGACTATATTAAAAAAGGCTGCATCTCATTTCCAACACGACAACGAGAAAGCTATTTATACAGAGGACGGATGGTATATGTTACGTTTCGCCTCGAAGAATTATGCCAACATTGAAGAAATTGCCAACGAGCTAAATAACCACGAGCTAATAAGTAAATTGCTAACAATCGAATACCATAACTAACTAAGCGCGTCCTACGAAATTAAAAAACTCCCTCTCACTATTCGGATTCTCACAACCATTAGCCTTACAGTTGGGTTATCGGCCATATCAAAACATAGCTATGGAACCAACACCCCCGCACGCCGCTAGTATATGGATAGAATTACCAACGCAGATGTTTGTTTATTGCGACATCGTTGAACCGCACATTGTGTGTGATGTTTTATCTCCGCTTATCCGTATAATAAATATTACTTCTGAAAACTACGCTTATGGGGGTCATAAGGATGTGGTTTTGTTGCCTGCACACTACATGCCCGTGATGACATGTGAATTTGAAAATATCGAGATTAATCATGCGGGTGCACCAATGCCATTCAAGTTTGGGACGTCGTGTCTGAAGCTATACTTTAAGAAAGTGCAATAATGGTTTGTCCTTATCAGCAATATTATATGGATCAAGCTGGTAACGGTATCGGTTCCATCTACAGAGGCGAACCATGTCAACGTGATCACGGAATAGGTGGTATATTTTGAAGTGTAATACTGTTATTTAAGTCTGGTGCAAAGACCATTGGGAAAGAAGCTCTCAAAACGGGTGCTAATATTCTTGGTGACGTCATAGAGGATCGACCTGTTAAGCAATCGTTTCAAGAAATATTTCACGAGGCAGGTACAAATCTTAAACGTAATGCCGATGAGAAAATCCATAAAATGATGGAGGGTTCGGGCTATAAAAGAGTACGTCTGGCTGATAATAATCAGTCTCTACCGAAAGCTGTTGCTGCTAAGATGAAGAAACCTACTTACGACGATATATTTTCAAGATAATGGCTTTTCTATATGCCCAATCATGTGAATACGTCAAGTCTGACTTGGATTTGTTCGCTTTACCGTCGAGAATGGTGAATGGATATTTTACAAGCCCTTACCAGCTGTTAGTGATGACAAGCCCGGAAATGGAAACGATTACGTAGATTTAAGTCAGACCATGTTGCACATCACAGCTGAAATTCTAAAGCAAGACGATACAGGACTTACTGACGCGGATGTAGCACCGGTAAACAATTGGATGCGTTTACTTTTATCACATTTTTTTATTGTGCTCATGCTTATGGTTAGTAATCACTTATTTACACATATGTATATATATATATATATATATATATATATATATATATATATATATATATCTTAGTCGTAGACTGTTCAGGAGTCCTTCTCCTCTTCAGCCTTGGTCAATCCATGTTTGTTGGTGTTGCGATGTTTTGTGTTATTGTATAGTTTACAATCATGATATGCGGTTATTGTTGGTGTAGAAAAAAAAAGAATAAAATATTTAGATTTATTTGAATATTTAATAATGTGTTAATTGGTTTAAGTGTGTGTGTTGTTTAGTGGGGTGTAACGTGCTTAGTGTGGTTAATCAGATTCTTTGTCCGGGTTCATTTCATGCTAGGTCGTCATCAAATAGAAGGGCGGTGGGGGGGGGCGGAGGTTATATGGGAGATTATCTAGGGATTCTTCTCTCTCCTCGAGGAGGTCGTCAAAGGGTTGTGTTAGGATTGCGGGGAATGCTTGAATCTTAATTTAGGCTTTCTACGTGGGAATTGGGGAAAACGGCAGTTGTAGGGAGTGTAAGGATCTCTTTGGTAGGGATATTGTCGCCGAACATTCTTTTATGTACAAAGTTTTTCTGTAGTGTTTGGATTCTGTGTGTGATGGTTGGTATGCTTGCGTGTTATGTTGTGAGGTAGCTAGGGTACCTGAGAGGTAACTTGTGTATGCGTCAGAGTGTTCGTCGTTCACGGGAAGCAACAGAGGAAGGGTGATTGGGGTTTATGTTAGTGTATGTGAGTGCTCGTAAATCCATAACAGGGCGAATATATGTTTTGTAAGTGTGTTGTAATGTTTTGGGGTGGCAACTTCTGATTCTACTCCGGAGGGCGCCCAGTAGGTTTGCGCGGTTCCTTATCCTGTTAAGTTGTCTTTGTACATCGGGGGGCCGATTGAGTGTTCTAGTGAAGAGAATTTCTAGGTAGGTGACTTCTTGTTGGAGTAGGAATATTTCTTGGTTTAGGGTAAAGAGAAACATTTCTGGAGGCTAGCTTTGGGAATTTGTCTTCGGTGTAGTTAGGGTGTCGGATATGATATGAGCCGGAAGGCCGTTTCGCTGTTCCGATTAACCGTCCAGAAGACGGTATCATCCGCAAACTGCGCAACGACTACTCCGGGTTGGGGTAACTTCGGGAATATCGGATGCAAATATAGTGTAAAGGATTGGAGCTAAGGCAGAATCTGCGGTACGCCTGCTGTAGGCTGAAAAGTATCGGAAGAGGTTCTCCCTACTTTGACTCAAACTGACCGATTAGTCAGGTACGAAAATAGGAGTTTGGTGAAGGGGTCGGGTATATTGAGGTTTCCGATTTTGTGTAGGAGACCGGCGTGCCATACCCTGTCAAATGTTTAGTTAATGTCCCGAAACACGTCCAGATTACATTGCTTGTGATTAAATGCTCTGGTGGTCTCTGTAAGCAGCTTCAACAAGGGATCGTGACACGTTCGGTTGGGACGAAAGCCGAATTGCCTATTATGAAGGAGGTCGTTGAATTCTAGGTGAGCCCTGAGTCGCCTGGTTAGAATCTGGTCAAAGCATTTTCCGGGGAAACTCAGGAAGGAGATTGGTGTATAGGAGGAGGGTGAGGTTAGGTCGGCGTGGGGTTTCGGTATCATGATGGTGAAGGCTGATTTCCATTCCGTCGGGAAATGGGATAGGATTAGGCATTAGTTGTACATGTTGGATAGTAATAGGAGGGCTGGGTCGAGTAAGTGACGGAGGATTTTGGGATTTGGGCCGTCATGACCTGGGGCAGAATTTTTTCCTTTTTTGAAATAAGTGTGGACCTGGTCGGACGTGATGGGTGCATAAAAGGGATTTTCGTTATCGAGTTGGATTTCGGGAAGGTTAAGGGTACGGAATTCTTCAAGCCGACTCTCAAGAAGTACCTTAAACTGGTTATCGAATTGGGGATCATCTGGGGATCGGAAGTGGACTGGAGGTGGTAACCAAAGAAATCGGAGAATCACAAAAGCTCTTACGCGAGAAGTGGCTTACGTTCGACACCGAGGTTCGGACTGCCCTGTTTTCTCACAAGTGGAGTTTTACTTAAATTGGAAGATGGTGTCACAACCAAACAACACCTATGTCTACCGCTCATATATCGAAACGTTGCTAAATTATGAAAAGGCGGCCAAGAGTTCACATCTGGGTTGTACCTTATGGCACAATGATACAACCGGGAAGATGAATACACTGGGTCTCGCAAATAACGGTTTCTCGAAACGTCAAGTATTTGCAGTAACCAGCAAACAAATCGAGATGATTGGTCACGTTCACTCGGATTTGTTTAATCAGGAAACGTTTCTCATAAGCAGTGTTGAATTCAAAGCTAAATTTGTACGATCAAGAGATACCTTTAGTCTAATGGAGGCGCACAAACCAACTTAGACGCGAATTATCGACGCTAGTTTACTGGTGAGATGTATGCGAATCAACACTACCATTCTAATTGCACACGCTAAAGCTTTAGAAAAAACTGCAGCAAAATATCCTGTTAAAAGAACTGACAAAAATGTTAACTATACCTACATGAATACAGCGAAAATCATTGGATAATATCTTCTTGGGTCAGTTACCTAAACGATGTATCGTAGGTTTTGTCGCAAATAAATCTTTCAAAGGTGATGATTACTCCTCAAATCCATTCAATTTTCATCACAGCGATATTAACTACATGCCGTTATATATTGATGGTCAACAAATTCCTTCGAAGGCCTTACAACTAGACTTTACAGCTAACGATTTATATGTAAGGGCATTTTTTGAATGAGTGCAACGATATATCGAGATGGGATTACCCCAACGGCTACTGTTTTATGGCTTTACACCTAACCCCTCACTTGTCTGCAAACGCTAGCACACACTGGAATTTAGTTAGAAACAGTTCCCTTCGCCTAGAAGTCGACTTTGAAGAAGTTCTCGTAGAAACCGTTAAGTGTTTGGTGTACCATTCGATAACGTGATTGAGATCGTTAACCATCGGAATGTGGTCGTGGATTTCACCTGTTAAAAGTTAACTCTAGATCACAAGCTTCAGTGTACAATAACAGCAGAAAGAAGATGGAGGCATACTTGGACATACAAGGGTTTAGAGGTGTTGATAACGAATTCATACCGAAAAAAATTGTCGTGATTACTGATCATGGTTCGTTACTGCTGATGCTGATAAAGTCACCTCGAAATTATTTTATATGAAAACCCATGTCAAGATCGATAATGTATTTAGAGAATAAATATCACGGCTTGAAATGGCGGTAAGGTTATGTGCCATACAACGATTTCCAAGAGGATCCGATAAGAACTCTGCTGCCGTTTAACAATATTCACGTTAAGGGTAGTGAAAACCAAATGTTTTTAAGATTCCTTAACAAACTAATACTTAATTTGGACGAGATTGGTTGTCAGTCGATTAAAAAATTGAAAAAGGAAGCAAAGGAGTATAGTTGTTTAAACCATAAGATCGAGGAGCTTATGTGTGCTCTGTAAAACGCATTACTACTGCAAGACTGAGCGCATACCAACTCCAAAGATGTATGCGGTGCAAATGTTGAAATGTTATGAACACAGATCCAGCAAAAACAAACCAGGTCAGCATTCCTTTGGACGACCCCCGCTAGGTTACCATTTACGTTTCCTTGAGAAAAATTCTAGATGGTTCCGCTACAACAAAACGACACTGCAGGATTACCATTCCGATGTGTGTGGACTTTATACGATAATGTTTTTGTATTTTAATAATAAATAATTTACCAATGCTTGATTTTGTAAATAAGTTTTTCACTGCATGTTTAGTTATAAATGATGAGATAATCAAATTACTGTATAATGCTTGTTTTTCAACCATTCTACTCTGATAATAAAAGCGTTTTTAGTAGTAGTTTACCTGTTTTTAATTAAGAGTTCCGTAACAAGAGCCGAGAGGGAGGCGTGCATGATCAACTTCTATTGCAGAAAATGTTCATTAGTCTATACACCACTAGATGGCGCCACAACAATCCCTAATTAATCTTACCGCTAAGTGACGCTACCTTTATTACAGAAAAATATTCATTAGTACATACATCACTAGATGACCCTAAAAGCAAATTCAAGTTTCGCAACAAGGGGGCCAGGACAAGGTGTCAAAGCCCCGAGAGTAAGTTGCGAAGCCCTACACTTGTCTTACAAGTTAGTATTAGAGCCCCCTTATTTCAAATTTCCCGCCAAGGGGGGCCACGACAAGAAGGCGCAGACCTAACACAAGTTCCTATACTTGTCATATAAGTTAGTATTAGGGCCCCTTATTAGAACATTTTCAAGTTTTCCACTGTAACCATTCCAGAGCCTTAAGCCTCCAATCAGAGCTCAGAAGCTGGGTAAAGCTAAAAACCAATCAGAAACTAATCAGGTAAAAGGAGCTGTCCTTAGGACCACGAATGAGAGCATTGTATGTACACGCATTTGCCTACCTTCCAGGGGTTGAACTGACAAAAGGTTCTTAACACAACCAAAAGGGCTCTAATTAGGGTGAAAATTCCATCAATGGTTGAAAAAGGCCTCCGAAAAGACGATATAAAAAAAGGAGTGAACTGACAAAAAGGTTCTTAACACAACCAAAAGGGCTCTAATTAGGGTGAAAATTCTATCGAGGGTTGAAAATAGCTACCGAAAAGAAGCCATAAAAAAGGAGTGGAAAATGCGATCCCCACGTGAGTATATAAAAAATGGCGGCCAAGGTGCCCAAGGTCACAAAAATTCAAGATGGCGGCAAGTTTCCCACTTCTACTAACGAATATAAAGTCACGACCACATTTAAAAATCGTCAGAAAAGAAGCTCGGGAAATTGTTGGATAACAGTCATTATGCACAAAAATCGCAAAAGACACAAACTGTTTAAAAAAAGGACGTCCACGCCCAACAATATCAAGTTTCATAACAATTATAAACAATTCAGGGATTATCTCAATAATGAAATAAGGTAAGCAAGAAATTAACACTTCCAAAAAGATTCGTTGGGGAAGGCTATGTGGAACGAAATCAACCACATAATAACGAAGAAGAAATATAAAATTATAAACTCAACGACACCTATGTTTAATAAGGAAAAAATCGTGACTAACTTTGCAGATACTTTCAAAAAACAAATTGAAGATTTATTACAAACAGTCAATTATTGGACACCACTGCAGCCTATATATTTCCTACTCCAATGAAACTACTGTAGAAAGTATACAAAAGCTGAAAATTGACATATCACTAGGTATAGATGATATAAGAGTCATCGATATTAAGAACAATAACAAACTATTCAAAATAATAATTTCGAAATTAACAAACACTTCGCTTCCAAACAACCTAAAACTATCTATAATACATCCAATCCATAAAAAAAAATTACAGTAAAGACTTGAACAACTACAGACCTGTCAGTCTTTTACCAGTATTAGGAAAAGTCATTACGTTGTCAAATACTGTAAGGCTTATCTCAAAAACAATAAAATAATTAACAAAAACCAGCACTGATTTCAGCAAAACAAAAGCACAGGACATGCATTAGTAAGAGTAACTGATTACATAAACCAGCAACTAAATCACAATAAATTCACAATTGCTGTGTACATTGACGTTTCAAAAGCCTTTGACACAGTTGACCACAGAATACTTTATAAATGTCAGGAGTATATTGGAGTTACAAATGAACAACCAAAATGGTTCAAAAGTTATTTAGAACACAGATAATTTGTAGTCAAAGTAGATAATGTGACGAGTACCCAGAGAACCATCATACATGGCGTGCCACACAGAGGACAGTAATTTGGGTCCATCATATTCCTACTGTACATTAATGAAATATTTAAGCAAATTAATCAAGCTCAACTTTATTTGTAGGTTGACGACGGTATATTATTGTATTCGCACCGAAACATCCAAACTTGTGAACGCGTGATACACGACGAACTTGATAACGTCTGCAAATTGATGTACAACCATAATCTATATACTGTTTCCGTCACGAAACCTGGCGAATGCCGACTCATTGAGGACTTTACCGATGCTTATTCCGTGCAGTAGGCATAATTTCACATGACAGTGTCCTTATTGCCATAATATTTATAATTGATTACAATTTGAAAGTCATTAAAGGTAATTAAGTCTTGCTTTCATTTTACTCTGCGTAGGGATAACCAGTTACAACTTTACTTGGTTTGTATCAACGTCGCTTTTATAATCGTGTTCAAAATGTATTCAAAATGTCTTTAAAGTCCCGCAAAGGTTTGAGTTCACAAACGCGTGAAGTTGTTTATAATGTTTACAATTATTTTGCTTCACACAAAAATGACCACGAACTACTAACAGACATTAAATTAAAAGTGAGTGTAGCAACAAAAGTGTCTGTACGTTCTATCGAAAGAATTTTAAAAGAAACTAAAGATAATATTGGTGATTGTGACGCTGCACCAAAGTTTCGTTCCCCAAAGAAAAAGCGACCAAAAAACAATTCAGTAACGAACGTAGAAGAATATGAAGCAGAATATTTTCGACGTATAATTTAAAGTTTCCATATTACCGCAAAATGTCGCATAACAATTAGTAAACTAAATGAAAAACTTAAACCGATTTGGACTGATAAGGAGTTCGTTGAGAAGAATTGTAAGAAAATTAGGATTTAAATGGAAATTAGCTGAGAATAACTGAACGTTTATTAATAGAAAAAAGCGACATTCGTTTTAAGCGTATTCAGTACATAAAAAAAATTAAACGTCGCAGAAGAGAAAATAGACCAATTGTGTATATTGACGAGACTTACATTCATTCTGGTCATACAAAAAGTCATAGTTGGGCTGAAGGTTCAAACAATGGATTATTTTCTACAATTTCAAAAGGGCCTCGACTAATTGTAGTATATGCTGGTGGTTATACAGACTTTATACCAAATTCCCTTTTAATATTTAAATCTGGTAGTAAAAGTGGAGATAACCACGACGAAATGAATCGTAATAATTATGCGAAATGGTTGAAACAACAGCTAACAGCGTATCAGTTATCGATAACGCGCCGTATCATTGCGTTCGAATAAATCCGTCACCAAATTCGAACAGCAAGAAAAGTACTATGATACAGTGGCTTGTTTCAAAAAATATACAATTTTGTCCCAATATGTTGAAGCCTGAACTGTACAATTTAATAAAATCGAACAAGGACCGATACGTAGAATATAAATTGGACAAATTATTACAAGCAGCAGGACACGAAGTTTTGCGCTTGCCGCCGTACCATCCCGATTTAAATGCTATCGAATTAATATGGGCAAAGATTAAAAACGAGGTAGCTAGTAAAAATATTACTTTTAAATTAGACGAAGTGCACAGTCTACTGCAAGAAGAGTTTGGCAACATAATCGAGGACGATTGGCAAAAAGTCTGTTCCACAGTTGTAAGTCGATGAATTAATTGTGGATGTTAATGATGATACTGATAGTGACTAAGTAATAAACAAAGCAATATCGTGAATTTACGCGATGGCCTATTTACGCAGCAATATTTAAAAATTTCGCGAAATATATTTATTTTTAATTTGTGTTGTTTTTTTATACCAAATACTTCGTAGGTTTAATTAAGCGAAATGATGCCTAGTTAAATAAAAAGGAATTATCCATGATTTTTTTTTAAACAAGATTCAAAAGTACCTAATAACCGTAGTGACACTTATGGAATCCGAACACAAAAAGCGCCTTCTACGCATAAATTGCTCTCGCCAGGTTTCGTGACGGGAACTGTACTAACGCGGAGAAAACTAAAATTGTGGCTTTTTCTACATCACACATAGATAAAATTAATAAAGATAATATCATCATGCATAACTTCAATTGTCTCATAGTTAAAAACTTGTCCAGCTGTAACTGCGTTAAAGTAAGAAGAGTGCATGAGTATACATACCTTGCAGTTACGATTGACTCAATGTTACTATATGACAGACATAGTGAACACGTACGCTTAAAGCTAAAGCGATTATCTGGATGTTTTTACTTACGAAGTAAATTCGCCAACAATAAAACTATGGAAATCGTGTATAAAGCCTTTATTCAGTCTACCACGAATATGGGGATGTGCCGGTGCAGTACACACTAGAAGACTGGAATCTTTACAAACACGATTACTCAAGTTAATCAAAGACATCTAAACATCAAAACCATTTTACATAAAACAAAGACACTAACACCAAAATTATTTTACACTTACCTGAACGCAATTACGTGCCATAACGACGATCAATATAAAATTCCATTAGAACTTAATTATCATTCTAGACGAACCACTTATGCTTTTATTTCAATAAATAACCGCAAAATTTAAATTAAAATTTTAAAGTTGAAATTATAATTTGAAAGCTGAATTAAAATTTTACAGTTGAAATTAAAATTTTAAAGTTGAACGTAATATTTTAAAGTTGAAATAAAAATTTTAAAGTTGAAACTAAAATTTTAAAATGAAAAGTTACATTTTAAAGTTGAAATGTTAAAGTTGATACTGAAATTTTAAAGTTGAAATTAAAATTTAAAAGTTGAAATTATTTGCTTTTGGTGTTACCTCAAAATTTCAACTTTTAGAAAGTGTATCACATGGCATCATCTGTCAAAATATGGTTGATGTCCGAATAGTCTATAACTTTTTATAGTTGAAATATGAAAATACACGTAAAAAGATTTTTGACATTGTAATCAAAATCTATCTATCTATCTTCCTCAGCAGAGTCTGTACTTGGCTTTCAAATACGTTAACCTAACTGTTATACTAGTCTTTGCTTTGCTTTTTCATATTTCATAAGTTTGTTTAACAACTTTGTTTTTTTTAAATTGTTATCGTTTACTGAGGGCGATAATTGTAATCATTAACGAAACGTTTAAATTTGTGAAACACATAAATACAGTCCGCGCGGCCAAAGAATACCTGAACGTTGGATGCGCATTCGTCCAACTTCAAGTCTCTTAAGCGCGGCATGTCAGTGGCGTCGCACCAAAAGTGCGTTCCGTTTATTATCATGTATTACACTAATTAATTATGTATTTCTGTTATTAATTTACATACGTACTTGTTAATTTAACTTTATTACAATTATTGCAACAAAACGACAGTGAACCATTTTGTGTCCTATGTGAATTTTAAAGCTCATAATACTCAAATTTATTAGAATAATTGAGAACGCGACACCGACGCCACTGGTAATGCTTTCAGTCGCTATTGCGTTAACGAGTGCGGCCGAATGCACGAACATCCATGCGCGACACGAGGCATTCTTTGGCCGCGCGGACTGTAAGTAACAACTAACACTAAACAATAAACAAAAACGTATGAATTTAAGACTGATAATAATCAACTCACACAGGACGTTGTTTTTTGTTAATAAGACAAAACATTTGCAATAAAATTTTAAAAATGAATGTGTTGATTCCGAATATACGAAATCTAAAAAGGTACATAACGACGAATAGAAATGGAAATAGTACATCGAATGAGACATCACACGATCTCTCACGTAACTTAAAATGTCTAAGGTGAAGCTATTAATCCTCGAACTGAAGCGAGGGGTATGGACCTTTTACATCAAACATTGATGCTTTTAAAATAAAACATGGGGTATTTAGGATTTTTCTTAAAATTCGTTTATAACGGAAAAATGACTTTATACGTTATTCGTGGACCGCGCTGTGTATATTGTTGAAGGCTAGTTATTATGCAATATATTTTTAAATTTTTATTTATCTATTGTTGCTTATATTTCATACTTATGTTCTAAATTGATATGTGTTCTTTACACCTGTTGTAACGCAATACATACTACTACTAGTACGATTACTACTACTATTAATACTACTAATACTTATTGTTGTATTTAAACAGTTCCATTTCAGCTTCATACTCACGATTTAGAATTTTGATTCCGTTCAGACATGAATGTGATATGATACCACACACCAAAATATTTATTACGGACAAAAACGGTTTTAGGGATTGCTCAAATACGACATAAGCTGTATTTAAGTTTCTTGATTTCATTTTCATACGCTCGATTTAGAACTTTGATGACGTACTACGCAACATGTAAACCTGATTTTAAGCCCCAAACACTTATTATACAGGGTGATCCAGATTGATTGACGTGGTTCGCTCACTTCAAAAAAGCTATTCTCCACTCATCTTATTTAGTGGTCCCAACTATTTCCAGTGGTGTACATACAGGTATTACTGATTGTGAATACAGCAAAATTTTAAATGACATAAATAGTCTGTATTACTTGATTGTTGAACTACCTCCATCTTAATGTTATTATTAAAATGGAATGTTTTTATTTATTATTATAATAGGTGCTGAAAATGTTGTCCATTATTTTCTAAGCATAAATTTACTCCACATTTAATATTCTTGACGAGGGTGTTCACTATGGCATTCTGTAACATGACAGAAAATTGCCCCTGTAGTCCTGTTAATATTAAATTTAAATCTCTTATAGTAATAGTTATCCTAATAGCAATGATTGTAAGAGGATTAATAGTATTAAATCAAATCAGGATACGAAAAATTATAACTTATTCATGAATTAACCACATAGGATGCATAATTGCTGCAATAATTTATTTACAACCGACATGATTAGTTTACTTTTTAACCTATTCAATTTTAATCAACCTCAGTGCCGTCTTATGCATTGTGTGGGCCTTAGGCCATGAGCATTTAACGGGACCCATCCCCCTTCCAGAAGTGAAGTCAAATCTATAAAACATGCAACACAAGCTTTCATCGATTTTGACGCCTAATTTTTAAGCCTGATTATTCATTACTGCTATATTTAATTTTGCTAAATTACATTTTAAGTGAGTTGTAGGTACATAAATTCTATAATGCCGAATGATAGTTCGTTTAAATTATAAATTTCCTGATAAATTTATAATGTTATTAAAGATTTACAATGTTCTTTAGATTATAAAACATAAACAAGTGTGCGAAAAAATTGGAATGAACTCCAGGAATCTTTCTACAATATCACCACTTGGAAGTAAATATCTCATAATGAGTGTTAATTGATCTACGTGAGATATATCAGGAGTAGAATCAACAATGAGTGAAAAATACTTCGCCTACTTTATTTCATTGATGAATACTGAGCGCAGTTTATTGCACACAATCATATATTCATCACATATTGTAGCTGAAAGATAACTGATTTTTCCCTTTCCAGGATTACCATATTTTTCAAGATGCTTTGCAATAAAAGGGTCAAACTCACTAAGGTATTCCAAAGATCCTAAATAGATGCCATTATGTTTAGAAAATATGTGTTCATGGTCACCTCGGAATGCTAACCCATATCTTTCTGGTATCAATTTTACCTTCAATTCAAGACCGGAAAACAAATGTGCACGTTGAAGTCATGTGCTCTTTGGAATGTTCATGTTCTGATATGCGAACATGTACATTTTTCCAGTCATCAAATCCATCTGTTAAACTATTAGTCGTTTTTTCAAAAAGTTTGCATACATAACAATATAATTTTTGAGATGATGAATAAATCAACCAATCGCTATTCATTATTTCTTTGTTTGTTAAATACAGAGTCATGAATTTGCCGGTATCGAGTAGTATCACCTTCTTTGCATAATTTCCGTGAAGTATCCAAATGTCCAATAATTTGGTTAGGAGGATTTTGTATAAAATACTCTTGCATGTCATTTGTAATTTTCGAAGGTCAGTGTGTTATGTCTTTGGAATACGGTAAAATATTTGCTTCAATTACATTTGTAGTATGTACATCTACATCACGTAACTCGTCTGAAAATGCTTCTTCATTGACTCGTTTATTTATTTGTTTATTGATATTTTCATCATTGTAAATCTCACTATTATCAATTTCCATATCTAAATGTTCTGTTGTTTCGCTCGATGTACTTGCTGTTGTTGTTAATGAGAGTATGAATGTTTTCATAAAATTGTATTGTTTTTTTTTGTCTAATTCTTTTCTTAATTCTGTATTATAAGTGTTTTGTAACTGTGGTTTCCTATTAGTGGAGTTGATCGGCCTATTTCCACAGTTTATGCTTTTTGAGCGCGACGTTTCGGAAGCGGACTCTGCTTCCGTCATTAGGCTTAGTCCTGAGAAGGACTGTTTTCGCACTTGAGTCGAATTCATATGTTATATATAATTTTTTCCCAAGTACTTGACTACTCTCAGATTCGAACTTGGTACCTTTCACTTACTAGTCTGACTCCTTTACCGCTTTTTCGTGGTTGCGCAGAAGTTTATTGCGCATGTTGCGCATTATTGGAATCCATATGGGTTTCATTTCTACACTAGCTTGGCTTATTGGATTTTCTGCAAGTGCGATGTATGTGGCTTCTTTGAGTTTCCGACGAGTTGTGTTCTCGTCCTTTGCCACTATCTGTATGTTATCCCATTGAATGCGGTGGTCTTCGTTCCAGACATGTTCGGCGATTCTTGGCGTTTCTGTTTCACCCGGACGTTGTTCTTATGTTCCTGCGTTCTCACTTTGAGTGGTCTACTGCTATCTTCTATGTATGCTCTGCCGCATTCGGATGGTAGGTTGTATACACAATTCTTGGAATTCTGATCTTCATTGTATGGTTTGGTTTTGGTTAGTATTCCCCTGAGCGTCCTGATCGGTGTGAAGGCAGTGCGTAGCTTGTATTTGCTGCCTATCCTTCTATTTTATCTGAGGTACCTTGTATATATGGTATTACCGCTGTATATTTAGGTTCTTCTTTTTCGGTTACCCTTTCCCTGTTTAGTTTAGGTGTTAGATCGGGGTAGCCATTTTCTTTGAGTGTTCTAACGATATTTCCTTTTTATCTGTTCAGGTCCTCTTGTTTTGAGCATATGGTTTTTGTTCAATCGTACAAGCATTTTGCCACGCCTAACTTCACGCTTTGTGGTGATTGGAGTTGTAGTGTAGGTAGCTCCCAGTGTGGGTAGGTTTCCTGTGTACACTTGTCGTGAAAGTGTTGTCATTTCTGTGTACAAGTACATCCAGGAATGGCAGTTTTTGTTCCGACTCCAATTCCATTGTGAATTTGATGGAGGGTACGCGGCTATTTAGATGATCTAGGAATTCATCTAGCTTATGCTTGCCGTGTTGCCAAACTACGAAGGTATCGTCCACGTATCTAAGCCACATCCTTGGTTTCTCTGTGAATTAGGATATCGCTTGGTCTTCAAAGTCTTCCATATATATATATATATATATATATATATATATATATATATATATATCTCACTATGGGTGATAGTGGGAACCCATCGCCATCCCAAACTCTTGTTGGTAGAATTTGTCTTCTACCTGGAAATATGTAGTTCTAATGCATATTGTCAGAAGTTCCATTATTGTGTTTACCGAGAGTTGCGTGCGTTCGTCTAACGTTTCATCCTTTTCCAGCTTGTCCCTTATGATAGTTAGTGCCTTATCGGTAGGCACATTTGTGAATAGACTCACAATGTCGAAGCTTACCAGTATTTCTTCGTGGTTTGGTTGGAAGTTTCTGATGGTTTCCACGAAGTGCTGCGTATTCTTGACCATAGACTCGGTTTTTCCCGATAAGGGTGTGATGATACCTAGCAGATAGTGTGCTAATGGGTGACTATGTGAATTTCTCGAGCTCATAATTGGTCTCAAAGGAATTCCTTCCTTGTGAATCATTGGTAGGCCGTATAGATGCGGAGGTTTGCTGTAGTGTGGGGTAAGTCTAGTTCTCTGGTAATCGTAGAAGTCCCCCTTATGTTTTGCCAGCGTCAGGTATATCCGTCTTTCGATTGATGGTGTGGGGTCTTTTGGTATTTGTTTGTACTCTCCCCCGTCTAGTAGTTCTTGGATCTTACTGTTATAAGTGTCCATATCCATTACCACAGTCGCGTTTCCTTTGTCTGTCGGGGGAATTTTGATCGTTGGGTCATTCTTAAGGGAAATGACCGCTCTCCTTTCTAGGTTAGAGAGGTTAGGTTTAGATCGCCTAGATCTAGGACTGAACTAACCTTACTTCTGTATTCTTCGGCTTCGTCAGGATCTAATTTCATAGCTGTTTCTTGGACTGCGGTTATTAAATCTACTTTCGGAATATACCTCGGTGTTGTCGCATAGTTCAAGCCTTTGTCCAGAACCTGCATTTCGTTTTCGTTCAACTGTCGTTTAGAGATGCTTATGACAGTGTTTTTCGATTGATGTTGGTTGGTTCTTTCTCTCCTTCATTAGCTTCTCGAGTTTCTTCTGTTGAATTTCTTTGTGCATTGCCTTGGTCTTCGAATATTTACTTCTGGTAGCCGCATTTATCCTATCAAAGTCTTGTTCGTTCACTCGATTTCGAATTGTTTCTCTTATCTCATTGGATTGGTGTTCGAGCTGGTACTTTCTGAAACGGTGATGTCTGATTCGTTCTTTGACTAACGCTTCGCTAGCTCTCCTTGCGATTAGTGATATTTTACGGCTGTGTATCGGAGTTTAACTTTAACTTCTTTTCCCAGCCTGATTTATGTTTATAAGACATTTTAGTGGGATTCTCTATTCTATAACAATGAAAATGAATAATTAAAATATTTAATTTTTAATGTCTTGTTAATATATGCGACTGTGACAATCGTATGTCGACACCTTATATAATATTTTGACATTCCACATTCTGAGGTTTTGTTTTGATTGTTGGGTTAATTTCCCTTTTATACGTTTTACTTCATATATTATATATAAAAACATGTTTTTTCAAAACTACATTACCATAAACGTTGTAGAAAGAGGTAAATATAATTTTGCATATACAGATATGTGAATTTTAAATGTAAATATAATTTGTTTCTAAGGTTAAGATGCTTTGTAATAATTATAAACATCTAAAGTTACAAGCTCAACAAGTAATTATGAATGTTCTTCATTATTTTGATGACTATTGGATAAAAGTACTTTATACTTTATTGTATGATACAACTGACATACACAATGTTTTAAGCAATACTTTGAGGTACTAATAACTAGTCTGATTTTTATGCGCATTACGCCATTACTCACGAACTGCATAATTCCTCATTCAAGAAATAAATAAATTAATCAATGTTGCTTTACCTGAAATCCGGTAGGTTTTTCCCAAGTATGATGATTGGATTAAGATCAATAGGTACACGGTATTATAGAGAACGTAGATTCTAAAACTGAACTGTGCTCTAAATACAGTATTATATCATGTAGAATAAACAGACTTTTCTCCATGCTAATCGTGAAACGAGTGGAACAACCAACGAGACGAATGGTTTAAAAATAAACATTATTTAAGGGTAATCCCCATCACACATAAATACGTTATCAATCCTTTGAAGCCTTGACGGCGGCGCGGCGCATCGCACAAGATCTAAATAATGTAGGCACCATAAATAAAGCAGAATAATATTTTAATTTTGTTTATGTAAAATTATAAATATTGACTTTTTTATGATTATGAGAATCTGTGTGTACTTATACAATACTCGCTGCGGAGTCGGTCCCAACAAAAAATTAGTGCAAGATGGTTAACTTTTGAAAATAAAACTAAGACAGATGACCGGGCCTTTTGTATAAGCGGGCCCTAGGCCATGGCCTCGCTGGCCTAGGCGGAAAAACGGGCCTAACTAATTAGGAGTAAAAATGTCTACAGGGGTTGAAAATACCATCAAGAGGTTGAAAATTCCGACTATGGGAACTCCACCTAAATGAAGCCATAGGGGTCCGAAATTGGCACGGCCACGTGAGCGTGACTTTTCCCACCACTATAACGTCACGTTCCTATTCTGGCCTCCTCCTACTAATATCAAAAGATACAAAAAAAACAAATGAAAACTTTTATCACAAATGCTGCTAATGACCTCCATTGACATAATCCAATGTTGTAGTCTTTCTTCAAAAGATCGTTGTACATTTCTTAAGCATGTGAACATTAATAGTTTGAAATATGACTCACATTATTTGTCTCATGTCTTGCTGCATTGCCGGAGGATTTTTATACACTTCATTTTTAATGTAACCCCACATAAAAAAATAAATTTTAGAAAGTCCCGGTGATCTAGGAGGCCAGCTAAACGGTCCGCCCCTTCCTATCCATCTGTTTGGAAACATATTGTTCAGGTAGTTGTGAATTGGAGCGGTATGATGAACTGGTGTCCCATGATGTAAAAACCACATTTGATTGCGTATATTACGGTCAATTTGTTGCAAAAGTTGGGGTAAGTAATTTTGTAAAAAATCTAAATAAACCCTATCATTTACTAACCATCAA